>QNTS01000029.1:1363095-1464736 GCA_003317085.1 Hucho hucho | reverse complement strand
GAGTCTGCCGATAAGGATGTGGTGATTGACAGAGTCGAAAGCCTTGGCCAGATCAATGAATACGTCTGCACAGTAATGTCTCTTATCGATGGCGGTTATGCTGTCGTTTAGGACTTTGAGCGTGGCTGAGGTGCACCCATGACCAGCTCTGAAACCAGATTGCATAGCGGAGAAGGTACGGTGGGATTCTGTTTTTTTAACTTGGCTTTCAAAGACCTTAGAAAGGCAGGGTAGGATAGATATAGGTCTGTAGCAGTTTGGGTCAAGAGTGTCTCCCCCTTTGAAGAGGGGGATGACCGCAGCTGCTTTCCAGTCTTTGGGAATCTCAGACGACACGAAAGAGAGGTTGAACAGGCTAGTAATAGGGGTTGCAACAATTTCGGCAGATCATTTTAGAAAGAAAGGGTCCAGATTGTCTAGCCCGGCTGATTTGTAGGGGTCCTAATTTTGCAGCTCTTTCAGAACATCAGCTAACTGGATTTGGGAGAAGGAGAAATGGGGGAGGCTTTAGCGAGTTACTGAGGGAGGTGCAGGGCTGTTGACCGGGGTAGGGGTAGCCAGGTGGAAAGCATGGCTTAATCCAAGATGGCGTAGCAGTCAGACGTCTTTTGTCCTCGTCCTGTCGTGTCCAGTGTACATATCTTATTATCTATTTTCTTCGCATATTATTTTATATATTTTTTCTAAAACTCAACTTCAAAACACTCTCCTGCAACCCGCCTCACTCAATGTGGTACGGATCAGGATTTTTTTCAAGTATTATCCACCTCGAATCCGGAATTCCCTAACAGAAGCTAGCTCACTAGCTAACGTTAGTATTTAGCTTACCATTGCTAGAGGACATCAGCTAACCTTAAGCTCAGAAAAGCTCTCGCCGTTCGTATAACGCTACTCAAACCAGAGCATTCCGGACCTATTTTCTCTCCATATCCCCGGATTCCTACCGCAAGCTCTGGATATTTTCACCTGGATATTGCAGCTAGCTAGCTGCTACCCGAGTGACTATTGGCTAACGTTGGTCCCGGAGCAAGCACCAATTAGCCTGAAGCTAGTCCGTGCTTGGCCCATCTTCCCATCAGCCACTCCTGGGCTACAACACCTATCCGGACCCGTTTTTACTGCCGGTGCGGAGCCTCACCGAGCCTTCACGACTGGACTTCATGGCTGGATAAATGGAAAGTCTAATACTAATTATTTTCCAACATTCCCTATCTAGAATGGTATAGTCTAGTTGTGGTTTATTTATTTAACAATTATTGTATTTTATTGCTTTTCTACATATTTTTTTATTACAATCCCTAAAATGTTCCATTGTTCGACTCCTCTATTGGAACTTTATAATATTTAGAATAGCCATACAGTAGTCTTTGTGTCTCGGAACATAATCAAAATACAGTTAATCGACAACGAGAGCTACACGTTTCCGTTTGAATCTATTCTCCTTGAAGATTGGGTACTGAACTTTGCGCCGTTCAGCAATTTCCTTCGGAAACGGATCATTCATGTCTATTTTCGTGCCAGCAAGTCCTTTACCCAGGCTTTTAACAGATCGGTTTCCACCCTCACCATTCTCGGTGGTGAATAGCTTAAGTCGTCTGTGTCCGTCGAGGAGTCGCGTTTCCTTTTGGAGATTGGTTCTCCTTGTTTACTCTCCATCATGTTTGGGTGTTGCTTGTTTTCATAATATTTGCCGATACAATTCTCTATCCTTATGATTTTTATTTTACCTTTATTTAACCAGGTAGGCTAGTTGAGATCAAGTTCTCATTTACAACTGCGACCTGGCCAAGATAAAGCACAGCAGTTTTTGATACATACAACAACAAAGAGTTACACAATTTTGAAAAAATAAGTCTATATACAGTGAGTGCAAATGAGGTAAGATAACAGAGGTAGTGCAACAAATATGCAATGGTGGCGAGGTGATTATAATATAGCAATTAAACACTGGGATGGTAGATGTGCAGAAGATAAATGTGCAAGTTACTGGGGTGCAATGGAGCAAGATAAATAAATACAGTATGGGGATGAGGTAGTAGGATGGGCTGTTTACAGATGGGTTATGTGCAGGTGTAGAGATCTGTGAGCTGCACTGACAGCTGGTGCTTAAAGCTAGTGAGGGAGATGTGAGTCTCCAGCTTCAGTGATTTCTGTATTTCGTTCCAGTCATTGGCAGCAGAGAACTGAAAGGAAAGGCGGCCAAAGGAGGAATTGGCTTTTGGGGTGACCGTTGAGATAAACCGTCTGGAGCGCGTGCTGCGGGTGGGTGCTGCTATGGTGACCAGTGAGCTGAGATAAGGTGGGGCTTTACCTATCAGAGACTTGTAGATGACCTGGAGCCAGTGGGATTGGCGACGAGTATGAAGCGAGGGCCAGCCAACGAGAGCGTACAGGTTGCAGTGGTGGGTAGTATATGGGGTTTTGGTGACAAAACGGATGGCACTGTGATAGACTGCATCCAATTTGTTGAGTAGAGTGTTGGAGGCTATTTTATACATGACATTGACGAAGTCAAGGATCAGTTTTGTGGATTTGTTTTGTGTTGTTTTGTGGATTTTGTGGATTTGTGGATTTGTTTCGAGGATTTGTTTTGTGTTGTTATGCAGATTGAAGGTTATTACCCACCAGTATGTGAAGTGGTAATATTTAGTGTAACTTACAGATATTGAATATTACGTTTTTATCTTGAGGTGATTCTGTACTGCTATGTTCAATTCGCCATCTTTGATGAGAGGCACCTGAGCTCTACATATCGTTTCTTTCCGAGCTTCCAGTTATCTTGAATGCACTGAAGTCAGAGATTTCTGATGTGCTTGTGGTAGTTTGTCTGAGTTAGTTTCGTCAGATCATCTTTAGGTCTTCAGGGACGTTCTGCAATGTTTACATGTCAGCATGATGTAAAACTACATGTTAGCATTTAAATCCAGGCGTTACAGACCTTTCAACTCTCCTTGTACACAGTGCATTGAATTTGTCTGCTATATGGCGGCATGCTGTGATTTTGTCTTGTAGTATATTACGAGTGAAAATGAAAGTATACATGTTTTTTTTTCTTCCTAGCAGGCATCAATGAAAATAATCTTGATGTATGTAATACTTCTAGTTACAAACAGCAGAGGACAAAACATTTGAGACCTTTCTGCGACTGAAAACACAATTGAGTATGAATGTTCACTCCTTCTTTCAGCGCCTGAATCTGTTTTTTTTGCCTTGTTGTTTTTGCCATTAAGACTGGCTCTCCTACCTGAGGCTGCTCTCAACCTGTAAGTTAAACACAAAGCATGCTCCCTGAGAGAAGAGGAGAGCCACTTGCCATGCCATGGCCTTTTAACTGCCTGCTGCAATCACATTCAATGCTCCTTAATTACTACACATTTTCCTCTACTCAACCCAGCCATGGAGACAATGCATTTGCTTACCATGCCCTCTCCTAAGTGTTCCCCACCGCATGTAAATTAATCTTGATTCAGTTTACCCTGTCCTGCTGAGTGCTACAAATTTCCCTATAGCACCGGAACAGTACCAGGGAAAAAAGCCAAATCGCTGCACTTGATACTAGGAGGCTCTCTTGCTTTATGCCAGTGCATTAGCAGTTCATAATGAATACTGTGTTGTGAAAAGCATGGTGTAGTTGGTTTTTAATGCAGCCTGAATGGTGTGTGTGGGTGTGTGTGTGTGTGTGTGTGTATGAGTGTGTGTGTGATTGAAGCCTCCATTGGTGGAAGCGTTAATGACAGAGGGCTTTCTGGATAAATATGATTTGAGGCTTTCAGTAAAAACAACAAAACAATCTCTCCATTTGCAGGAGAATGACAGAAGTACCTGGCTTTGTTTAACACTGACTCTAATTGGCAGAGGAAAACAGGCTTTTAACACAAACACAACTGTTACTTATCCTGCGTTTGCCTCTCTACACAGGCTATTGGGGAAGGTTTACGATTTTATTTCACAGACTCTCTGGCCAGACATACACTCACCCTACTCTGACTACAGCCACTGGTCTGTGAAGACTGAAACCACTCTCTTCTCTTTTCGCTCTTCCCACCTTATACTGCATTTACTGCTTTGTTTGTTGGAGCTTACTTTAGGTTCATTATAATAAATGTACTTTAAATGTACTTTAAAAAAAAAAAAAAAGTGCTATACAGAACCTAAAGGGGTTATTTGGCTGTCCCCATAGGAGAACCCTTTGAAGAAGCGTTATTGGTTTCAGTTCAAACCCATTTAGTTCCAGGTAAGACCCTTTAGGTTCCATGTAGAACCTTTTCCATAGAGGGTTCTACATGGAACCCAAAAGGGTTCTCCTATGGGGACAGCCGAAGAACCCTTTTGGAATCCTTTTTCTAAGTGTACTCACAGGAGAATGCAGATTCCCTCAATACTATTCTTGGCAATATTATTAGATAATATTGGTCATATTAGCAAAGACACCCAGCCGTGTGTGTGTGTGCACGTGCTTGCATACGTGTGTGTAAATCAATGGCAGTGGATGGGAGGAACCCCTCTACAAACCCTCATCTTTCATCCTGAATAACCGATAGCGTAAACAGACGCTACTCATCAATCTCATCTGTTCTCCGATACTGCGATGGGCGGCAGGTCTATTTCCCTCTCTTCCTCTTTAGACATGACATTTACAAAGTATCCCTTTGTGTGGGTGGGTACGTGTGCACTTGCATGTTTGTGTATTTGTTTATACTTGTGTTTGAAGGAAAAATATTGTAATGTTAATGTTATTTTGGTATCTTTAGTATGTGGACACATTACACCTTAAAATGGGCATTGGTTTACAGCAGGGCTGCCCAACCCTCTTCCTGGAGAACTACTGTCCTGTAGGTTTTCAGTCCAACCCTAATTTAGCAGTTCTGATTCAGCTAGTTAAGGTCTTGTTGAGCAGCTAAATTAGTAGAATCAGGTGTTTTAAATTAGGGTTGGACTGAAAACCCACAGGACCGCAGATCTCCAGGAAGAGGGTTGGGCAGCCCTGGTTCACAGTTTCTCAATCGCTTTGGCTAATCTTTCGAAACAGTCTTAACATTCTCTAAACTGTAAGTGCAGTTGTCACAACTGTTTTATGGGATGTCACAACTCTATTGCATGTCTGCAAAATGCAGTAACTCACTCAAAACATTTAATTTATGCTTCAAAACCTAGTTATTGTGTAAGTAAATTGGCCAATGCCACCAAAATGAAAAGGTTTGTCATTGTGTGACCTGTACTGGTCAAAATGTTAGGTTGTTTTTTCACCAACCCTGGAAATGTTTGTTATATACAAATTTCAGTGTTGTACTTTGTTGACACTGACTGCAATATACAAGAATGTAAGTTTTGTCTAGCTGAATGCTATTGTGTATCAAACTGAGCTTTTTAGATACCGATTTAAACAGTAGGTAAAAGTCAATACTGTTGTACACGAAAAGGATATGTACATTTGTAAGTATACGATTAATTTATTTTTGTAGCAATGTGTTACATGTAAACAGAAAATTCACATTTGCATGTTCATTTTTACATATTTCTTACATGTAAAGTCATATAGTGAACAGAAAATTTGCCACAATTTTTTTTAATAAAAAATAAACACCCCGCAAGAATGAAAAAACCTGCGGTAGTTCTGTAAAAGACAATACATTGTACCTCACAGTACGTAACACTACAAGTTCCCATCATCTTGGTGGACATCCTGTCGCTCTTGTTGGTCTGGCCAGAGATTTGTCTCAACATCACATCTGATGTTTTCCCTTGCGATGGACCGGGGGAAAAGTCTCCTTGTGTGGCGCAACCATCCCCTGCTATGATCGCCTGTTATGTCCTCACAAGCAGCATTCATGGCATCTAACAGAGACATCGGATCTTGTGCCAGTAGTCATATACTTTCCACCTCCATGCTGAAAAAAACTATCAGATTCAGGAATGGGGAGTATGGTGGAAGGAACTCCATTGTTATCCTTTCAATGTTGGTTCGGCGGAAGCTGACATTATCCCACACAATTACATCATTTGGCAAATCTGGTCTAACTAAACCTCTTTCGTGTTCTGGTATTAGTTCTCTGTAAAGTGTATTTAGGAAGGCCAGGAGAAGTTGGGTGTTATAGGTCCCAAAGTGTGGAATATGTGTGCTCACACCATTCTCAGAAATGGAGGAACACATTGTAATATTGCCCCCACGTTGGCCTGGTGTGCCAATTGTGGCTCGGTGTCCAATGACATTACGGCCACATCTCCTGCCTTTGGCCAGATTGAACCCAGCCTCGTCCACAAAAACAAGAATTGGTCATTTCATGTCCTTCCAACTCCATTATTTGCTATATAGTAACACAGAAACAAAATATAAAGTTAGTTTTACATAGCCTATTTTTTAATAAGACAGTTTAGTAAAGTAGAAATGTTCTGTTCTTATGGGTATCTACAACTTCAAGAAGTATAACAGGCATCATTGAAGTATAGTAAAACTCCCTGTGCACACCAATGGTTTACCTGGACATACTGGTATCGCAGCTCCTTCACTCTGTCGCTATTCCTCTCAAATGGCACCTTGTAGAGTTGTTTCATAGTCATTTGAATTTTTCTCAAAACTCTGTCTATAGTGGAAATGCTGACAGGATTGATATTTGCGAAGATATTGTTGTCATTTATGATTGCACTTTCGAGCTCTCTTAGCCTGCTTGAATTGTTGGCTATGACCATGTTGCAAATTTCTTGTTCTTGCTGATGGCTGAATACTGCTGCTCTGCCACCAGCATGAGGTCGTTGTGCAGTCCTATATATGACATGTAGAATTCACAAATAGATCATGTTACAGAGAGTATATTATATTCAAATTGTGCTGTATTTGTGTATATTCCTCATACATATCTTACGGTACATTGTGATTTTCAGACTTGCATTTACCTTTACAATAGTTGCTGTATTGTTGTGAATGAAATGCTGTAACAAAAGTAAAGAACAGAAACATTTACCTGTTTTCCCTACAGAATGTTTGCACAATTGTTGACACTGTAGACCTGTTTACATTAGGCTGTACTCTCCAACCAGCCTATTCCATTGTAAGGCCATGGTTTCATCAGGGACTCTCATTCTTTACCTTCTTACCTCTATTATGTCTTGCCCTGGCACCACCACCATGCACCACCATACACATCTTCTTATTTCTCTTCCACGAGCTTGTAGCTGCTGTTCAGTGTTGTGATGTTCCTCCATGTTCAAAAATGGTAGTGCTGTGGGCTAGCTCCATATATATGCTTCCAAACTTGATTGGTTGATTGGTAGATATTTATGGATTTTACATGTATGTCTGACCGATTTTGATAATTGAATGGATAATTTTGCATGTGATGGCTCACACGATGAAAGAATGTTTAGAAGTTGTGAAGAGTATGACAATTTCACTGAGAATCAACTCATCAGTTTTGATCAGCAAGCCATGTGCATGAAGTTATTGTGCAAATTGTAGACAATTGTACTTAATCTTTTGCACACGTGCCAAAACACAAGCAATTTGCTTAAATGAATAAGAAATTCTAATCTGGTGTGAACAAGAAACACATTTTTCTGAACTTTTGAACTTATTGTTAAAAAAAAAGACAATCTAATTGGAGAACTGAGCAAAAGAAATTGACAAAGACTTTAACGTCCAGCCCACTGGGCAAAAACTGATTGAATCATGTGTTATTTACACTTCTTTTCAACCCCCCAAAATCTTTGAGATGACATTGAACATAGGTGGAAAACGAATTGGATTTGCAAAAAGTCTATTTTTCAGCCAACTTTTAACCTAAATCCAATGACATGGTGAAATGTTTTGTTGATTTGACGTTGAATTCACTCTAGTTGACAACTAGACCAAATGCAAATCAAAACTAGACGTTAAACTTACGTCTGTGCCCAGTGGAAGGTGTGTCCATGTACCACATCATCGGTTTTGCAGAACACAGAAGAAATCTGATGACCTCAACTCCAAATGAATGGGAAGAATTGATGTAAGTATCATAATGTACAAAACAGAATGTACCAGTTGCAGATATAAAACAGATTGAGGTTGAACACAGGTTCTTAATTATTAGGGCCCACCGGAGCAAAACGTTTTGCAAAGGAAAACAAAGACGAGTGTTTCTCATAGGAAAAATTCAGGTAGTCCCTCCCTCGTGCATTCGGTTTTCATCCGTTTGGTGGCTAATGAATACGACACAGCTTCATGAGCGGAGGTGGGTGAAGTCAAATCAAATCAAATTTTATTGGTCACATACACTATTTTATTTTACCTTTATTCAATTAGGCAAGTCAGTTAAGAAAAAAATATTATTTATAATGACGGCCTAGGAACAGTGGGTTAACTTCCTTGGTCGGGGGCAAAACAACAGATTTTTACCTTGTCAGCTCGGGGATTCAATCTACCAACCTTTCAGTTACTGGCCCAACACTAACCACTAGGCTACCTGCTGCCCCAATTATTAAGTTACCCTTAGAGGCTGATTTTTGGTCCCTACAAATGGTTAAGGTTAGGATCGGGGGAGGGGAAGCTAAACCTAGATCTGTACCTAGGAGAAACTTCACCTCTGACTATCTGTATGAGCAGGAGCTGTGACATCACCTCAACCTAGTGCAGAAGCGCCTGCAGTACTGTGTCTGACCACTGAGTGACAGCACTGCTGTGTCTTACTTCCTGGCTGGCTGTGTGTTCTCTGAGGGCCTAGGACTCATACAGGAAATCAATCTCGAGATAAATCAGCAACACCAGGATACATGAAAAAGAGGTCAAGATTGCATTATGCTTAACGATGTAGTTATGAGAGGAGTTGGTTTTTATTGTAACGAATGATAAAAGTGTGTTTTAATGAAGTCATTATTACATCAGAGACATTAAAGACATTATTATATTAAAGACATTTAATTGTGCAACCTTCTGTACAGTTCCATTGAAGCTACTTTAGATGACACTGGTGATGATGATGACAACCTTTTCTACTTCTTCTAGTTAAGTGTGTGTGTGTGTGTGTGTGTGTGTGTGTGTGAGTGGGTTTAACACATTGCAATTAGTGTTAGTGTTTAGTCCTTGCCAGAGTGATCCCAGGGAATACCAATGGACCAATAAGGCCTGATTTCAAACCCCATCATAATATTCAGAGAGGAGAGGACACAAGAGGAGAAGAGAAGAAAGCGGACGGTCCGTTGTCTTTCATAGTACAAGATAATAATTTTGCGGTTTATAGTTGTATATGGTTTTGAGTTTTCACAATTTACATACACCTAACTGTATGTCCAGACAAACAATGTAGTGTCACCTGTCTTGATTGTCAGGGCAACTATTTTAATCTATATCAAATGCCTGAAGAGTATCCTCTGGTCTCTTGGGAAAAAAACAAAGACCATGGGCTATGAATTAGTGTGCACTGTATATATTGCTAAACAAATTAAGTACAATTTACCCTTTGCTAAGCCCCGCCTCCATTGCTTATTGTTGCAAACATTTTTCAACCATTGGCAAAATCCCCTCACAATGATCTGAAACTGTGTTTCTAATACACAAGTAAATTAAACAGACTATCCCTTCCTAATCAGGACTGTCATTACAATTGCCTCACGGGAACCTGCTAAAATTATGTTTGTAGATTAGCTAGCCACTGCACCGAATGGCTCTGAATTTACTGTCAACATGCAGTCAAAGCGATAATAACTACGTTTGGAGCTAATAAGTGCTCTCAAATCGTATCGTGATGTCGACAGTAGATGGGAGTTGTATTCATAACATTACTAACTTAGCTAGCTAACATACATTTTCAGAAAACAAGTTACTGTATGTTAAGAGGTTAGCTAGCTAGCGTTAGCAATGTTTGGTGGTCAATGAGACTGAGAGCTAGCGAACCAGCTGAGCTAGCAAACAATGTAACAAAAGTTCCACTTCAGATTCTAAAAATACTCCATTAACAGGCTCTGCATTTCAGGAATCACAATAGCAAGTACAACACTGTTATTAAATTATTTAGCTATTTAAACATTTTTTTTAAAGAAAACTCCGTTTTTGCCTTAGCCTTCACTGGTTTTTATGCAATTTAAACGTGAGCTTGTCCGAGGTGTTGGACTTGACAACAGTTGCTATCTATTGGAGCTGCGATTGCTAAGACCTGCCCCAGAACTGAAGAGTCAATTTCAGCAAAAGGTTACTAAAAGTTACATTTGCTCCCTTTCACTCAGTAGTTATTACTCAATTATAAATTATTGTAGATCGTACTCAGTCAGATTAAGTGTAATGGATAGAACAAATTAGTTAGATGCAAGCTCTTTCAAGTTTTACCTTGATTATGTCTGATTTCATGCATGTTTCAATCCCTCAATTAGGAATTACCTATCGGACAACGGTTTTAATCTAGTTAAGTAAAAAATAAATAAATGAATGAATGCTGGAAATTAAATGCAGGTACGTGTGACGTGAAGCTTACTGTACTTGAAAGGATGCAGCAGCCTGCGGCCTGTTTTCCACAGACAAAACAACCTGCATTTGCTTCCTTATAAGTTTTTGGCTTCACATTGGTTGTGGGAACAAAGCCATATGTTCTGAGAACAGAAGTGAAAATGTTGCCTGTTAGGGGAACATTTATTTTTAGGTTACAGGGAGGTTCTGAGAATGTTTTCCTGGGTTATTTATAAGTCTATAGGTTATTTGGAGGTTTTTGAATAAGTTTTTTATAGCTTTCACTAACTGTTTCAATAAGACTATTAATAACACTGCTAGCTTATTTTTGGATAACTCCAAGCAAAGATAAGACACATGGAAATTCATTTCCTTATGCATTAATAATACAATAATGCGCTGACCAACTGGCAAGCCCGCAGTACACGTCCTGGTAATCCGTCTGGTCCTGCGGCCTTGTGAATGTTGACCTGTTTAACCTATTAGAGCTAGGGGGCAGTATTTTGAAGGTTGGATGAAAAACGTGCCAAAAGTAAACTGCCTGTTACTCAGGCCCAGAAACTAGGATATGCACATAATTAGTAAAACTCATAAAAAGAGATGAAATAAATCACTTACCTTTGAAGATCTTCTTCTGATGGCAATCCGAAGTGTCCAAGCAAGACAATCAATGTTCCTTTTGTTCGAAAAAGTCCCTCTTTATATCCATAAAGCTCTGTTTGGTTGGCACGTTTTGTTCAGAAAATCCACCGTCCACTCGTCCATTATCCTGTTAAGGAGCGGCATCAGTGTTCGGAGTTTTGGAGAGTCTGGCGTGCCTAAAGTAAAATGCCTGGTACTCAGGCCCAGAAACTAGGATATGCACATAATTAGTAGTATTGCATATCCTATTTTCTGGGCCTGAGTGGCAGGCATTTTACTTTGGGCACGCCAGGCTCTCCAAAACGGTCTCCTCGTGTGCTCATCCCTAAGAAGTTAATGGAAAAAAAGGATTCTGCCAGTTCGTGGTGGGTAATTGCAGTTCTGATGTCCAGAAGTTATTTTCAGTCATAAGAGTTGGTAGCAGCAACATTATGTACAAATTAAGTAAAAAAATAAGTTGCAAAGAAACGAACAAAAAAACACAATTGGATAGAAACATGCAAAACGTCAGCCTTCTTCTCCGGCGCCAGCTTTGCACACTCTTGGCATTCTCTCAACCAGCTTCATGAGGTAGTCACCTGGAATGCATTTCAATTAACAGATGTGCCTTGTTTATTTAATTTGTGGAATTTATTTCCTTCTTAATGCATTTGAGCCTATCAGTTGTGTATTTACAAGGTTGGGGTGGTATACAGAAAATAGCCTTATTTGGTAAAAGAACAAGTCCATATTATGGCAAAAACATTAGCATAAATTCATAAACCATTGCGGTTCACACAAAACACATTTCACAGCGAAAACAAATCCCTTACCTTTTGAAGAACTTCTGCTGAGGGCTTTCGAAGTGTCCAACGAAGACAATCCATGGTTCTTTTGTTAGCAAAGTCATTTATTATATCCATAAATCTCCGTTTGGTTGGTGCGTTATGGTCCACTCGCCCATTGAACCGTGAAGAGAACTCGTTCAACCTATACCTATAAACTTGTCCAAGAACAATCAAACATCATTGATAATGTATCCTTAGGAACACTTTTATGTATATTTAGTATAATATTTCAATCGGATTATAAACTGGGCGATAGGAAAGGAAAAAACCACAGCGCGCGCAAGCCCATGAACGCGCATCCTCTTCTATTTACATCTGGTGACCACTTCCCAATTCTTCTTCTATTACCATCCAGAGCAACTAAACATAATCAAAACACTGTCTAGAGACTGTTGACATCCAGTGGAAGCAATAGGTACTGAAATCTTACTCCCTTATATGGTCATTTTCAATAGGAAAGGGTTCAAAATGAGGCAATGTGTCAAATACACTTTTTCCAGGACCAAAATTCCTCGGGTTTTCGCCTGCTATATCCGTTCTGTTATACTCACAGACAATATTTTAACACTCTTAGAAACTTCAGAGTGTTTCCTATCCAATAGTACTAATTATGTGCATATCCTAGTTTCTGGGCCTGAGTGGGAGGCATTTTACTTTGGGCACGCCAGACTCTCCAAAACCAACACCTCGGGAGCTGCTCCCTAAGAAGTTAACCCTCATAAGGCTACTGGACCAGATGACATCCCGAGCCGCGTTCCTCAGAGCATGTGCAGACCACCTGGCTGGAATGTTTACGGACATATTACATTTCTCCCTATCCCAGTCTGTTTCAAGAGGTGGGGACGACCTTCAAAAGGTTCACCATTGTTCATGTACCCAAGAATAATTTTTTTTTGCAAAAAACAGAAATACCTTGTTTACATAAGTATTCAGACCCTTTGCTATGAGACTTGAAATTGAGCTCAGGTGCATCGTGTTTGCAATGGTCATGGAAATTGTCCATAGAGCTCAGAGACAGAACTATATCGAGCCACATATCTGGGGAAGGGTACCAAAAACAATTCTGCATTGAACGTCCCCAAGAACACAGTGGCCTCCATCATTCTGAAATGGAAGAAGTTTGGAACCATCAAGACTCTTCCTAGAGCTGGCCGCAAGGCCAAACTGAACAGTTGGGTGAGAAGGGCCTTGGTCATGGACGTGACAGAGAACGCGATAGTCACTCTGACAGAGCTCCAGAGTTTCTCTGTGGAGATGGGAGAAACTCCCAGAAGGACAACCATCTCTGCAG
Organism: Hucho hucho; assembly: GCA_003317085.1. Taxonomy (NCBI): domain Eukaryota; kingdom Metazoa; phylum Chordata; class Actinopteri; order Salmoniformes; family Salmonidae; genus Hucho; species Hucho hucho. Next base: position 1,451,568 of record QNTS01000029.1, on the reverse strand, counting down.
CACTCCACCAATCAGACCTTCACGGTAGAGTGGCCAGACGGAAGCCACTCCTCAGTAAAAGGCACAACAGCCCACTTGGAGTTTGCCAAAAGGCACCTAAAGGACTCTCAGACCATGAATAATAAGATTCTCTGGTCTGATGAAATCAAGATTGAACTCTTTGGTCTGAATGCCAAGTGTCATGTCTGGAGGAAACCTTGCACCATCCATACGGTGAAGCATGGTGGTGGCAGCATGGGGTATGTTTTTCAGCGGCAGGGACTGGGAGACTAGTCAGGATTGAGGGAAAGATTAACAGAGCAAAGTACAGAGAGATCCCAGATGAAAACCTGCTTCAGAGTGCTCAGGACCTCAGACTGTGGCAAAAGGTTCACCTTCCAACAGGACAACGACCTTAAGCACACAGCCAAGACAATGCAGGAGTGGCTTTGTGACAAGTCTCTAAATAGCCTTGAGTTGCCCAGTACCAGTACAGGGAGTACCAGTACCAGATCAATGTGCAGAGGTACGAGGTATTAGATATAAACATGAAGGGTAAAGTGACTAGGCATCAGGACAGATAATAATAATAATATAATAATAATAATATGATTTTTGAGGTAGATATGCACATGAAGGCAGGGTGAAGTGACTAGGCATCAAGACAGATAATAATAAGGTATTTGAGGTAGATATGCAAATGAAGGCAGGGTGAAGTGACTAGGCATCAGGACAGATAATAATAAGAGTAAAATAAAGAAGAGTGGCCGGAGCAAATTATGAATGTAAAAATGTGTATGAGTGTGCATGTATGTGTGTAATCTGTGTTTGTGTTGTGTTGGTCTGTGTGTGTGTTATGTATGTGTGGGCATACTGTTTGTGAATGTGTGTGGGTTTTGTGTGGGAATGTCAATATAGTGTGTGTATATGGTTTCTATATATAGTCCAGTGAATTTGTTTAGGGTCAGTGCAAGATATAGTTTGGGTACCATTTGTATTGATGTGGTTTTGAGCAATGGTTTTTACGACACCCTTCTACGACACCTGTGGGATATGCGCGGCAATGGAGGAACAACATTAAAACGCATTAAATATGATTTGCGGTCATGGTTGTCTTTGCTTACTTTAACCAACAATGTAATACATGGTACCAGGAGTGACAATTGTGTTTTATCTGTGAAGGTTGGAGTTTATGGAAGTGTAACTGATGTTATCAAGCCATCAGAGACTTTGAGCATGGATGGGAATGTGGACGCCAATTGGAAAACATTTTGGCAGCGTTTTTTGATGTATATGTCAGACAAAATGTGTTTTACAAAGTTTGGGAGACAAAATATTCACACCATTGAAATGTAGGACGATGACCAAAGTGATTTGTTTGTGGGCTCTGTGGATTGCATGAAGGACGTGCAAGTACCATCACTGTAGCTAGTGAACTCTGGGTTGCACAACTCGTGGTCAATGGTACAATTTTGACCCTAAAGCTGGATACAGGGGCCAAAGCCAACCTGATCAATAGGATTTTCATGAACTAAGGCACAAACCAGCTATAATGCAAAAGGCTGTGGCTCTCTAAGCGTACAATGACCAAGCAATTCAGACTTTTTTTTCTGTGTGCCCAGTGGCAGTATGTCTGTGACCTGAGCGTCCTCAAACGTCTCATGTGTTCTCAATGTTTCTATTTTGCCGATACACCGCCCCATCTTGTGTCCTGACTGTATATGACCGAGGCACAACCTCTTCCAAGACAGTAGCCTTTCTATCCCATGAATCCGGACCCCAAATTCTAACCATATCCTGAGCTGCCAACGATGTACTGAGCTGTCCGCACCACCCTCTTGTAGCGCTTTGCGGTCAAGGGTGGTACATTTGCCATACCAAGCGGTGGTGCAGCCAGTAAAGATGCTCTCGATGGTGCAACTGTATATATTTTGAGTTTCCGAGGGCGCATGCCAAATATTCTCAACCTCTTGAGGGGGGAAGAGGTGCTGCCGTGCCCTCTTCACGACAGTGCGGGTGTGTGTGGACCATGTTAAGTCCTTAGTGATGTGAACGCCAAGGAACTTAAAAGCTCTCAACTCGCTCCACAACAGCCACGTCGAAGTGGATGGGGGCGTGCTCTCCCCTCTTTCTCCTATAGTCCACGACCAGTTCCTTGGACGTACTGACGTTGAGGGACAGGTTATTGTCCTGGCACCACACTGCTAAGTTTCTGACCTCCTCCCGGTAGGCTGACTCATCGGCATTAGGCCTACCACTGTCGTGTCGTCAGCAAACTTGATGATGGTGTTGGAGTGGTGAGTGGCCACACAGCTGGTGTTGATGATGGCGTTGATGAGCTGTAGTCTATGAAAATAATTCTCGCATAGTTATTTCCCCTCTTGTCCAGGTGGGAGAGGGCAGTGTGAAGAGCAATTGAGATTGTTTCATCTGTGGATCTGTTGGGGCGGTATGCAAATTGGAGTGTGTCTGGGATGATGGTGTTGATGTGTGCCATTACCATCCTTTTAAGGCACTTAATTACAGATGTGAGTGCTACTGGGCGATAGTCATTTAGGAAGGTTACCTTAGAGCTCTTGGGAACAGGGAAAATAGTGGTCAGCTTAAAACATATTGGGATTACAGACTGGGACAAGGATAGATTTCAAATGTCTGTGAAGACACTTGCCTGCAGGTCTGCGCATGCTTGGAGAACGTGCCCTGGTATTCTGTCTGGCCCAGTGATTGTTAACCTGTTTAAAAGTTTTACTCACATCGGCCACGGAGAGCGAGATCACACAGTCTTCTGGAAAAACAGGGGCTCTCACACAAGGCATAGTGTTATATTCCTCGAAGCGAGCATAAAAGGCATTTCGCTCAGTTCTGCATCCCTGGGCAACTCATGGTTGGGTTTCCCTTCATAATCTGTTATTGTCTGCAAGCCCTGCCACATAGGACAAAAGTTGAAGCCGGTTTAATATGATTACACCTTCCACCTATAGGGTCCTTTTGGGTGTTTGATGTCTTGTCAGAGGTCGTAGCGGGCTTTCTTGTATGCGTCCATGTCCTGTTCCTTGTAAGCAGTAGCTCTAGCCTTTAACCCAGCGCGGATATTGCCTGTAATCCATGTTTCATGGTTTGTATACGTTCTTGTAGTCACTGTGGGGACAACATTGTCTATGCACTTATTGATGAAGCCCATGACTGTTGTGGTAAACTCCTCAATGCTATCGGTTGAATCCCGGAACATATCCCAGTCTGTTCTAGCAAAACAGTCTTGTAGCCTCACTTCTGCTTTTTCCGACCACTTCTGTATTGAGGGCATCACTAGTACTTCCTGTTTGAGTTTTTGTTTGTTAACAGGAAGCAAGAGAATGGAGTCATGGTCAGATTTGCCTAAAGGAGGATGGGGGAGGCCCTTGTATGCGTTTCTGTGCGTAAAATAAAAGTACAGTTTTAGCACCCCTAGTGGCACATGGGACGTGATGGTAAAAGTGAGGTAGGACAGTTTTAAGTCTCCCCACATTAAAGTTTGTTTATTGCCCCATACAGTTCATTGAGTGCCAGGCTTGGGGAGACATGTAGACAACTGTGATAACTACGGAGGAGAACTCTCTTGGTATATAAAAGGTTCTGCAGCTTTCCATGAGGTATTCTATATCAGGTGAACAAAAGCTAGAGATTTCCTTCACACTTGAAGCAGCACACCAGTTGATATTTATGAAAAAGCACACTCCACCTCCTTTCAACTTCTCCAAAGCCGTTGTACGATCCTGCCACTGCATGGAGAATCCACTGCATGGAGAATCCACCGAGCACTACACACATAGCGTCATCATCCAGCCACGTTTCAGTAAGACATATAATATGCAGCTTTTCAAGTCTCTCTGATAGGAGACTCTCGAACAAAGCTCATCCAACTTATTCTCGAGTGGCTGGACACTTGCCAATAGAACGGAGGGGAGCACCACTCGGTTTTCTCTTTGCCTCAATTTCACCAGGACTCCACCTTGTCTCCCGCGTCTACGCCTGCAGCATATTGGTAGCCCCTGAAACAAAATTATAGGGAATGAACAGTGGATCAGTTGAGTCGGAGTCTAAGTCCTATTTGAAGTCAAAATCGAGCGGTCATATGTTATAATAGCACAAAAAAAGTAAAGATAAATACGATAAAAGTCACTACATAGCAAAGTTGGTTTGGAACTCTTAAGATGTCGCCCTTGTGTGGGCGTGCGTGGGTGCGTGCATGCCTTAGTGTGTCTTCTTTCTCTTGATCTAAAATATTGTTTGAGAATAACCAAAAATATTTTCTATTGACTTAAGCTTTGTTTTTGTATTTCAAAGAGCAGGACTTAGGCTATGTTAGAAGACAATGTAATTGTTATTGACATGTTTAAAGTTTATTTTGAGCTCAATCAAATATTGGTTCACCAACAGTTCCTCAAACTAATACTAAAAAAAGTTAACAGTCGCAGAAAAGACAAATGGTGCCATTCCAATTAGATATCATTATTGTATAATTAATCCTCAAACCAATCATTAAATACTAATTTCCAAAGAAAAGAGGGAGAGGGGGGAACATGTATGTATTATCCTAATTACGGAATGATTGACATGAGGGAATGCATGCGTGCAAGGGTGTGGGTGCTGCTGATGGCTCTTTTGTCAGAGCTAACAGGGTGCCCTGTGGGACCCCAAACACAGGCAGATGGCCCCAGACTCACACACCTGGCTTTAACTGTGAAGGTGTGTGTGTGTGTGTAAGAGGATGATGGAGACGATGGATGAGGGACAACAATGGTTGGACACTGGGAGATGAAGGTGAGGAGGTATCGGTGAAGGTACCATACCGGAAATGCCACACTATGTCTCACAATTTTTTACATTTACTATAGAGACAGTCTATTATCAGAGGTATAAAGAAGGGATGGATAGGACACACTAAACTGTCAAGCAGTCCCACGGGGGAGACGAGGAGTGATAGTTACGGTGGGGTTACGGGTGTAGTGTGAGTGTATGTATGTATGTGTGGTAAATCACAAGTCTGTTTGGATCTGGTTAGAGTTTGAATGCAGCCATGTGGTGCTGGGTCACACCCCCAGTGCCGTTGCTGGGATACATGACTCTGAAACTCCGAGTGGGGCGGGGACAGAATACTCCATCTTCCTCACCCTTCCTCTACCCTTCCCCCACTTCACCCTCTTCTATCACTCCTCGTCTCCCCCCGTGGGACTGCTTGAAGGTTTAGTATGTCCTATCCATCCCTAAATGCTTTTCTATACACCTCTGATAATAGACTGCTATCTCTACACTCTCTTTCTACACTGTAAAACTTTTCCCAGTAAATTTATAGCATTATACTTGCACCACAGTGGCCAGCTTAATGCCGTAATGTCGCTATACAGCAGAGATGCTGTCATATGTTTTACAGTACTAATGTCCTTACTGTAAAGACATATTACAGCATCCTTGCTGTACATTTACAGGATGCAGTAATGTTTTACAGTAAGGAAAATAGCACTGTAAATCAAAGAAAGAAGAAAAACAATAAATTTGTACATAAAATAAATGTATTCAAATTGGTAACAACATTAAAACACGAATTAACAACATACTTGACAATAGAAGTAACACATATGTAACCAAATAAGAGAATCATTACAACACTAATGTAAAAACTATATTGTGTGGGCTGTGGGGGAGAGAGAGACAAAGAGAGAGAGGGAGACAGAGTTAAAATAGAGATTGGGTACAATCTTAGATTTTCAGATTCAGAGCTCTAACTTGCAGGACTAAGTGAAATAAAACAATGAAAATGGTAACAAGAAAAATAGAAATAGTACTATATACATAATAACAACTGTAGCAGTGATGAATAAATAAATGTCCATTGGGGTGGACATTGACCATAGGTGGAGCAGCAGGCAGACTAAATGACCATTGAGGGGTGTGGAGACAAAGTGAAATTAACCAGTACAAATAATAACACAAACATAGGCAGTGGTGGCTATTCAGCAGCCTGATGGTCTGGGGCTATAACTAATTGGCAAGTCTTAAAGTTTTCACCATAATGCTCCTGTGCCAAACGCGTCTGAGTAATGGAAATGGGGAGAAGAGGCCATGGCTCGGTAGGCTGAGGTCCCTGATGTTCTTCTTGGCCTTCCTGCAACACCTGGTGTTGTAGATGTCCTGGAGGGCAGGCAGTGTGTGCCCAATGGTGCGTTCGGCTGCGTGTATCACCCTCTGAAGCACTTTGCGGTCCGCGTCGGTGGAGTTGCCATACCAGGCTGTGATGCAACCCGATCTATGATCAGGGGCAACTCTGTTTGGGATAAGGGGGTCCAGGGGAGGTGAAACACACAACACGACAGTTTGGACCGGAGAGCATCCAGGAGAGAGAAGTCACCGCAGCATCAGGTGTTCCTCATGGGGCTCCGTAACAAACCTCCTCAATTCTGATTTGTCAGCTCTTCTCACCACTAGGACAAGCATAGAAAAATAAAGAATAGAATGAGAGACAGAGAGCACCAGTGCTGTTACTCTGTTGGTAAAAAGACAGGGGACAAGGGACATATCAAGCTGGTGTCGTGTGTATGTGTACTTACCTAACTAGAGGTCTTCATTCAAACTCAGGGAGCTCTTGGAATAATGGAGCAAGGTATGGATTGAAAACAAACAGCTGGCTTCCTCTGGGCCACCTTGTCATGCACTTTGTTTCAGCTTCAGGATTCATCATGCTTAGTTGATTTAAACCTACAGCAGTCCCCTTGAATTTTTCCACATTTTGCTACGTTACTGCCGTATTCTAAAATGGACTACATCTTTTTTTAAATGTCAGCAATCTACACTCAATACCCCATAATGACGAAGTGAAAACAGGTTTTTTAACATTCTAGCAAATTTCTTAAATATAAAAACAGAAATACCTTATTTACATACAGTTGAAGTCGAAAGTTTACATACACCTTAGCCAAATACATTTAAACTCAGTATTTCACAATTCCTGACATTTAATGCTAGTAAACTTTCCCTGTCTTAGGTTAGTTAGGATAACCATTTTATTTTAAGAATGTGAAATATCAGAATAATAGTAGAGAGAATGATTTATTTCAGCTTTTACTTCTTTCATCACATTCCCAGTGGGTCAGAAGTTTACATACACTCAATTAGTATTTGGTAGCATTGCCTTTAAATTGTTTCACTTGGGTCAAACATTTCGAGTAGCCTTCCACAACCTTCCCACAATACATTTTGGCCCATTCCTCCTGACAGAGCTGGTGTAACTGAGTCAGGATTGTAGGCCTCCTTGCTCGCACACGTTTTTTCAGTTCTGCCCACAAATATTCTATGGGATTGAGGTCAGGGCTTTGTGATGGCCACTCCAATACCTTGACTTTGTTGTCCTTAAGCCATTTTGCCACAACTTTGGAAGTATGCTTGGAGTCATTGTCCATTTGGAAGACCCATTTGCGACCAAGCTTTAACTTCCTAACTGATGTCTTGAGATGTTGCTTATATATATCCACATAATTGTCCTGCCTCATGATGCCATCTATTTTGTGAAGTGCACCAGTCCCTCCTGCAGCAAAGCACCCCCACAACATGGTGGTGCCACCCCCGTGCTTCATGGTTGGGATGGTGTTCTTCGGCTTGCAAGCTTCCCCCTTTTTCCTCCAAACATAACGATGGTCATTATGGCCAAACAGTTCTATTTTTGTTTAACAGACCAGAGGACATTTCTCCAAAAAGTACAATCTTTTTCCCCATGTGCAGTTGCAAACCATAGTCTGGCTTTTTTATGGCAGTTTTGGAGAAGTGGCTTCTTCCTTGCTGAGCGGCCTTTCAGGTTATGTTGAGATAGGACTCGTTTTACTGTGGATATAGATAGATTTTCCTTCAGCATCTTCACAATGTCCTTTGCTGTTGTTCTGGAATTAATTTGCACTTTTCGCACCAAAGTACGTTCATCTCTAGGAGACAGAACGCGTCTCCTTCCTGAGCGGTATGATGGCTGCGTGGTCCCATGGTGTTTATACTTGCGTAACTATGTTTGTACAGATGAACGTGGTACCTTCAGGCGTTTGGAATTTGCTCCCAAGGATGAACCAGACTTGTTGAGGTCTACAATTTTTTTTCTGAGGTCTTGGCTGATTTCTTTGGATTTTCCCATGATGTCAAGCAAAGAGGCACTGAGTTTGAAGGTAGGCCTTGAAATACTTCCACAGGTACACCTCCAATTGACTCAAATTATGTCATTTAGCCTATCAGAAGCTTCTAAAGCATTACATAATTTTCTGTAATTTTCCAAGCTCTTTAAAGGCACAGTCAACTTAGTGTATGTTAACTTCTGACCCACTGGAATTGTGATAGATTATTTCACTGTCTGTAAACAATTGTTGGAAAAATTACTTATTTAAACCCTTTGCTATGAGATAAGAAATTGTGCTCAGGTGCATCCTGTTTCCATTGATCATCCCTGAGATGTTTCTACAACTTGATTGGAGTCTGCCTGTTGTAAATTAAATTAATTGGACATGATTTGGAAAGACACACACCAGTCTATATAAGGTCCCACAGTTGACAGTGCATGTCAGAGCAAAAACCAAGCCATGAGGTTGAAGAAGTTGTCCATAGAGCTCTGAGACAGGATTGTGTATAGGCACAGATCTGGGGAAGGGTACCAAAACAGCATTGAAGGTCCCCAAGAACACAGTGGCCTCCATCATTCTGAAATGGAAGAAGTTTGGAACCACCAAGACTCTTCCTCGAGCTGGCCGCCTGCCCAAACTGAGCAATCGGGGTAGAAGGGCCTTGGTCAGGCAGGTGACCAAGAACCCGATGGTCACTCTGACAGAGCTCTAGAGTTCCTCTGTGGAGATGGGAGAACCTTCCAGAAGGACAACCATCTTTGCAGCATTCCACCAATCAGACCTTTATGATAGTGTTCAGACGGAAGCTACTCCTCAGTAAAAGGCACGACAGCCCGCTTAGAGTTCGCCAAAAGGCACCTAAAGACTCTCAGTTCATGAGATTTTCTGGTCTGATGAAACCAAGATTGAACTCTTTGGTGTGAATACCAAGTGTCACGTCTGGAGGAAACCTGGCACCATTCCTTCGGTGAAGCATGGTGGTGGCAGCATCATGCTGAGCGGGTGTTTTTCCCTTGGCAAGGACTGGGAGACTAGTCAGGATTGAGGCAAAGATGAATGGAGCAAAGTACAGACAGATCCTTGATGAAAAACTTCTCCAGAGCGCTCAGGACCTCAGACTGAGGCGAAGGTTCAACTTCCAACAGGACAACGACTCTAGCACACAGCCAAGAAAACGCAGGAGTGGCTTCGGGACAAGTTTCTAAATAGCCTTGAGTGGCCCAGCCAGAGCCTGGACTTGAACCTGATCTAACATCTCTGGAGAGACCTGAAAATAGCTGTGCAACAAAGCTCCCCATTCAACCGGACAGGATACGCAGAGAAGAATCCCCAAATACAGGTGTGCCAAGCTTGTAGCGTCTTACCCAAGAAGACTCAAGACTGTAATTGCTGCAAAAGGTGCTTCAACAAAGTAAAGAGTAAAGGGTCTAAACACTTAAGAACATTTTCTTTAATACATTTGCAAAAATGTCTAAAAAACATTTTTTTCTTTGCTATTATGGATAACAGTATGGATGGAAAAAAACATTTAATCAATTTTAGAATAAGGCTGTAACCTAACAAAATATGGAAAAAGTCAAGGGGTCTGAGTACTTTCTGAAGGCACTGTATATTCATTATAGTTTATGAAATCAATTGAGGCATTGAACAAATACAAATAAGACAGCTAGATGCACCTACTTCAAACCCTGGAAAACTAATACAACATTGCTATAGCCTACACAATATCACAGATTATTTTACCAGACTCACATTTTCCTTTTTAGCTGTTCCATTAAATGTTTGCGAACTAATGGTAAAGTGAACAGATTTAGCTAAAACTGTAACATTATGGAACAATGTTATTTTTTTATTAAACAAATGGTTAGCGGGAGAGGCAATATGCACAATCCTGGCCAACAAAACTATTATTTATGTCGCGCCGATGAGAGCCAAGTGAACCGAATCACACAGGGTTGTGACAGATAAGGAGGATACTGTGCCAGTGTTTTTGCCATTTATGCTCTCCCCATTTAGTAGAATATATCACAGTGACATCTAGATGACTACCAATATTACTTGTGTAGACTGCGATCTTACTTGAAATACAGTATGATCCAGGGAAGGGAAAATTGGCCACGTTACTAGTTTCCACCGCCGACACTGTATTAGGCTACAGCTGATCAGTGGCACTGCACCGTAGGTCGGCAGGCACCTCGATACAATATGATGCACTGGTCACTCGCATCAGCTTTAGCGGCTCGCGAGTACGGCCCACAATGTGGTTTGTGTAACATGCAACCCGTCATTTTGAAAAAATATGGGTAATCTTTTGAACTGCTAGAAAGAAACAAGCCATTTTCTCTGTAGTAAGGGTGGAAACATAACGTTCAGAAATCTGCACTCAGTGTATTCTCTATGGCACTCAGAGGTTTGCGATACAGCCTATAATCACAATATACTCTGATGTTTTTCTAGGTCTCACAGCTAGATATTTACAAGCAATTTAGAGCAGACCGAAATGGCTTTTGTCAATGTGAGCTTGTGAGCTAGCTAGCTAGCTAGCAAACATTAGCTAGCTATCTAGGAAACATGCAGTAATTCAACTTTGGCTAGCCATAAATATGATTATAAACAAGCCAAGGTACCTACCCAGCAGCTGCTGAAAATATTCTTCCACTTCACAGCCGCTTCAGGAAGATTTTCACTAAAATAGTCTGAGCTTCATGTGTCTCACCCGACAGCATGAGGTTGGCGCCTGAAACTGATCATTTGAATCTACAGTAGGCCAGTGGAGGTCCTCAGAGGAGGAAGGGGAGGACCATCCTCCTAACTGAATTTCCTAAAAATGTTAATCGTTTTTTTTGCCCGGTCACAGACAGCAGTTGTGTTCCACAAGCGAAGGGAAAGGTGAGAAGAGGCGAGTGCGTGGATAGTGGATAGCAAATTGGATAGCAAAGTCAGCATGCTGTTTTTATATGGCTGCTACAAATGTGAACTGTGCGTGTGATCAGGGGTGTGTTCATTCTGCCGATTCTGTTGAAAAACATTTCTTAAACAGAACGAAACGGGGATAAACATAATTGAATTTGTCCAATGGAAACTCTCATTTGCAACTGTTGGACTAATGATTAAAACCTAGATCAGCTAGATGCAGGCAAGAGTGTGCAAGGTGGAATTGAATGCGTTACTGTCTATCACTTGATTACTAATTCTCTCAACCTGTGCACCTACGTTGTATGATGGGTACAGGAAAAAAAATTGTATCATGTAGTAGCATAAACCTAGGTGAATGGAATATGAAATATAGTCATCCAATATATTGTAATAGAAATAAGGCCATGCTCATTAAAAAAAATCTTCCTCCCTCACCTTAAACGGCACCGACCGCCACTGCAGTAGGCATAAGCTATTACTGTAAATAAATACAGTATGTTAAACTAAGTTTTACAGGAGGCTTCCAAATTACAGTTGATAACAGTTTTTCAGCCTTTTATCCATAATGCAGTGCACTGCTGTTAAACACAGTTATGGTATTATACTGTGCATCCTACAGTGTTTTACTGTTGAAATTACAGAAAGGTCTTACAGTGTATCTATCTTGTGTGCTTCTGGGTTGTGACATTGTTTGATCATTGTTATTTTGTGTTGCCAAGGCCTTGATGTTGTGTTTGAGTGTATGTCCTAAGGCCGGTGGGCCGGGGGTTTAAAGCCAGACCACTGCTTATTACTGACCTCTTCAGTTCCTTCTCATTGTCTGAAGGTTGCAACCCATGTAGCTTGTAATGAGATATATTCTCCTGATTGATGTGCACTTTCATGTTTAGTTAGTGGTCATGGCTAGGACTGAAGGACTCTGTTTGTCCTGGGTTTAGGACCAATTAAACTAATGAATAGGATACTATAAGATCTACAGATACCTAGATGTTTTATTTTTTTTAAATGACGAAAGATGAAAACACCAAAAGCATTTCTCAGGAGAAGTGGACACACATCTGGACATTTAGACTAATTTAGTACATTACGACTACCATCTGCTGTTGCTGCCACTCAGGGGTGTAAAATACTTAATTAAAAATACTTTAAAGTACTACTTCAGTAGTTTTGGGGGGTATCTGTACTTTCCTTTACTATTTATATTTTGCCAACTTTTACTTTTACTCCACTACATTCCTAAAGAAAATAATGTACTTTCTGCTCCATACATTTTCCCTGACACCCAAAAGTATTCGTTACATTTTAATGCTTAGCAGCACAGGAAAATTTTCTAATTCACGCACTTAAAGAGAAAATTCCTGGTCACCCCTAATGCATCTGATCTGGCAGATTCACTAAAAACAAATGTATTGTTTGTAAATTATGTGTTGGAGTGTGCCCCTGGCTATCCATATATAAAATAAAAAGAAAATTATGCATTTTGGTTTGCTTAATATAAGGAATTTGAAATTATTTATAGGTTTTACTTTTGAAAATTAAGTATATTTTAGCAATTACATTTACTTTTGATACTTAAGTATATTTAAACCAAAATACATTTTTTACTTTTACAAAAGTAGGATTTTACTGGGTGACTTTCACTTTTACTGGAGTCATTTTCTGTTAACGTATCTTTACTTTTACTCAAAGCCAATAATAAATTATTAAAAATAAAAAACAGAAGTACTAATTTACATAAGTATTCAGACTCTTTGCTATGACACTTGAAATTGAGCTCAGGTGCATCCTGTTTACGTTGATCATCCTTGAGATGTTTCTACAACTTGATTGGAGTCCACCTTTGGTAAATTGTATTGATTGAAAGGCACACACCTGTCTATATAATGTCCCACAGTTGATGGTGCATGTCAGAGCAAAAACCAAGCCATGAGGTCAAAGGAATTGTCCGTAGAGTTCTGTGACAGGATTCTATCTAGGCACAAAATGTCTAGAGCATTGATGGTCCCCAAGAATACGTTGGCCTCCTTCTTTCTTAAATGCTCCAGAGCGCTCAGGACCTCAGACTGGAGCGACGATTCACCTTCCAACAAGACAACGACCCTAAGCACACAGCCAAGACAACGCAGGAGTGGCTTCGGGACAAGTCTCTGAATGTCCTTGAGTGGCACAGCCACAGCCCGGACTTGAACCCGATCGAACAACTCTAGAGAGACCTGAAAATACCTGTGCAGCGACGCTCCCCATCCAACTTGACAGAGCTTGATAGGATCAGCAGAGAAGAATAGGAGAAACTCCCCAAATACAAGTGTACCAAGCTTGGGGGCTCTCGAGTTGCTCTCTAAGGCATAGCATCTCAGTGCTAGAGGCATCACTACAGACTCTGGTTCGTTTCCATGCTGTATCACAACAGGCTTTGATTGGGAGTCCAATAAGGCGGCGCACAATTGGCCCAGCGTCATCCGGGTTAGGGTTTGGCCGGGGTAGGCCGTCATTGTAAATAAGAATTTATTCTCTACTTACTTTAAAAAGATTTATATATATTTAACCTTTATTTAACTGGGCAAGTCAGTTTTACTTGCCTAGTTAAAAAGAGGTTAAATAAAAAAAATACCTAAGAAGACTCGAGAACGTAATTGCTGACAAAGGTGCATCAACAAAGTGTTGAGTAAAGGGTCTGAATACTTATGTAAATGTGATATTTCGTGTTTTTATTTATTTTTTATTTATACATTTCAAAAAATCAATATATTTTTTTTTTGCTTTGTCATTATGGGTTATTGTGTGTAGATTGATGAGGGGAAAAAACTATTTCATCCATTTTAGAATAAGGCCATAACGTTACAAAATTTGGAAAAAGTCAAGGGGTCTGAATACTTTCCGAATGCACTGTATGGCTTTGCTTCTGAGTGTGTGTGTGTGTATGCACAGTATGTATGTATGTGTGTGTGGGGGCTTAGGAGTGAAGATGTTATCCCCTGGTCATTCATCAAGGCGGTGACACTCTCTCCCCTGCGCTCTTGCTTGCAAAGGCAATGTTTTATAAAACAATAACACGTCAGCATGCGCCCACCAGCCATCCATTACCCTCCTCTCTCACCCTACGGTTTACAGTATATGCTAGAGCTGTGTGGATATCATCCTGTGTGTATGTGTGCTGTTTGTGTGCATGTGTGTCTCTCCTGCCCAATCATTGGCTGATTATGATTCTGGAGTGTGTGGAGGTGACCGGTACATCTGGCTCCTGCAAAGCATGCAGCTGGTGTAATCTCTGTCCTTTTTGTATTTTTCTCTGGTCTCTCTGAATGCTCTCTCAACTCTCCGTTGTGTCTCTGATCTTGCTGATACAACCCGGTGTACTGAAGTCCAGAACGGGCCAGTATAGGTTTATGGATATAGGTTTCTAGCGCTGTAATGGGAGTGCTGTAATGGTAGATATTAAAACCTGTAAAGCCATCTGCAGAAGAGCAGGGAGGAAGAGGAGAAAAAGGGAGCAGAAAAAGAGATGATTTATGGATACTAAGCGGGAGGGTGAAGGTGTTGAGCGTTAGCGGGAGAATGTCTTGGTGTTAAGACACAGTAAAGCTGCCCACACATAACTCACCTCTCAACCAGCTGACGCACTGGCAGCTTCTGTACACACACACGCACAAACGCATACAGCATACACCCCTGTATACACACATTCATGATATTACAGCAAGGGAAATAATACTGTAGCAATACTCTAGACAATAAGACTTAAGTACCAGAAACAGGTAGTCATTTGAAAATAGAGACAGGCTCTAAAATCCAAATGGGTATGGTTAATTTCCTAGATGATCCGTATGCATGTTGGGTCTGAGAGAGTGTGACCATTGAAGTTGAGGACGTTATAAGTTATAGAGCTCTTAGAACAGTTTACGAGGACCATTATCCCACAGTTAGTCTCAATTTTATGTGCATTTTCTCTGGGCTTGGTTGGAACCATCAATTTAATGCCAACATAAAGTATAGTTTGATAGCAGTGAATCACAGTGACCACTCCTTTGGCACACAGAGACTATCCTTTGGTTTAGAGCTAAAGTCAGAGAGGAGAGGAGAGGAGAGGAGAGGAGAGAGAGAGAGAGAGAGAGAGAGAGAGAGAGAGAGAGAGAGAGAGAGAGAGAGAGATTCTCTTTTGAAACATTTCTGTGTTGTTGACAAAACATGTTTTTGTAGCCTGAATTATAATACTCTACAACGCCATTCATTTTTCACATCGTAAATTTTACAAAAATTGAAATTAATTGTGTGTTTGGTGTAGGCTTACCTTGTCCTGACGGTTCATAGCTGTGTGGTTCTCTCTCGGACAAGTTGGAATTCCCCGTCAAGAGGAGAGACATGGAGGCCTAGATAGCCTGGAGCCTCAAATGGAGGACGCTAACAAACCTTTTCAATGCTGCAGGAGCTGTGTTTATTTTGCTTTATTCTGGGTCAATGTGGACCGCCCGTACTTTCAATGTACTGTAGCAACTGTTTGCTTGAGTACAGGGGTGAAGTGGCTACTCTTAGCAAACAAGTAGCAACCTACTCAACCGACTGGGGAATCTACACCCACCTACTTTTTCTTTCTCTTCTACCCCAGTAGCCGGACTCCGCTCTGGCTTGGTGGAAGTGTCGCCGCCATGTCGGCTCTTCACAGCTGACTGGCCGGTACTCTGCAGGTATCCCTCCTCAAAGGGAGTTAGGGAAAATGGAGTTAGTACGATACTCCTGGATGACATGGTGGATGTTCCTGTTCTCGATCCTACCAACCAGCCATGGAGATATGTCACTCGGGCCCTCTGGCAACAGGGGACTCGTTGGAGATTTTAAGCCCGGACCGGACACAGACAACAAACATCTTCGCTGCCCTGGATCCAAAGGTTCCGGCACCTTCTTCCCTGGGGGCTTCCGATTTGAGATCGGATCCGGAGGTACCTGTTTCTTCATCCTCTGTTCTATCTCTCTCTCCAGTGGCTTCTACCTCAGTTTCAGATCCTCAGAGCTCCCACCCTCATCAGACCGTGAGGCTGAGGCTCCGGCCCATTCATCATCCACGATGGATACTATAGCTGGCTCCAGGCTATCGGGCCCCACGGTCTTTTGGTTCTCGAGGGGTTTGCGATACCACTCAAGGCAAAAGAACGGCCAGCTGTCGGTAAGAAACATCTTGGTTGCCTGGGCAAAAACCCTGTGCTATCCTGGAGCATCAGTACAGGACATTACAAGGCTGCTTCCAACCTTTCTACGACAGGTGCCGAGAGCTGACGCTGTTGTAGTCCATGTAGCATCAAACAACATTAGGAGGGCTAGCTCTGAACTTCTAAAAATTGATTTTAAAGAACTGATTCTAGCACTGAAAGATTCCAAAAAGCAGACAATAATTTCCATAGTTGGGCCGCTGGTGTGACATATTTAGCAGGCTACTGGCATTACACACAAATATTACTGTAGCTCTGTTGGAATAACTTTTAAAGATATTCTGGAAACAGAAGATGCTCTACATGAATGACGGAGTCCATCCAGATCATCTTGGCTCCTGGACTCTGTCCATGCATTTCAAGAATGCATTGAGACAATGACTTATCAATGACCCAAAACCCAGCTCAGATAATCCCTACCATTGTGTCATTGAGTTGTCATATTGCTGCAGAAAATGTACATTATCGCAGGGGCGTTGGCAGACACAATGTAAGTAACCTACTTTATGTCCCTCTAACTGCCTTGAATGCCTTTATCCTACAGCTACTGTATGCAGCAATCATGTGCCTATGAACCAGAGTTAAACTGTTAGCACTGAGTTGGTGTGCCCCAGTTGGAAGTCCACTGTGTTCAGAATACCTTGCGCTGTCAGCAGGATCATGAAATCAATAACTTGCTAGTCACAGATGACATTCATAACCCTAAACCTAACTATCTCTGAAACTCACTTAGACAGTGGTAGTAATACACAGTTATAACATCGACAGAAAAGACAATGGGGGCGGTGTTGTGGCCTATGTTCAGAACCACATTCCTGTAAAGCTTAGAGAGGATCTCTTTTTAAATACTGTTGAAGTAATATGGCTACATCTGCCTCACATGAAGCCCATTCTTGTGGGAAGCTGCTACAGACCACCAAGTGCTAACAGTCAGTATCTGGAGATTATGTCTGAAATGCTTGATCATGTTTGTGATATGAACAGAGAGGTATATTTTGTGGGTGATTGAAATATTGACTGGCTTTCATCAAGCTGCCCACTCAAGAAAAAGCTTCAAACTGAAACCAGTGCCTGCAACCTCGTTCAGGTTATCAGTCAACCTACCAGGGTAGTTACAAACAGCACAGGAATGAAATCATCAATATGTATTCATCACATCTTTACTAATGCTGCAGAAATGTGCTTAAAAGCAGTATGCATATCAATTGGATGTAGTGATCACAAAATAGTAGCCATATACACAGCCTTTGGAGCTTTGGTTAGGTGTATAAGAGGTCATTTAATAAGTTTAGTAGTGATTCCTATTTTGATTATGTAAATAATATTTGCTGGTCTGTGGTGTGTAATGAGGAGCAACCAGACACTGCACTTGACACATGTATGGAATTGCTTATCCAGTTACTAATAAGCATGCACCCATTAAGAAAATGACTGTAAAAACAGTTAAATCCCCATGGATTGATGAGGAATTTAAAAACTGTATGGTTGAGAGGAATGAAGAAAAAGGAATGGCAAATAGGTCTGGCTGCACAACCGATTGGCAAACGTACTGCAAATTGAGAAATCATGTGACTAAACTGAATAAAAGGAAGAATAAACTATACTATGAAACAAAGATAAATGATATTAAGAATGATAGTAAAAAGCTTTGGAGCACCTTCAATGACATTTTGGGCAAAAAGACAAACTCAGCTCCATCATTCATTGAATCAGATGGCTCATTCGTCACAAAACCAACTCATATTGCCAACTACTTGAATAATTTTTTTCATTGGCAATATTAGCAAACTTATCCATGACATGCCAGCAACAAATGCCGACTCTACACATCCAAGTATGTTTAGTTAAATAAAAGGTTAAATAAAAATACAAATAAATGTAAAAAAAACTATAACTGACCAAATTATGAAAGACAAGCATTGTAATTTTGAATTCCGTAAAGTGAGTGTGGATGAGATGAAACATTTATTGTTGTCGATCAACAAGTCTGACAACTTTTCTGAGGATAATGATGGACGATATTGCCACTCCTATTTGCCATATCTTCAGTCTAAGCCTACTAGAAAGTGTGTGCCCTCAGGCCTGGAGGGAAGCAAAAGTCATTCCGCTACCCAAGAATAGTAAAGCCCCTTTACTGGCTCAAATAGCCGACCTATCACCCTGTTACCAACCCTTAGTAAACTTTTGAAAAAAATTGTGTTTGACCAGATACAATGCTATTTAACTGTAAACAAATTGACAACAGATTTTCAGCACGCTTATAGGGAAGGACATTCAACAAGCATGGCACTTACACAAATTACTGATGATTGGCTGAGAGAAATTGATGATAAAAATATTGTGGGAGCTGTTTTGTTAGACTTCAATGCGGCTTTTGACATTATCGATCATAGTCTGCTGCTGGAAAAACGCTTCACACCCCCTGCTATATTGTGAATAAAGTGTTACCTGTCTAACAGAACGCAGAGGGTGTTCTTTAATGGAAGCCTCTCCAACATAATCCAGTTAGAATCAGGAATTCCCCAGGGCAGGTGTCTAGGCCCCTAACTTTTTTCAATCTTTACTAATAACATGCCACACTTAACAAAAAGCTGCAGGTAGTTTCAAAACTCTATTCCACATCAGGTTACTGATGCAAGCAGTAGCATAAGATAAATAAATAAACAATCTGATACAAATACACCTTATTGAACAGCTGGGACTGTGAAGAGATGTACACACAGGTCCATTGTTATTTTGTTGTATGGTGGTCTTATACATTTTGTATTGTAGATATGTAGTGGTGTAATAATGTTATATGACGTACTGTTTTATCTTTAGTTTTATGTGTTATGTAAATGCCATAATGTTTTTTGACCCAGGAAGAGTAGCTGCTCTTGGCAAGCTGTCAATTTGTGATTGTTTATTTAATTTACTTTGGCAATGTAACATACTGTATGTTTCCTATGCCAACAAAGCCCCTTTGAATTGAATTGAGAGACAGAGAGAAAGGGAAAAAGGTTTGGAGAAGGAAAATAGAGCATGGCTCAGCTAGGAAGCACCTGGTCTGCCCTGAGAGAGAAGAGCCTTTCTCATTACCACACACACACACACACACACTGCGGGCAGGTTGAGCATGCTGCTTTCTCTGTCCTTGATGAGTGTGTTATTAACAGAGAGGGGAGAAACGGAGGGCCACATGAGTATTCACATAGCCTGTCATCGCCCCTCTCCCCCGCTCTCCTTTTATTCTCTCACCCGGTCTCGCTCCTGCCTCCCAGCCATGTCTTCCTTTCCCAATTCTAAATCTCTGCTTCTCTGCCCATCTATTTATCTCCCCTTTCTCTTCCTCCCTCTGTCGCCCACAATTCATACTACAGACCATTTAAATGTCCATCACTGGAGGGTGCAAGGAGGGATAGAGGGAATAAGAAATAAAATAATAAGTAACAACTTGTGAATCTTGTGAATAAGCAGTTGATGCCCTCTATTTCTGCTGCCCATTGGATAAAAGTGGACAGATATGTGTTTTACTACTGGAAAAGTACTGGAAAAATGGTGACTTCTTGCTCATGCTTGAAATACTTCCGATCTCTTGGGGCTTACTGTCTGTCCGTCTATCCCTTAATTGTCAAGCCCTGATCTGTTTCATCTGTCCTTGTGGTTGTCTCCACCCCCTCCAGGTGTCGCTTATTTTCCCCAGTGTATTTATCCCTGTGTTTCCTGTCTCTCTGTGCCAGTTTGTCTTGTATGATTAGTTAAGTCAACCAGTGTGTTTTTCCTGTTCTCCTTTTGCTATTCTCTTTTTGATAGTCTTCCCAGTTTTGACCCCTGCCTGACTCTGGACTACTTTCCTGCCTGCCTGATCATCCTGCCTGCCCTGACCTTGATTCTGCCTGCCCTTCGGTACCCTTTGAACTCTGAACTGGTTTTGACCTTTTGCCTGTCCACGACCATTCTTTTGCTGTACCCTATTGTATTATTAAATACTGTAAGACTCCAACCATCTGCCTCCTGTGTCTGCATCTGCGTCTCGCCTTGTGTCATGATATTAATAGTGGTCTAATTGTCACCTGGTTAAAAATAGAGCCACTATATCCAATTCATTAGAAACACTTAGCACCTAATTTACTTGCTGAAGTGACTAAGCAGCTTTCAGGAAGTCACCCTCCCTTCTTCCCTCAGTCTCCCCCTCCTCTCCCCGGTCCAACCCCCATCTCTCCCAGACCCAGGGTGACAGTGGTAAGGGAAAGGTTCCAGAATGGAGAGGGAACCTTAAGAGGGACCCTAGCTTAAAGTGGATGCCCATCCTCCTTTGGTCAGCTGGGAAAATATTCCAGTCTTAAACTGTGTCGTGGTTATACTAATATATTGTAATGTCACCCATTGACTCTACAATTATATCTTTCTTTCTCTTTCAGCTCCTCATGTCTCTGTGTCCTTTAGTGTCATTGCCATTCTCTTTTTCAATGTTTGAATTATCCACACAGCTTGACACACAGGCTTACCTGCTACGTCTCACAACCTGGTGTGGAATATCACATTCTCTCAACTCCAGCTAAATCCAATACTATATAATATTTGGACTTGTTCGCCAAAAGGCACCTAAAGACTCTCAGACCATGAGAAACAAGATTCTCTGGTCTGATGAAACCAAGATTGAACTCTTTGGCCTGAATGCCAAGCGTCACGTCTGGAGGAAACTTGGCACCATCCCTTCGGTGAAGCATGGTGGTGGCAGAATCGGGGATGTTTTTCAGCGACAGGGACTGGGAGACTAGCTCTCAGGACCTCAGACTGGGGCGAAGGTTCGCCTTCCAACAGGACAACGGCCCTAAGCACACAGCCAAGACAACGCAGGAGTGGCTTCGGGACAATTCTCTGAATGTCCTTGAGTGGACCAGCCAGAGCCCAGACTTAAACCGGATCGAACATCTCTGGAGAGACCTGAAAATAGCTGTGCAGAAACACTCCCCATCTAACCTGACTTGAGAGAGCTTGAGAGGATCATCAGAGAAGAATGGGAGAAACTCCCCAAATACAGGTGTGCCAAGTTTGCAGCATCATTCCCAAGAACACTTGAGGCTGTAATCACTGCCAAAGGTGCTTTAACAAAGTACTGAGTAAAGGTTCTAAATAGTTATGTAAATTTAATATTTCACTTATTTATTTTTTATATAAATTAGCCTACATTAAAAAAAAAACTGTTTTTGCTTTGTCGTTATCAGGTATTGGGTGTAGATTCATGAGCGGAAAAAAACATTTTATCAATTTTAGAATAAGGCTGTAACGTAACAAAATGTGGAAAAAGGAAAGGGGTCTGAATACTTTCCGAAGGCACTGTGTGTGTGTGGGTTTGTGTGCATGCGTGCGTGTTGTAGTAAATTAACAATACAGTGATGGTGCAGCCCAGGGCGAATGTCAGACTCCTTTAGTGGCCCTTTGAGGCAGGCCTGTAGTGCACCCGTATGTACCATAACAGAGCCTCACTCATAACACTCTAAGCATTACTGTGTATCTGCGTGTGTGGTGTGTGTGTGTAAATGGTTCATCATCACTGCAAGTTGCTCTGTC
This sequence comes from Hucho hucho, assembly GCA_003317085.1. NCBI lineage: Eukaryota > Metazoa > Chordata > Actinopteri > Salmoniformes > Salmonidae > Hucho > Hucho hucho. The sequence continues at coordinate 1,429,790 of QNTS01000029.1, read as the reverse complement.
AAAAGATGTACTTAAACCAACCAAAGGAAGGGGAAACACAAGCCACTGACTGGTCTAATTGTGTTTTTGATTAGAATGTGAAAGCATCATAATAAAATGCACATGAGAAGGGGGAGAGGTAAAAGCTTTTACCTTTACTAAGAGCTGCATTAAAACAACTTTCATTCTGAAAGAGTGTGTTTATGAAAACGTCCGTATCAGGCAGATTTGTGTGTGTGTGTGTGTGTGTGTGTCTGTGTGTGTGTGTGTGTGAGAGAGACCGAGAGAGTGAGAGAGTAAATTGAAGCAGGTCTTTTAGGCTGCTTTTCAGCTCCCACCTCTAATTAGAATCCAGCGTCTCTCGTCCTTCCAAACAATACCTGCTGTTCCCTCTGAAGAGCCTGTGTGCCCGCCCTCAGGCCCTCTACATTAGATCTGTGTTCAGCACCACCCACTCCCACCATGACAGACTGGCTGCATGAAAAGCATGTTTGATTCTCTCCCTGCTATACTTTTAAATGACTGGTTTATTGTCTGTCAATGAGGGGACCAAGAGTAATGGACAAAAGCTGCGCTGCACAGCCAGAGTCAAGAGGATGTTTTTATGCATGTTCCTTGTGAGGGAGTTATATACTGTCTACATCTCTGCCAATAATGAGGAATCAACAGAAGCAACCCAAGGCTACTTTGTTTAACAATGTTCACAGATATTGTATTGGACTTTATGTAAAACAGATTTTCCTGTGTGGCTCAGTTGGTAGAGCATGGTGCAAACAACACAAAAGGTTGTGGCTTTGATTCCCGCATATGTAAAATGTATGTACACATTTGGATAAAAGTGTCTGCTAAATGGTACAGGTAACTGCCAAAATAATGTAAACATTTGAGTAAAAAGAGGGTTACTAAAGCCTTGTTAACAACGCAGGCCTTAATGCTCAAATCAATGTTGTTTTTCAAATCTGTTTTGGAATACTGATTGTCCAAACAGTAATGTACAAGTGACCAAACTGGATTTGTAGGTGTTCAGACAGCAGTCATTTGCTGACATGGCTACTTTAGTTGTCATAGTAACGATGGGTGTGTGCACAGTTGTTTAGGCTGATTGGTGTTGGTATTTGTGCTTCCTATCACTCAGCATTTGCAAGCTAAGGTGACAACAATGCTTGCCATGGACGTTTCCTAGTTGCTTTGAATGTTCAAATTCATAGTGTCAGAAGACTTCTAAAGCCTCAAACTGATAAAAATATCAAACTTTCAAAACAAGTAATTTTTGGCTAGCTAGCTGTTTAGCTTTCTAGCACATTCACTAATTTGTTTGTAAACAATTATCAAGCTAATTAGCTACCACATGTTCTCGTCAATCTGTCAATAGAGTAGATAGCAAGCAACAATATATGCCAAATAACAGTCAAAAACCACTTGAGGGCAAATAAATCTGATTTGACCATTCAGACACAAGTCGCATGCATTAACAGGATTCCAATTTTGTGATCTGATTTCAAACCCCCTATAAAAGTAGTTTGAATTGTATCCTGAAATATTGCATTCCATGTGCTTTTGGCTGTTCAGATTGCTGGAAAAATAACAGATTTGAATCGGATACGCAAAATAATTGGATTTGAGTCACTTTAAACAAGGCTAAAGTGTATTGAAAGCGGGTGCTTCCACACAGTTGTGGTTCCTGAGTTTATTAAGCAATAACATCCCATCATGCTTAGGTTCATGTATAAAAATGCTGCGTAGGCCATTATTTGGTCCATTATTTGGCTTGCCATGGTTATGCCCCCATAGGATGACAATGCCCCATCCACAGGGCACGAGTGGTCACTGAATGGTTTGATGAGCATGAAAACAATGTGAACCATATGCCATGGCTATCTGTCACCAGATCTCAACAAAATACCAAATGATGGAATTTCTTGTGTAAGAATGGTGTCGCATCCCTCCAATAGAGTTCCAGACACTTGTAGAATCTGTTCTGGCTCGTGGTGGCCCAACGCCCTATTAAGACACTTTATGGTGGTGTTTCATTTATTTTGGCAATTACCTGTATATATCAAATTAGGCCTACTTTACATGTTCATTATCAGCCTTGCCAGCAGCATACCACCCTGCATCCACTGCTGGCTGCTTCTGAAGCTAAGTAAGTTTGGTACTGGTTTTTCCCTGGATGGGAGACCAGATGCAGCTGGAAGTGGTGTTAGAGGGCCAGTAGGATGCACCCATGTCTCTGCTCTAAAAAAATATCCCAATGCCCCAGGGCAGTGATTGGGGACATTGCCCCGTGTAGGGCACTGTATTTCAGCTGTGATGTTAAATGGGTGTCTTGACTCTGTAGTCACTGAAGATCCCATGGCACTTATTGTAAGAGTAGGAATGTTAACCCTGGTGTCCTGGCTAAATTCCCAATCTGGCCCTCATACGATCATGGTCACCTAATCATCCCCAGTTTACAATTGGTTGATTCATCCTGTAACTGTTCCCTAGGTCATTGCTGTAAATGAGAATGTGTTCTCAGTCAACTTACCTGGTAAAATAACTTATTTTGATTTAAGAAATATTTTAGTGTTCTCACTGAAAGCAGTAATAGGCTTAGTTGATGCCACAACCTACAGTATTTTATGGTTAAACTTGTATAGTATTAGAGCTGCTTCCAAGGCATTGTGTTCAGTAACAGTGCCCTAGTTAGTAAGCCTATATCCTGCCTGTATCAGGCCAGGTGACCACACCTTCTCTCTAGCTCATTATGTAGGTAGTGTGTCTCCTGGGAATTGGACAATGAGATGGTCCCAAACCACAGATGCTGAAGAGTATCTAGCTATCAAACATACTCATTCTCCCCGGTAGCACACAGGGCCTCAATCAATTAACCCTTTGAGGAGTGATGTTTTGTCAGCTACTCAGTGTTCTATTGTGGATTTGTCCTATTCTGGAAGGATTAGAATCAGCAGTCCTTTGTGATTTAGAATCTTCAACAAAAGGTGCATTTTCTATTGTAACAATACACATTGAAAGTGAAGATACATGAATGCGCGTCACAAAGGTGAAATATAAGCAAAACTGGAGAAACCTCGTCAAGGTTATTGACACGTCAGCGCTTCTGTAGCTAGCAAAATAGTGTAGAAGCCATTGCTAACTAACTGTAAACTGACTAGCTAATCATCTTGGCTAACTTTGGGGTGAAACAATTCACTTATTTACTGTCTATTAGCCACTGCAAATGTCTTTGCTAGCAAACATGTCCAGTAATGTTTTTTTACTTTTTTGACATCTCCACTTTCAAATCAGTATAGACAAGTAGACTAAACAGTATCAAAATACATCTAAGATAACATAGGTGATCAGAGGTAATTATTATAATGAAGATATTTACATCATGTTAAAAAATGTACAGTAGTCAAAGACTTTTCATTGAACAAAAGATGGACACTAATCGACTAACTTTTAATAAGCTAAGCAGGTACACTGGTGTGATAGGGATACAAATAATAATAAGGTTCTACATTTGTAAAGTGCTTTTTGTTACAAAAAATAATAATAAAAACAGTAAAGAAATGTTATTGTATCTACATAAAAAACACAACAATCAAATCTAATTGGAATGATATATGCCAGCCGGTAGAGGTGAGACTTAAGACCTGCTTTAAATGCCCCAACAGTTGTGCTCCCTTAGATGGTTAAGAAGGGAGTACTATAAGCATTGAGTGAGGTTGGAAAAAGCAAGGTCCCCCATAGTGCAGAGCTGGGCCTTGGGGGCATGGAGCAGGTTAAATGCAGGGCGCGCGGAGGCGGAGAGTAGATCGCTCTGGTGCAAAGGTCCAGTGCCATTTAGAGCTTTGAACAAAAGGAGTATTTTAAAGTCTATCCTTGGACTTGCATAGGCAAAGTAGTGGAGATCAGCCAGGATGGGGGGATGTGGATGAGGGATGGCCTCAGGCGGCGATGGGTGACATGTTATTTAAAATCCCCAAGTTGCCCCCCAGCGCTTTTGTTCGTAAAGGGGAACATTCACACCCACTATCCTTTTGGCCTCTGCCTGTCATCCAAACTGCTAATTCCCCAAACCCCTCATGAGAGCAGAGGTGCTCTGGGACATGAGGGGGCTGAGGGGATGGTGGAGGGTTGATGGAGGCTTTTAGAATTGGCGTTTTAAAATGTCCCTTTGTTTACATGGGGCTCCCCTGCGACCCTAATGAAGAGTGGCAGGTTATTAATTGCAGGTTCTTTAAGTAGTTCTTTAAGTAAAGATTATGTGCGGTGCACCAATGACGTCTGCTCCATTGAGACCAGTGTGGTAGAAGCACCAGACCTCAGGTTATCACTGAGTGATGAGAAATTGTAGGAGGAAAAATGGTTTGCATGTAGTCTGCCGCGATACGGATATCACATATTATTGATATGTACATAGCGCATTGTTGTGAATCACACTGCTGCTCTCTCATTTAGCTATTTTCGCCTTATGGATTGTGGTTGTTGTGGATGGCTGTTCACAAATCTAAATGTGTATTTGAATCTCAGAATTTTCAAAACCAGTGTACAGCCAGTGAAAAATGCGCTCTTGCAACATCTGCATTGCACAATTTATATTTTTATCCATAGGCCAAATGGACACATGCTCAAACTCGCACACTTTTGATAGACGTCAAGGGGCAATCTGTAGTTGCTACACCAATTTTGGGACTTATAAATTATATAGTGGCGCAGTGGTCAAAAACACTGCTTCTCAGAACAAGAGGCGTCGCTGCAGTACCTTGTTCAAATCCAGGCTGCATGACATCCGGCTGTGATTAGGAGTCCCATAGGGCGGCGCACAATTGGCCCAGCATTGTCTGGGTTTGGCCGGGGTAGGCCGTCATTGTAAATAAGAATTTCTTCTTAACTGACTTGCCTAGATAAATAAAGGTTACATTTAAATAAATCAAAATGATTGAAGAATATCATTTATAAATGCCTCATGAGCTTAGTTCAACTGTCACACTCCTTGAGAACCTAAAATATAAGCTTGTTTTTCTCCAATGCTTGTAAACATTGTAAATGTAAACAAACACTGTTTAGCCTCACAATATCATTTTAAAAAAATGGGATATCATGGGTTGTCAGTCCTTGCATCCATAGCTCTGTCTATTAATCTGAGAGTGGCAACATTTCTCCAGGCCCATTCCTCAGATTTTTACCAAACAGAGGCAGGGCGACTTTTGTTATTGTTTCATCTGTGGATTTGCCCTTTAAACAGCTGCATATTATCAAGATATCAAAGTGTCACCAACAAAAAGGTAAACAATAGGCCTATAGCAATTGCAGCATATGGCATTTATTTTTCACATTTAAATAGCACTTTCAGTAGTACTCAAAGCATGCAATTCCATGAGCGCAGCGTTTATTTTTCAACTCAAGTCCTCCATTGCAACAAAATCATAAACAGAGTAGGACTGGCTAATAAATCCTTGTTTTTGGGGTTATTCTCAGGTAAAACAATTTTGCTAATCTATACTTTCGTATTTCCAAGTCCTATTCTTTAAGATCGAGAGGTATAACATTTATTGGAATGACTTGAATTCTGATGGACTTCGGTTTTTAATGTAAATAAATAATTTAATCATATTATTATATGTAGTAAAAAGTGATGGGTTAGAGGAAGCCTACATAACCAACCCTGAAGTAAAATTTAACATCCATATGGCCAGCTATGTAAACTTTAACATTGATTTATCCTGCAAGAGATATCGTTCAATTGGTAACATACATTCTCTTCTTCTAATGCCTCTTAAGGGGAAAGTAATCAAAAAGTAACATAATGGAATCAGATTACATTACTGAGTTTGGTTAATCCAAATGTTGTGTTACTGTTTACAATTTTGGACAGGTAACTAGTAACTGTAACGGATTACATTTAGAAAGTAACCTACCCAACCCTGCCGACAGCATGAGTCTGTCATTTTTATATGGGCTAAATATCCTTGTGGCGATTTAAAAAATTATCTCAGTGACCACAAACCCACTCCAAAGCATGCGTTCAGTGAAATGATGATTAAGTCAATACTCCATATTGAATCGTGGTTTATCTGCTACACCTCATTTCCTTCCACCTTATTTACAATCTGCACATCTCTCCATCTTCCCGCTAACAGGAAAGGTAAACAGTCGTCATTCTTTGGTTTTTAGGGCTAAATAGCATTGCTAATGGCTGATTTATGGAGGGGGGAGGGGTAGTGAAGTGTCTAAAAGGGCGCTGATGGAGAGTAAATAGACTGTTATTTATCGTCATTGAGCGGCTTCTCTGAGCAGAACAGTTTCTCTACAAATTGAAATATAGCTGAGTTTACCCTCCTGATTACCGCTGCAGTTTACTCCCGGAGCCTGAGGCTATCATTAAACAGAGCAGCACACACTGACACCACATTGTTGTGTGGGACAAATGTATTGTGGGACAAACAATTTATTGTGGGACAAAAATTGTTGCGTGGGACAAACAGGGACAGGTGCAAAATCCAATACCACACGCCTGGGGCCCTGCACTATTATGGGCCTGTGTCCACTCTAACACGGTCTTGCTCACTCAGCCAATATTTGTCTTACTGCTGGGATGTGGAACTTTGGGTTGTGGGCATTTTCTCCTCATGCAACTTAGGCCTACTACTTCTTTCTTTTTCCACACTTGTTAGCCTAATTGGTTTATTTTATGCATTTGTGAACTTGGTGTCCCAGTGAACTTTCACCATGCAGGCATCAAACCGCACATCCTGATTGAATATGTTAGGTTTAACACGATTACTGCAGTGGTGAAGGCCTAGGCTAATTTATGTTTTAGATTGAATGCCTTTTCATGAGGCAGCTAATGGGTGAATGCAGTTTAAATATAAACTGACCTGTTCTTGTTGTGACAGGAACTCTAATTGGTTCAACATATAAGATGATTAAAGCTGTGGTAATTGTACATAATCTAACATTCGGCACACTTAACTGCCTTATTGTCCAATTGAATTCAGTGTGTTTAATTATTGATAGTTCAATGAATGTTCAACCACAAGCCAATATGTCAGCTGATGAAGGAAATTAGATGAGGACAGGAAGGCACTTTACACTTTTAAGATAAACTCCATCTTTCTTCCACTGGCCATGTCCTCCCTTACAAAAAAAATCATGAAAAAAATGTGGGGAAAAGTGTGTTTTTCAGACACGTGTGTACAAATCACATAGTATTATTATTTTTTCCTTGTGAAAAAACATATTCCCACAGGTAAACAATTGTTTCCACAGGTTTATTTTTAACACATACATTTTTTACCACTTCCAGCTACAACTGGCCTCCCATTCAGGGACAGACCCTGCTTAGCTTCAGAGGCAAACCAAATTTGGGACGCATGTTGCAATGTTGCTGGAATGAATGTGCCAAAAATTGCATCTGGAAAAAAGACAGCAAAAGCAACAAAACCAAAGATAGTGAAAATTGCAGGAAAGAGGGAGGTGTTTTATTTAAATCTTATTATCATCAAAATATTTTCCATAAAATAAAAGAAATTGGGCATCCATATAACAATTAATTTGTTGACATATTATGTTTGATATCAATACTTTGGGGTTTATGTTTTTTAGCTTTCAATATCATTGTTTTTGTTTGAAACACTAAGAATTTATTTCAAGACTTCAGAAGTTTTGCTTGAAATGAATGCCACAAAAGTAATTCACTCACTAGAGCATTGTACCATATAATAACATTATTACTCTATTAAAAGGTGTTTAAAGTGTCAATCCTTAATTGAAATGTTTCCATAGTTTTGATGTCTTCACTATAATTCTACAATGTAGGAAATAGTAAAAAAAAAAAAAAAAACTTGAATGAGTAGGTGTTTCCAAACTTTTGACTGGTACTAATATATACAGTTGAAGTTTACATTCACCTTAGCCAAATACATTTAAACTCAATTCCTGACATTTATCCTAGTAAAAATTCCCTGTCTTAGGTCAGTTAGGATCACCACTTAATGTGAAATGTCAGAATAATAGTAGAGATAATGATTTATTTCAGCTTTTACTTCTTTCATCACATTCCCAGTGGGTCAGAAGTTTACATACACTCAATTAGTATTGTCTTTAAATTGTTTAACTTGGGTCAAACATTTCAGGTAGCCTTCCACAAGCTTCCCACAATAAGTTGGGTGAATTTTGGCCCATTCCTCCTGACAGAGCTGGTTTAACTGAGTCAGGTTTGCAGGCCTCCTTGCTCGCACACGCTTTTTCAGTTCTGCCCACAACATGTCTATAGGATTGAGGTCAGGGCTTTGTGATGGCCACTCCAATACTTTGACTTTGTTGTCCTTAAGCCATTTTGCCACAACTTTGGAAGTACGTGTGGGGTCATTGTCCATTTGGAAGACCCATTTGCAACCAAGCTTTAACTTCCTGACTGATGTCTTGAGATGTTGCTTCAATATATCCACATAATTTTCCTGCTTCATGATGCCATCTATTTTGTGAAGTGCACCAGTCCCTCCTGTAGCAAAGCACCCCCACAACATGATGCTGCCACCCCCGTGCTTCATGGTTGGACGGTGTTCTTCGGCTTGCAAGCCTCCCCCATTTTCCTCCAAACTTAACAATGGTCATTATGGCCAAACAGTTCTATTTTTTCCTTGGAGGGTGCATACCATAATAAAGCACTTCTCTGTCTTTTTAACAACACTATCAACAAGGCGGGTCCTACAGGCTTTAGTTGTCACACCTGGACTACTGTTCAATCATGTGTTCAGGTGCCACAAAGAGGGACCTCTGAAAACTACAATTGGCTCAGAACAGGGCAGCACGGCTGGTCCTTAAATGTACACGGAGAGCTAACAATAATATGCATGTAAATCTCTCATGGCTCATAGTGGAGGAGAGATTGACTTCATCATTACTTGTTTTTGTAAGAAGTGTTGACATGCTGAATGCACCGAAGTGTCTGTTTAAACTACTAGCACACAGCTCGGACACCCATGCATACCCCACAAGACATGCCACCAAATGTCTCTTCACAGTCCCCAAGTCTAGAACAGACTATGGGAGGCGCACAGTACTACTGTACCTAATGCCATGGCTACATGGAACGCTATTCAACATCAGATATCTGATGCAAAAAACTGACAAAAAAATACACCTTATGGAACAGCGGGGACTGTGAAGAAAGACACAGGCACAGACACATATGACACGCACTCTACACACACATGCACATGGATGTTGTATTGTAAATATGTGGTGGGTGGTGTGGTGGCCTGAGAGAACACACTGAATGTCTTGGGTAAGGTGTTATGAAATGTATTGTTATGTAGTATTTTTAACTGTATGTAACCGTCTCATGTTGCTGGACCCCAGGGAAGAGTAGCTGCTGCCTTTGTAGCAGCTAATGGGGATCCATAATAAATACAAAATGTGAATCCTGTACATGCGACTAATAAAACTGTAAGTTGGTTTGTGACTAACGTGGAAGATAATGTCTTAGCGTAGAGGTGATGGTATGAATATTATGAATATCGAATAAGCGCGTTAGGATTTACTACTGAGGGTCGGTGCTTTCAATGCTTCATAAAGTTTAATGCAGTGGAATATATGCGCGTTTGCATTTTAATACTCATGAATTGGCCTTTCTCCGATGTGGTATGTCACCTATACCTGCAAGCTGTATCCCTACAACAGAGAGACGGATCGATGCGCTAGCCCCAGTGATCATAAGTCTGAAACACAGTACTTAAAAGGGCACTTCCTGAAAGGGCACTTCCTGATTTGACCTCGTTTTAGATTTGGTTCATTAAGAAATGCCAGCGGCCATGACTGAATTCAAACGTGAGTTGGTTTCGGGATGTGGGTGTGTTGTGTGTGCAGGAGGGAAGAGTTAGACAAATTATTTTTCAGACCACGGCAAAGTTGGTTTAACACAAAAATAAGACTAAGTGCATTTTATCATATTTCTCCTCATGAGAAACCACATGAGCTCATTTGTCTTACTCGGATCAAAATAAGAGATTTCTAAATGATCTTAAATAAGTCTAATTTAAGTCTCCTGTATATGTCTACATGCATTAGACAATGAGATTAGAGCAAGATCAAATAAAACTGAATATGAGAGTGTTATGACGCCAAGGATATGGATGCTCCTTCTCAAACATGTCTCAGTTTTCACAATAGTCTCACCGCTGCATTTTTTGTTACCAATAATTTTTAGGCCCAACTGGTGCAGCCAGCTCCGAACAACCAGTACCACATAACGTTTGGGCGTGAGTTTTTGAATTTCAGTGACAGAGATCCAGTCACTGCAGTCTTAAAAAAAATGTCAAGCCTCTCCGCAATAGCTGTGATTTCAACAAGAAGACGTCAATGTAGACTCTGAATAACTTGAAAAGAACCGAGGTATCTCACACAATTTTACAGCAAGCATTTGATGTTCACACTAATGTTAGACCTACTGTGTAAATTGTTTGCTGTAAAATGTAATGATTATTAGCTAGTTAATGTCTGCTGAATGTTGGTTGCCATACTAAATTACCTAACTGCTACCAGAGATTAATAAACATATTTTACCAGGCTAACGTTAGCTAGCTAGCCAACTTGCGAGTTGAGGTTTGAATAGTTAGGTTTTTTGCTAACTAGCTAGCTAAATCAAACTGAGTAGATAGATATAGCTATGTTAGCATGTGTAGCTAGCTAAGTTAAGGCGAAGAATCTACCTAACATTACATTTTGTTAAGGCAGCTAGTTATCTAAATCATAACTAGCAGGTTGAAAATATTGGTATAATATTAGCTAGCGAGACAAACACAGCTAACGTTAGCTAGCTAGCATGTGACATTGCCACTGTTTTGACAGCAGTGCAGGCTGGAGCAAGTTTTGCTGCAATATGTCAGAGGTAGCTAGGATAAACAGTGCATGAATGCAACAACATTCTAGCTATAAATGCATCAACTGGATTGTGTTTCGTAGAAATAGCAATGTCACGTTGTCGATGTCATTTCTTGACAGAAGGCTGTTCTAGCTTACAGACGATTTAATTGATCAAGTTAAAACAAAGTGCATGTCTATTTCTCTTGCGTCTACGCGGAGCAATGCTGGTAAAATAACCGGATACATTGTCTGAAAATAGACAGTGCATTACCTTGAATTGTGAAATATATAAATCAACAAGTGTCTATTTAGTGTTGATAAGTTTAATGACCAGTGCCAAGACACTGCATATAGAAACTATTCAGACAGACCGTTTTGACTTTTTCCACATTGTTACGTTACAGCCTTATTCTAAAATGTATTAAATTGTTTATTTTTTCCAATCAGTCTACACAACACCACAAAATGACAAAGCAATCCTTTTTTTTTGCAAATGTATATAAAAAAATTGAAATTTTACACATTTACATAAGTATTCAGACCCTTTACTCAGTACTTTGTTGAAACACCTTTGGCAGCGATTGCAGCCTCGAGTCTTTTTGGGTATGACGCTACATGTTTGGCACACCTGTATTTGGTGAGTTTCTCCCATTCTTCTCTGCAGATCCTCTCAAGCTCTGTTAGGTTGGATGGGGAGCGTTGCTGCACAGCTATTTTCAGGTCTCTCCAGAGATGTTTGATCAGGTTCAAGTCTAGGCTCTGGCTGGGCCACTCAGAGACTTGTCCCAAAGCCACTCTTGCCTTGTCTTGGCTGTGTGCTTAGGGTCGTAGTCCTGTTGGAAGGTGAACCTTCACCCCAGTCTGAGGTCTGAGCTCTGTTCATCTTTCCCTCAATCCTGACTAGTCTCCCAGTCCATCCTGCTGAATAACATCCCACAGCATGATGCTGCCACCACCATAGGAATGGTGCCAGGTTTCCTCCCGACAAGACGCTTGGCATTCAGGCCAAAGAGTTCAATCCTGGTTTCATCAGACCAGAGATTCTTGTTGCCATTGGTCTGAGAGTCCTTTAGGTACTTTTTGGCAAACTCCAAGCGGGCTGTCATGCACCTTTTACTGAGGAGTGGCTTCTGCCTGGCAAATTTGCCATAAAGTCCTGATTGGTGGAGTGCTGCAGAGATGGTTGTCCTTCTGGATGGTTCTCCCATTGGGTTCCGATTGCTTAATTTGGCTGGGCGGCCAGCTTTAGGAAGAGTCTTGGTGGTTCCAAACTTCTTCCATTTAAGACTGATGGAGGCCACTGTGTTTTTGGGGACCTTCAATGCTGCAGAAATTTGTTGGTACCCTTCCCCAGATCTGTGCCTCGACACAATCCTGTTTTAAAGTTCTACAGACAATTCCTTCTTCCTCACGGCTTAGAATTTGCTCTGACATGCACTGTCAACTGTGGGACCTTATATAAGATGTGTGTGCCTTTCCAAATCATGTCAAATCAATTTAATTTACCACAGGTGGACTCCAATCAAGTTGTAGAAACATCTCAAGGATGATCAATGGAAACAGAATGCAACTGAGCTCAATTTCGATTCTCATAGCAAAGTGTAAGGACGATGCAGGGAGCCAGGAAGCAGGTGCATAGTTTAATAATAACGAACATAGAGAGTTACAAAACAAGAGACGTGTCCGGACATGAAAACAGAACCAATACTGCCTGATGACTGAGGTTGGCGAGGGCTATATGAAAGGAGAGTAATCAGGGTGGTGATGAAGTCCAGGTGTGCTTAATAATATGTAGCAGGTGTTCGCAATAATGGTTGCCAGGTGTGCGCAACGTGGGTTGCCAGGACTGGTGGTTAGTAGACTGACGACGTTGAGTGCCAGAGGGAGGGAGAAGGAGTAAGTGTGACACAAAGGGTCTCAATGTAAATAAGGTATTTCTGTTTTTTTTAATACATATGCATTATAAAAATCTGTTTTTGCTTTGTCATTATGGGGTATTGTGTGTCGATTGGATCTTTTATTTTATTTAATCAATTTTAAAGTAAGGCTGTAACGTTACAAAATGTTGAAGGTCAAGGGGTCTGAATACTTTCCCGGATGCACTGTATGTGTATAGGCTGGTTCTTATAATTAACATGTACAATACATGAGCAGCCAAACTAATTGGACTGTGAGGTAAAGTTAGGTAGAGAGGAGGATTAATATTGAAGCATAGAGGTGTTTTATGAAGACAATAAAAATGATTCTACTCAATATTTTTGTACTGATAAGTGTTTTAGAAAGATATGACAACCTTTTCTTAGGTATACTAATAGGTTTGTGTGTGTGTAGGCCAGCAGAGGCAGAAGTATTATGACCTGATGAGTGGCGTCTACACGGCCCAGACTGTGCCCGCAGGAGGCCCTGACCGAGTGGTTTCAACCCCCAGCTACCACACAACCCGACACGATCACCAAGGGCTCATCACAACCATCCAACTGCATGTAGTATTTGTAATTGACCTTTATGCTCTCCTGCTTGAGACTCTCATTGCCTGCTTTTGTGTAATGTATCTCTATCTAACCTCTCTTCTCACCGTTTCTGTGCAGTCTTCAGATATCTGGCAGAGGCTTTCCTCTGAGATATACCTGGTTTGGCTGCCGGGAGCACCACCCCCTGCTCTGTGGACATGAGCTTCATTGAGAAGCCTCTAGACATGCCCCCCTCCCTACACCCCAGCTTCCTCCCTAGTAGGAGGAACCGACCTACACCCCTCGCTCCGGGACTCTGTTCTCACAGCACTCGGACTACGCTGTTGCAAGGCCTCAGTCTGTCATGTCACCACACATGAAGTTCTCTCAGGAAATACATTTGAATTGAAACACCCTGCACCCTATTGGTGTGACATTTTTTGGGGTCTTTTGAAAGATAATAAAAAAATATATATAAGATGAGGATATGGCATAACAGTGTCTTGAAAACCCAACGCTAGGCAAGTGAGGGAAAATAAATTGTTCCGGGTTGGGTCCTTTTAAGACAGACAACTCTGCCAACAAATCACGAGGCAGACAATGCCAGAACGTTACGATTCGAATCCAAAGTTTGCAGGCACAACCTTTGCAGTGGTTTTGATGCAAACTAGCCACTTGCGAAATGTTCTCATTAAAGGGCGACTGCACTTCCTGATTTGGCCTCGTTTTTATCAATGCTCATTAAGAAATGCTAGCCATGACTGAAGGCAAATGAGAGTTGTCTTGGGATTGCGATTTGATGTGGGTGTTTCTTGGGTGTGTCTTTGGCATTCAATCACGACAAACAAGTGTTTTAATGTAAATTTAATTTAAATTTACTTTGGAGAGAACAAAGTTTTGAAGTTGAGGACTTCTCCCATCCTGACTGACTCGCCATCTCAAGATGGTCAGCTAATTCAGTTCTATGTATAGATTAAAGCAGCTAGCTAGCATAGCTTGCTGATAACTGCAGCTGGCTATCATATTTAGCTCATATTTGTCTGCCAAATCAAGAGACAGTGTCTGGAATGTGTTTCGTAAGACACTCGTTCTACGACGCCTTTCTACGAAAGTAGCTATCAACTTAGTTTCATCATGTCATGTAAAGACATTACCGATATAAACTGCGAGTTGAATGCCCCCATGCCCTTCTGTCAGCTCAGCTGTCCTACAACACAATATTCTATAATTGGCTAGTTTGATCTCAAATCAAATATATTTGTCACATGCTTCGTAAAAAACAGGTGTAGGCTAACAGTGGAATGCTTACTTTTCGGGCCCTTCCCAATAATGCAGAGAATAACATGAGGAATAAATACACAATGAGTAACGATAACTTGGCTATACACACGGGGTACCAGTATCGAGTCGATGTGCAGGGGTACGAGCTAATTGAGGTAGAAATTGTATGGGCTCCCGAGTGGCGCAGCGGCACTGCATCTAAGTGCTAGAGGCATCACTACAGACCCTTGTTCGATTCCAGGCTGTATCACAAGGGCGGCACACAATTGGCCCAGTGTCGTCCGGTTTAGGGGTTTGGCCGGGAAGGCCGTTATTGTAAATAAGAATTTGTTCTTAACTGACTTGCCTAGTTAAATTAAAAAAACATATAGGTAGGGATAAAGTGACTAGGCAACAGTATAGATAATAAACAGTAGCAGCAGTGTATGTGATAAGTCAAAAGAGTTGTGCAAAAAGGGTCAACGCAGAGAGTTAACCAATAGCTACCTGGACTAACTATTTAGCAGTCTTATGGCTTGGGGGTAGAAGCTGTTCCGGGTCCTGTTGGTTCCAGACTTGGTGCATCGGTTTCCGCATGCCGTGCGGTAGCAGAGAGAACAGTCTATGACTTGGTTGGCTAGAGTTTTTACAGCATTCCGCCTGGCATAGTGGATGGCAGGGAGCTCAGCCCCAGTGATGTACTGGGCCGTACACACTACCCTCTGTAGTACCTTGCGGTCGGATGCCAAGCAGTTGCAATACCAAGCGGTGATGCAGCCTGTCAAGATGCGCTCAGTGGTGCAGCTGTATAACTTTTTGAGGAGCTGAGGGCTCATGACTAATCTTTTCAGCCTCCTGAGGGGGATGAGGCGTTGTCATGCCTTCTTCATGACTGTGTTGGTTTGTGAACCATGATAATTCCTTAGTGATGTAGACACTGAGGAACTTCAAACTCTCGACCCGCTCCACTACAGCTCCTGTGGATGTGGGTGTGCTCGGCCCTCAATTTCCTGTAGTCTACGATCAGCGCCTTTGTCTTGCTGACGTTTAGGGAGAGATTGTTGTCCTGGCACCACACTGCCAAGTCACTGGCCTCATCCTTATAGGCTGTCTCGTCGTCGGTGATCCATCCAACCACCGTCGTGTCATCCGAAAACGTAATGAGGGTGTTGAAATCGTGTGCGGCCACGCAGTTGTGGGTGAACAGGGGTACAGGAGGGGATTAAGTACACACCCCCGAGGGGCGCCCGTGTTGAGGGTCTGCGTAGCGGATGTGTTGAAGCCTACCCTCATCACATGGGGGCAACACGTCAGGAAGGCCAGTATCCAGTTGCAGAGGGAGGTTTTCAGTCCCAGGGTGCTGAGCTTAGTGATGAGCTTGGAGGGCACTATGGCGTTAAACGCTGAGCTATAGTAAATGAACAGCATTCTCACGTAGGTGTTCCTCTTGTCCAGGTGGGAGAGGGCAGTGTGGAGTGCAATAAAGAATGCGGCTCTGTTGCGGAATTGGAGCGGGTCCAGGGAGTCTGGGATGATGGTGTTGACGTGAGCCATGACCAGCCTTTGAAATAATTTCATGGCTACAGATGTGAGTGCTATGGGGCGATAGTAATTTAGACAGGTTACCTAAGCATTCTTGGGCACAGGAACTATGGTGTTCTGCTTGAAACATGTACACTTACAATTCCTGTTTGAATTTTGCTTTTAACCTCATAAGGAGCAGCAAGGTGCGTTGGGGCGCTAGCGCCCCACTCCCGACACTACCAGGTGAAATGCAAGGCGCCAAATTCAAAATCCAAAAGTTGAATTATTAAACATGCACCAATATACAAGTGTTTCATACTCATCAAAAGCTCTGTTTCTTGGCAATATCACAGCGTTGTCAGATTTCAAAAAGGCTTTACGACGAAAGCACCACATTTGATTGTTTGAGGGTAGCACCTTCACTATTTTTGCCATTACCATGAATTCATCACTTCCTGATTCCTCTTCTTCTCTGCTCTAATGCATCTAATAAAAATCTGAACACTGTCTCGAGACTGTTGACATCCAGACTAAGCGATAGGTACTGCATTCATATGCCCTTATATGGGCATTTTCATAAGGGAGGGGTTCCAAATGAGGCACTCTGTCAAAACCACTTTTTCCAGGACAGAAATTCCTCGGGGTTTCGCCTGCCATATCCGTTCTGTTTTACTCACAGACAAATGGGTAACACTTTTAGAAAATTCAGAGTGTTTCCTATCCAATGGTACTAAATATGTGCATATCCTATTTTCTGGGCCTGAATGGAAGGCATTTTACTTTGGGCACGCCAGGCTCTCCAAAACGGTCACTTCGTGCGCTGATCGCTAAGAAGTTAAGCAGGAATCAGGAGAATATAGTTATGGTCAGATATGCCAAATGGAGGGGGTGAGGAAAAGCTTTGTGTGTGTTTCTGTGTGTGGAGTAAAGGTGATATTGAGGTTTTTGCCTCTAGTTGCACAGGTGACAAGCTGAGAAAATGAGTTAACAAGGATTTCCATTTCCTTGCATTAAAATCGCCAACCACTAGCTGCCTATGTATGTGCATTTTCTTTTTTTGCTAATGCCCCACACAGCTTGTTGAGTATGGTCTTAGTGCCACCATCGGTTTGTGGTGGATAGATTTTTTTTTTCCTGTTGGTATGGTCTGCAGCTTAACCCAGGCTTGCAAAATCTCAAGAATTTGTATTTTTGTATTTATTAAGGATCCCCTTAACATCAGAGATTGCGTACCAGCTGTTGTAGAGAAAGGAACACACACCTCTCCCCTTAAAATCAAATAAAACTTTATTTGTCACATGCACTGAATACAACGTGTACACCTTATCGTGAAATGCTTACTTACAAGCACTTAACCAAGAGTGCAGTTCAAGAAATAGTTAAGAAAATATTTACCAAATAAATTATAAAAAGCAACACAATAAAATAACAATAACGAGGCAATATACAGGGGTTACCGGTACCGAGTCAATGTGCGGGGAGTACAGGTTAGTTGAGGTAATTTGTAAATGTAGGTAGGGATGAAGTGACTATGCATAGAAAATAAACAGTGAGTAGCAGCAGTGAAAAAAAACAAATGTGGGGGGGAGGTGCCAATGTAAATAATCCGGTGGCTATTTGGTTAATTGTTCAGCAGTCTTATGGCTTGGGGATAGAATCTGTTAAGGAGCCTTTTGGTCCTAGACTTGGCGCTCTGGTACCGCTTGCCGTGCGGTAGTAGAGAAAACAGTCTATGACTTGGGTGACTGAAGTCTTTGACAATTTTGTTGGGATTTCCTCTGACACCGCCTAGTACATAGGTCCTGCATGGCAGGAAGCTTGGCCCCGGTGATGTACTGGGCCGTACGCACTACCCTTTGTAGTGCCTTACGGTCAGATGCCGGTCAGTTATCATACCAGGCGGTGATGCAACCGGTCAGGATGCTCTCGGTGGTGCAGCTGTATAACTTTTTGAGGATCTGTAGACCCATGCCAAATCTTTTCAGTCTCCTGAGGGGAAATAGGCGTTGTCGTGCCCTCTTCATGACTGTCTTGGTGTGTTTGGACCATGATAGTTCGTTGGTGATGTGGACAACAAGAAACTTGAAGCTCTCAACCTGCTCCACTACAGCCCCGTAGATGAGAATGGTCCTCCTTTTCCTTTAGTTCACAATCATCTCCTTTGTTTTGATCACATTTAGGGATAGGTTGTTGTCCTGGCACCACACTACCAGGTCTCTGACCTCCTCCCTATAGGCTGTCTCATCGTTGTCAGTGATCAGGCAGGCCTACCATTGTTGTGTCATCAGCAAACTTAATGATGGTGTTGCAGTCACGTTTGGCCATGCTGTCGTGGGTGAACAGGGAGTACAGGAGTGGACTAAGCACACACCCCTGAGGGGCCCCAGTGTTGAGGATCAGCGTAGCAGATGTGTTACCTACCCTTACCACCTGGGGGCGGTCTGTCAGGAAGTCCAGTATCCAGTTGCAGAGGGAGGTGTTTAGTCCTAGGGTCCTTAGCTTAGTAGTGATGAGCTTTGTGGGCACTATGGTGTTGAACGCTGAGTTGTAGTCAGTGAACAGCATTCTCACATAGGTGTTCCTTTTGTCCAGGTGGGAAAGGGTCGTGAGGAGTGCGATTGAGATTGCGTCATCTGTTGGGGCGGTATGCAAATTGGAGTGGGTCTAGGGTATCCAGGAGGATGCTATTGATGTGGGCCATGATCAGCCTTTCAAAGCACTTCATGGCTACCGACGTGAGGGCTACAGGGTGGTAATCATTTAGAAAGGTTACCTTTGCTTCCTTAGGCAAAGGGACTATGGTGGTCTGCTTGAAATATGTCGGTATTACAGACTCAATCAGGGAGAGGTTGAAAATGTCAGTGACGACACTTGCCAGTTGGTCCACGCATGCTTTGAGTACACGTCCTGGTAATCCGTCTGGTCCCGCGGTTTGTGAATGTTGACCTGTTTAAAGGTCTTGCTCACATCGGCTTCCGAGAGCGTGATCACACAGTCATCTGGAACAGCTGGTGCTCTCATGCATGCTTCAGTGTTGCTTGCCTCGAAGCGAGCATAAAATACATTTAGCTCGTCTGGTAGGCTCGCTGGGCTCACTGGGCAGCTCGTGGCTGGGTTTCCCTTTGTAGTCCGTAATAGTTTTCAAGCCCTGCCAGAGTAGGTGTAGTAAGATTCAATCTTAATGTTGTATTGATGCTTTGCTTGTTTGATGGTTCGTCTGAGGGCATAGCGGGATTTCTTATATGCGTCCGGATTAGTATCCTGCTCCTTGAAAGCGGCAGCTCTAGCCTTTAGCTCGATGCGGATGTTGCCTGTAATCCATGGCTTCTGGTTGGGATATGTACGTACGGTCACTGTGGGGATGACATTGTCGATGCACTTATTGATGAAGCCGATGACTGAGGTGGTATACTCCTCAATGCCATTTGATGAATCCCAGAACATATTCCAATCTGTGCTAGCAAAACAGTCCTGTGACGTAGCATCCACGTCATCTGACCACTTCCGTATTGAGCGAGTCACTGGTACTTCCTGTTTTAGTGTTTTCTTGTAAACAGGAATCAGGATAGAATTATTGTCAGATTTGCCAAATGGAGGGCGTGGGAGAGCTTTGTATGCATCTCTGTGTGTGGAGTAAAGGTGGTCTAGAGTTTTTTTTCCTCTGGTTACACATGTGACATGCTGGTAGAAATTAGGTAAAGCGGATTGTTTGCCTGCCTTAAAGTCCCCGGCCACTAGAAGCGCTGCTTCTGGATGAGCATTTTCTTGTTTGCTTATGGCCCTATACAGCTGGTTGAGTGCGGTCTTAGTGCCCTCATCGGTTTGTGGTGGTAAATAGACGGTTACGAATAATATAGATGGTGTGGTCTACATTTTATCAGAATGTACTCTACCTCAGGCGAGCAATACCTTAAGACTTCTTTAATATTAAAACTTCTTATGGCTAGGGGGCAGAATTCCTAGTTTCCGCCTGTCTGACGTGCCCAAAGTAAACGGGCTGTTGTTCAGGCCCAGAAGCTAGGATGCATATAATTGGTACTGTTGGATAGAAAAGACTCTGAAGTTTCCAAAACCATTAACATTATGTCCGTGGCTATAACAGAACTGATTTGGCAGGCGAAACCCCGAAGGAAATCCGACCAGAAAAAAATAATAATATTCTCCCATGCTCTTATTTTGAAAAGCTATTGAAAACCATTGAATCCGTCCACAATTTTCCTGTTGCTATGGCTTTCCCTATATGGTAACAGTCTATTATTGAAGGCTTTGGGCTTGTATTTTGAAAAATGAATAAGTATTTTTACTTGGAGAGAAGAGAGCCCCGGAAGAAAAACAGTTTCGGCGTGCTCTGGGGAGAGCATATGCATGGGAATTTGCCTTCTCTATTGAACATAGTTCTTTCTGTGTGAAATGTTATCGTTTATTAACATTTTAGACAACCTAAGGATTATATAGAGTCTTTGTTTGACAAAAATAAACAAAGTTTACCCGGAGCATTTTGGACTTTTCTGTCGTCATTTTGACGGAGTGGATTACTGTGGATTTCTGAATTCAATGGCGCCATCTAAACTGCGTTTTTCAGATATAAATATTGACTTTATTGAACAAAACGAACATCGGTTGTGTAGCTGGGACCCTCCTGGTTGCAAACATCAGAAGATCTTAAAAAGTAAGTGAGTTTTTATATCTTTAACTCGTGATTTTGTGTCGCCAGTGCTGGTTGAAAAATCTATTTTTGTGTGAGGCGCTGACCTCAAGATAATCAAATGTTTTACTTTCGCCGTAAAGCCTTTTTGAAATCTGACAACACTGTTAGATTAACAAGACTCTAAGCTTTGTAACCGTATGCAACACTTGTATTTCTATGAATGTTAAATATTACAAATTCTTATTTTGAATTTGGCGCGCTTTGTTTTCTCCGAAAACGATCCCATTCACGGGATTGGATCCCTAAGAGATCCCTAAGAGGTTAACTACTTAGGGAGAAACGGGTCGCTAGCGGGTCGCTCCCGACACTACCCGGTGAAATGTAAGGCGCCAAATTCAAAATCCAAAAGTTGAATTATTAAACATTCATCAATATACAAGTGTTGCATAGTCATCAGAAGCTCTGATTCTTGGCAATATCACAGCGTTGTCAGATTTCAAAAAGGCTTTACGGCAAAAGCACAACATTTGATTGTTTGAGGATAGCACCTCTCCTATTTTCCACATTAGCATAAATTCATATCCAGCGCGGGTCAAACAAAACCCATATCACTTCTTAGGGAGCTGCAGCAGAGGTGACGGTTTTGGAGAGTCTGGCATGCCCAAAGTAAAATGCCTGCCACTCAGGCCCAGAAAATAGGATATGCACATAATTAGTACTATTGGATAGGAAACACTCTGAAGTTTCTAAAAGTGTTACAATAATGTATGTGAGTATAACAGAACTGATATAGCAGGCAAAAACCTGAGGAAAATCCATCCGGATTTGCAGTTGTTTTTGTAAATGACCTTCTCCAAGCTGCCTATTGCATACAATGTTATGTAGGACTGAGACTGCAGTACCTATGGCTTCCACTAGATGTCAACAGTCTTTATACAGAGCCTGGAAGCTGTAGCAGTAAGCAGAACGGATATGAAGAGGAAGTAGTCAGGGGACCACTTTTGTTTACAACGTTTGACGGGCGCGAGATTGTGAACGCGCACCACTTAATTTTCCTTTCCTATTGTTCACGTTATCGTCCGGTTAAAGTAGTATAAATTCAGCTATCAAACCAGAACTAGAATGGTATTTCTATGTCAATGGTCTTTTTGCCGAAATCTAAGGATTTGGCTGTCTAACACACTGACATGCACAGCTCGCTGGGTGAGGTTCTGTCAAGTCTCCAGTAGGTGATGAAGTCCCTTCCATTTATGTAATGCATTACAGGTTATGGACATGTGCAGGAGGGGTGGAGTTTGACACTCCATCCTGTTAATGGCATACAGTAGTTTGCCTCGTGTCCAGCAGGCAGAGTTCAATAACTACAGGCAGATGTGAGATTCAGGACGGCAGTCTTCTCATACTGAGTAGCCTGCAGAGTAATATGAGAAGAACTTATGTATATATTTTAAACAAAGTGTTTTGATAACTTTAAAGTGTAACAGCTCCATGTAGAATAAACCATCCCTCACATAATACTGTGGAAGCAGTGTTCTGCTAATATGACAATGGGCAAATGTTTGTCTTTAATCTTTTATTGTCATTCAGAGATACTGTACCTATCAACATTTTGTCTGGTGGTGCTGCGGCACATCTTCCTCTGACATGGTACATCACATTACACGTTAGCATGATGTATTTAGCTAGCTACAGTATCATTCCCCTTTCATCTGTGGTGTCATAGCTAGTCTGGCTCGCTAGCATTATCAAATAATGTTGTATAACCAAAAGTAGCTACTAGCTAGCTAGTACCAGCTATCTACTTAGCTAACGTACTCCCGAACACTTGTGGTTTAACGGTTAAGAGGCAGCCGAAGTGACCTTGTCAGATGTAATCCATTCCAGGCCATCTGGCAATATTGTTGAAATGCATTATGGAAGCCTGTTTTCACTCCTATTTGCAAAATGTGCGTGCGTTGCACCCATACGCAGACTTGACAACAAATGTACACATGGCAGTTCAGTGCAGACCACAACGTGTTGTTTCTGGGGAATTGGGCATCATTGGCAAAATGGGGCATGTAAGTAATCCCACACCCAATAAATCGTGACGAAGTCACTTACAAAACTGTTTTGGATGAGAGTGACCATGACCAAAATTATCCTATTGACACTTTGTAGTCAATTTTGACACTATAATGTTTCTGACTCATATCGATGCCACATAGGCCGTTTGTAAACCAAAGAGGTTGGTTCTAGGGGGCAGTTGACCTTTAAAAATAAGCTCTGTGATCTCCATCTTGCTAGCTACTATTTTGTATTTTATTCAAGCGGATAAGGTAGTGACGTAGTTCCTCTATGCCAAACGGATGTTCTATGAACCTCGTGAACCTCCTCAAAAGACCCCTATCACAGGGGTCACCCCATACCCCCCCCCCCCCCCCCCCTCCCCCTTACATACTTACAAACCCCCAATCTACCCTAGACATCCTAATGCTGGAGGGGCTGGACAGCACATGATACACCACCCTGCAATGCCTCCCCTGCACTCCAGGAAGACGGGGACAGAGAGAGGGGCATAGATTGGGACGGGGCTCAGGGGGATCATCTCTAAAAGGTCATTTTACCAGGAGGCCAACTCCTCCTCCAAGTATTCCCACCACTCAGAGCGAGAGAGAGGGGTGAGGGTCTACAGACGGGACAGCATGAGCTCAGAGACCACGGCAGACACCATAACCACCACTCACACGACCCACAGCAGCTACCACAGGTGTACACAGTTTGTGAATAGTGCAAGGTAAAATTCATTGTTTTATTGATACGAGATGAGAATATCGGTGACAAAAAGGTTTAGCCTCTACTTGGTGTCATAATACTTTGACTTGGCATTATTTTGTGGATTATATTTTAGTATTGTGACAACCCTAATAATAAATGTAATATCATATCGGTTTTGCTGCGTTTCAGGTGAAACCCAGATCCATATCGACATAAGATCAATTCAAATTGTATTGGTCACATACACATATTTATTGTGGGTGTGGCGAAATGCTTGTGTTCCTAGCTCCAACAGTACAGTAGTATCTAACAATACACACAAATCTAAAAGTAAAAAAATGAAATTCAGAAATATATAAATATTAGTACGAGCAATGTCAGAGTGGCATAGAATAAAATACAGTATGTACATTTTAAATGGTAAAACAGTACGTAAACATTATCCAATTCGGGAAAGTCGTATTTCTGGTCGTAATGCTTGTGAGTTACCACTGCTCTGCTATCCAAAAGTTATTTCCGGCTGTATGTAATAACACAAACGTTCTGAGCTAATAATGTAAGAAATAACACACACAAACAAATACTACAAAGTTGCTTAGGAGCTAGAAGCAGAGTGTCTGTCGGTGCCATCTTCATGTTTGCAATCATCTGTTTGAGTGTTCATGTGTTAGTGACAGCCCTTTCAATGTCACACCAATTTTAGACCAGGGTGTTTGCAATAACCTTTCTCAGTGTTTATAGGGAGTTTTACTACGTATGTCTGGAGGTGGTAGAGGTTGTTCCAGTTACGAGCTGGTATGTTCTGAATGACGTCTTTTTAGACAGGCCTCGCAGGCATTTTGCAGGGAGTTTTCCACGTTGGCTCTCGGTCTAAACAAGGTTAGTGACAGCACTTTCAATTTCACACCAATTTTAGACAAGGACAATTTGGACTTTTTTGTTATTTTACAAGCAATCTAACCTCTTCCCAGTGATTAAAAAAATATATATATTCCCATGTGGTTAGACAATGATGTAAACATAAAAACAAATTAGTTAACATTTAAAGAATATGTTGACGTGATACTTGAAAGTAATGTGTTTAATGCATGCACATTTATATATACAGTACCAGTCAAAGGTTTAGACACCAACTCATTCCAGGGTTTTTCCTTATTTTTACTATTTTCTACATTGTACAATAATAGTGAAGGCATCAAAACTATGAAATAACACATGGAATCATGTAGTAATCAAAAAAGTGTTAGACAAATCAAAATGTATTTTATATTTGAAATTCTTCAGTTGCCACTCTTTGCCTTGATGACAGCTTTGCACACTCTTGGCATTCTCTCAACCAGCTTCACTTGGAATGATTTTCCAAACAGTCTTGAAGGAGTTCCCAACCAAAACCAATTTATTGTTTTAGAGGTTTGTTTATTAAAGTGTCAGTGAGTGCAGCATGCAATGGTATTGGGTCTATTTTACCTTGGGGCGCCTAGTGTGTGTGTGTGGAGCAACATTTAGCCATCACAACACACAGGACAACATTGCCATTTTACTCTACAAAATAATTGTTTTACTATGGGTAGGTTTCCTACCCACTTCGGAACAGCCTTAGCGGTGTCTCTGACAAGTTAAACAGTGCCACAGACACTTTGAATCGATATTGAATGGACACTTCTTAAAAATCCCACCTTGTCTGAGGTTGGGTGAATTTGTCAGGTCTTTGTTAGAGAGCAGTGGTAGGGGTTGATTTGTTTTAGAGGTTTGTTTCTTAAATGTGAGTGTGTGGAAAAACACACAAGTACACACACAGAAACAGAGAGGAAGGGAGAGTGACTGTAGTATAGACTGGGGCAAAATACTGTAGTACAGTATATTCTGAGGAGGAGGAGAAAGAGGATAAGCAGGACATGGAGGCGTGGCTGGGAGTGGAGCTGAGTGACCCCACTGGGCCGTCATAGAGGGGCAGTGTCCTTCCTGCAGTCTACGGAGATTGGCCGGGGCTTAGTTTGTGAAGCGTGTGTGTGGCGAGCGTGGGGCTTGTTCAAAGGCTGAAGCTGCAGGGGTGCCTTAAGAGACAAACCAGCTGTGTGTGTATAAACCATTTCTACATTTCATACAATTCTTTGATTCGATTTTTATTTCTTGGTGAGTCATTCTTCATTTGTAGCTGAATCATTCTTAACTTTTGCTTCAGTCCACAAGAAACAGCAACAGATGGCAAATATTTTAAGATACAAATAGCATAAAACAGGATAACAGAAGTGTAGTGCATTAACAACTTCTATGTTATGATTATGCTACCATGTTATGATTATATTAACTCAGGTGATTTTTAATTCACCCATTTCAATAAAAGCAATTGACCATAGGTGTTATTCAGAATTTGTTTCCCTTCTTTTTCTTCCCATTGTTTCTCCTTCTTCCTTCCTCCTACTATTGTTCCCCAGCTTTGATGCTTGCAATGTCAAAATAGTGGGTTCAATTCCCAGGACCAACCATTCTTAAAAAAAAATATGCAAAGTCACTTTGGTTACAATTGTCTGCTAAATGGCATAAATATATATAAATTATTTACATTGTAAGATAAATAATCTAGCATTCATTACAGACAAGAAAAAGTTCTGAAATGTTCTCACAATGGCTGTCTGCTCACCAGCAGGAAAAACATTGCCTACCAGAAAATACATCCTATTGTATTTAAAAAATAAAAAAAAATTATCCATCCGTTCATGGTTTTCAGTAATTGATCATTGAAAGTGATGGTAAGGTAGATGATAGAGACATTGAGCTGAGGGTTGCAGCACGAGAGAGGAAATTCTCTTGGCAGTTGCTATAACAATGTGAGGTTGCCCGTGACAACCTTTTCTCTAGGTTGTTCATGGCAAATAATACATCAGCAGGATTCCATGGGTAAAAACGGGGAAACAAAAAGATTGAAAAGTCACAAATAATAACCGTCACATGGAGAGAGGCTTTTTGGCCGAATCTCAATGGCTGTTGGCCTATGGCCACCTTTTGGCATGCAAATCAAAATCAAATCACATTTTATTGGTCACATACACGTGTTTAGCTGATGTTATTGCAGGTGTAGCAAAATGCTTGTGTTTCGAGCTCCGACAGTGCAGTAATATCTAACAATTTCACATGTACCCAATACACACACATCTAAGGAATGGAATTAATAATATATATGAATGAGCAATGTCAGAGCGGCATAGACTAAGATACAATAGAATACAGTATATACACATATGAGATGAGTAATGCTAAATATGTAAACATTATTAAAGTGACTAATGTTCCATTTATTAAAGTGGCCAGTGATTTCAAGTCTGCATATAGGCAGCAGCCTCTATGTGCTAGCGATGGCAATTAAACAGTCTGATGGCCTTGAGATAGAAGCTGTTTTTCGGTCCCAGCTTTGATGCACCTGTACTGACTCTCCATATTCCCAGTCACCTTGCCGTGATTAAATGTGGTGGTTCGGGCTTTCAGTTCTATCAATGGTTTCTGATCTGGGTAGGTTTTAATAGTCACAGTGGGAAGAGATTTTTGATGTACCAATTCCAGGGCATATGGTTTAAAAAACTACACTTGATTCAACACTTAGTTTTCCCATTTAAATTATTATATACAAGTCTTGCCACCAACAGAATGCAACAATCTCAGCTCTGTACATTTTGCTGTGAAGAGACAGAATCAATAGGGGCAATACCAGAATAAATGATCTATGTAGCTTGTTTCTGGTCACAGGTTCAGGAATGTAAAAAAAAGAAAATCACAATATGCACTTAAAATTAACCTTACAAATAGCAGCGTTGGGCGATTTGGAAAACCATAATTAATAAATAAAATAATAATACTCATGGGAAAGATTTATCTTTAGCTCACAATCTGTGAATACTTTAGGATTAGAAAGGTTAAATTAACTGTCACGTCCTGGCCTGGGATTAGCCGGCTGGCTATCATTTGTGTTTAGGTCAGGAGGGTTTTTTGTTTCTATGTATTGTCTATCTATGTTGGGTTTGATGGTTCCCAATTAGAGGCAGCTGATTGTCATTACCTCTAATTGGGAACCATATATATGTTTGTTCTTTTCTACACTTGGGTGGTGGGTTATTGAATGTATATATTCACGTTTTGACTGTGTATGTGTTTTGTCTACACAGTGGATGTGATCGTTGTGTTTTCTTTATTTTGTTCGTTGCATACTTGTACGTTCCACTGATTATTAAACATGTGGAATAGCAATCGCGCTGCATTTTGGTCTGATCCTTCCGACGGTCGTGACAATAACAGCACAATTGAACAATATATGGCACATGGAAACCAAATGAGGGTGGTCTATGGGGATAGGTGGGATGGGCTTAGAGTGGCTGAGGGTTGGGTTTAAAGAGTTTATGTTTGGTAAAGTATTATTGTTATGTGACAGCTTTATACGTATAAAAGTACCATGTACGCAAAATGTGTATGTAGAATGTATATGTAAAATGTAGCAAAAAAAGCTGTAAAAAAAACTAAAAGATATTTGTCGTCTGACGAGGGGGGGTGAAGGGGTTACGTATTTTTTTTAAGGCACAGTGGGAACAACATACGCTATACACTACCTGATGAACTCAGTCACCATGTCAGTGTATACGTCAATGTTATTCTCGGAGGCTACCCAGAACATATCCCAGTCTGCATGATCAAAACAATCTTGAAGCATGGATTCCGATTGGTCAGACCAGCATTGAACATACCTTAGCACGGGTAGTTCCTGTTTGAGTTTCTGCCTATAGGAAGGGATGAGCAAAATGGAGTCATGATCTGATTTGCCAAAGGGAGGGAGGGCGGAGGAGGGCCTTGTAGGCATCCTGGAAGTTGGAGTAGCAGTGGTCGAGTGTTTTAGCAGTACGAGTACTACAGTCAATGTGTTGATAGAACTTCGGTAGCGTTTTCCTCAAATTTGCTTTGTTAAATTCCCAGCTACAATAAATGCGGCTTCAAGATATGTGATTTCCAGTTTGCACAAAGTCCAGTGTAGTTCCTTGAGGGCCGTCATGGTATTGGCTTGAGGGGGAATGTACACGCCTGTGACTATAACCTAAGATAATTCCCTTGTGAGGTAATACGGTCGGCATTTGATTGTGAGGTATTCTAGGTCGGTTGAACAAAAGTAATTGAGTTCCTGTATGTTGTTACAATTACACCATGAGTCGTTAAATCATGAAACATTCCCCCCGCCCTTATTCCCGGAGAGGTCTTTGTCTGTGCGATGCACTGAGAACCCAGCTGGCTGTATGGACAGGGAAAGTATATCCGGAGAGTCATGATTCCGTGAAACCGAGTATGTTACAGTCCCTGATGTCTCTCTGGAAGGAGATCCTCACCCTGAGCTCATCTACTTTATTGTCCAGAGACTGAACATTAGTAATATATTCAGAAGCGGTGGATGATGTGCACGACTCCTGAGTTGGACTAAAAGTCCACTCTGAATACTTCTTCTCTGCCGGCGGTGTCTTGGAGCAGCCTCTGGGATAAGCTCATTTGAACTGGAGGGTACGAACAAAGGATCCAATTCTGGAAAGTCATATTCCTGGTCGTAATGCAGGTGAGTTCCGGCTGCATGTAATAACACAAACTTTCAGGGCTAATACTGGAAGAGATGGTGTAACTGAGTTAGGTTTGTAGGCCTTCTTGCTCGCACATGCTTTTTCAGTTCTGCCCGCAAATTGTCTATAGGATTGAGGTCAGGGCTTTGTGATGGCCACTCCAATACCTTGACTTTGTTGTCCTTAAGCCATTTTGCCAGAACTTTGGAATACCCATTTGCGACCAAGCTTTAACTTCCTGACTGATGTCTTGAGATTTTCTTTCCTCATGATGCCATCTATTTTGTGAAGTGCACCAGTCCCTCCTGCAGCGAAGCACGCCCACAACATTATGCTGCCACCCCCGTGATTCATGGTTGGGATGGTGTTCTTTGGCTTGCAAGCATAACAATGGTCATTATGGCCAAACAGTTCTATTTTTGTTTCATCAGACCAGAGGACAATTATCAAAAAATTACGATCTATGTCCCAATGTGCAATTGCAAACCGTAGTCTGGCTTTTTTATAGCAGTTTTGGAGCAGTGGCTTCTTCCTTGCTGACCGGCCTTTCAGGTTATGTCGATATAGGACTCGTTTTACTGTGGATATAGATACTTTTGTACCCGTTTCCTCCAGCATCTTCACAAGGTCCTTTGCTGTTCTGGGATTTATTTGCACTTTTCGCACCACAGTACGTACATTTTTTCAGAGGTCTTGGCTGATATCTTTTGATTTTCCCATGGATGTCAAGCAAAGAGGCACTGAGTTTGAAGGTAGGCCTTGTAATACATCCACAGGTACATCTCCAATTGACTGAAATGATGTAAATTAGCCTATCAGAAGCTTCTAAAGACATGACATAATTTTCTGGAATTTTCCAAGCTTAAGTTGTGATATCACTTTCCTGAGCATGTCTGTGTAAACCAGGGAAAATACATTGTGGCATCATGAGAGGGCGTGTTCTAGAGGGCAGATACATTGCCCTCAGATGGCTGGAGCAAGATGGCCGTCTTTGAAGGACTACAAAACCCAGGCTGCTTGAGAGTACAGCTGGAGCTAATGAGACCAGCAGCAGGCTCTAATAAGGGGTGTGAGAAACTGTTGTTGGGTGTGTGTGGCTGGGGGAAAAGGACACGTACTGAGCTGGAGAGATTTATGTTGTAAACCTTTTGTTAATAATTAAACTCACCTACATACTGAAGAGACTGTTGGAGTGGTGGTTACGTGGAACCTGCACAAACTAAGAATCTGGAACCTCTCATGCTGTCACATATGGTGGAGGATGCGGGGACGTGGATGACTGCTGATGTTCCAGAGCAACGTGGAGGACCTCACGAGCCTGTTTTCCAAGCTAAGTACACAATCAACTGATTGTAAAATGGAAGAGTTACTGAAAACAATGATAGAGAGTAATAAAGTGCAGCAGCAAATCCAAGCTGGCTTGCTGGAGGAACAAAAGCGGGCTAATAACCTCAAAGTTAAAGAATTGGAAATGAAACAAGCCCAAGATGTTAGCAGGATACGGGCTAGTGACTTTATTCCTAAAATGGGAGGGAATGATGATGTCGAAGCTTACCTGCATGCCTTTGAGACAACTACTGTCAGAGAAAAATGGCCAAAAGATCAATGGGCCAAAATAGTGGCACCATTTCTATCTGGAGAATCACAGAAAGCCTTCTTAGATCTGGACCCAACCTTGGCCAATAGTTATGACTCCTTAAAGCAAGAAATATTAAGTCGCAGTGGGCTTACAGAATTCGGGAGGGCCCAGAGGCCCCAACAAAGGTTTTTTCCTAGAGTCCTTACTCCCAGATGGGCTAGTCCACAGGGGAAAAGGTCCAGCCAGCAAGATTCGCCAGTCGAAAGCACATTGTATGAACTGAGAACCTGTTACAAGTGTGGGGAAGTAGGACACCTTTCATGGCAATGCAACCAGACAGATGAGCCTATGCCGACGGCTGAGTCTTCAAGTGGCTTGAAAAATAACCTTTTTGCTGCCTTGTTGGGCAACTCTGGGTTCCAAGCGATAACATGCCCTGTATCGGTAAATAGTCAAAATGTAGAGGCATTACTGGACTCTGGAAGCATGATTACCCTGGTGCACCAGTCCTTGGTCAACCCGAAGCAAATCTCACTAGAAAACCCAGTTCCAGTTTCGTGTGTGCATGGCGACACCTGTACATACCCCACATCTGCAGTAACACTAGTCACGACTAGAGGGAAGTATGAAATTCGAGCTGGGGTGGTGGGATCCCTACCGGTACAGGTATTAATTGGACGGGATTGTCCTGTGTTTCACATGTTGTGGCAAGACGTACAAGCAAGGAGAACAAGAGAACCACAACGGCCCAGGGGTAAAAGCAGACAAAATATAATAAATCATGCAAGTCAAGATGTCCAAACTCTAACACACCATTGCCTTCCAGTGCAGACACAGATGTATAGAGGAGACCACCTGGAAGAGACTGAGTCGGCCTCAGAACAAGCAGATGAGCCACCACCACAGCCCATCACTCAAAGCAGGGTACAGCTACAGACGGAACCCGAGGAGCTGGGGTCAACCCAAGGGGGTGAGAGCGGTCCAGAAGTGCCAGGGCACCAGAGGTTAACAGGCCAGTATGGAACAGCCCAACTGAATGACCCTACACTCATTAATGCTTTGAAAAATGTGAAAGTTGTGGATGGAATAGTTCCCAGTAATCTTCCAATAGTGTACCCATATTTTGCAATTAAGAATGGGCTGCTCTACCAAATAAAAAAAGAGGGGGAGGAGACTATAGAGCAATTGCTTGTGCCCCAAACCCATAGGGCCACAGTACTGCAACTAGCCCACACTCATCTGCTTGGGGCACATTTAGGGGTGGAAAAAACCAAAGAAAGAGTGTTAAAACGGTTCTTTTGGCCTGGGGTGCATAAGGAAGTAGAGAACTACTGCCGTAGTTGCCCGGAGTGTCAGCAGTCAGCTCCGAAACCAAATTTTCGCAGTCCCTTGATTCCTTTACCCATCATCGAAACCCCCTTTGAGAGAATTGGGATGGACATTGTGGGGCCTCTCCCGAGGAGCGGCAGGGGTCACCAATATATTTTGGTGATGGTAGACTATGCAACCCGCTACCCTGAAGCGGTACCGTTAAGGAAAGCTACATCAAGACAAATTGCCAAAGAATTATTCCTGATGAGTACTAGAGTGGGTATCCCAAAAGAAATTCTTACAGACCAGGGGACCCCATTCATGTCTCGGGTAATGAAAGAGCTCTGCACCCTCCTAAAGGTNAGTGCAAATTCCTAGCCACCTGGCAGGGACCCTTTGAGGTCATAGAGAGGGTAGGGGAGGTCAATTACAAGGTTAAGCAAACCGGCAAGAGAAAGCCTGACCAAATATACCACGTCAACCTCTTGAAACGTTGGCACCCTAGAGACGTGATGGTGTGTTCTCTTTCCCCAAGGAAACCCAGTGACCCACCACGAGAAGAAGTCCGTGTGAGCCCAGATCTGAACCCACAACAAAGACAGGAAGTGATGGAGCTAGTGGATCGTAACAAAGATGTTTTTTCCCCAGTCCCAGGCCATACTCAAATGATCCAGCATGAGATCCATACTGTCCCGGGGAAAGTTGTACAGCAGCGGCCTTACAGACTCCCAGAGGCCAGACGAGAAGCCGTCAAGAAAGAGGTGAGGGAAATGCTTAAGTTAGGGGTCATAGAGGAGTCGCAGAGTGCATGGTCGAGCCCTATAGTGATGGTCCCCAAGCCCGATGGCACAGTAAGGTTCTGCAATGACTTTAGGAAGTTAAATGAGATCTCAAAGTTTGATGCATACCCTATGCCCCACGTTGATGAATTGATTGACAGGCTAGGTAAAGCACGCTTCATTTCAACACTAGATCTAACAAAAGGCTACTGGCAAGTTCCCTTATCGTCAGATTCCAAAGAGAAGACGGCTTTTGCAACACCAGAAGGGCTATACCATTACACTCATCTACCCTTTGGCCTTCATGGGGCTCCAGCCACCTTCCAAAGGCTCATGAACCGGGTTCTTCAACCCCACCAGCAGTATGCTGCGGCTTATTTAGATGATGTGGTAATCCACAGCTCAGACTGGGAAAGCCATCTTGGAAGGGTGCAGAAGGTACTGGATTCCCTCAGAGAGGCGGGCTTGACTGCAAAACCCAACAAATGTAAAATTGCCTATGGTGAAACTGAGTATCTGGGTTATACAATAGGCAGGGGTGTAGTACAACCTCAAGACGCCAAAGTTGAGGCCATTCAGAACTGGCCTAGGCCACAAACCAAAAGACAGGTAAAGTCCTTCCTTGGCCTAGCCAATTATTATAGGAGATTTGTGCCTAACTTTTCAAGTCTGGTTGCACCCATCACAGAGCTAACCACCAACAGACACCCCAGAATGGTAAGGTGGAGCAAAGAGGCCGAGGAGGCTTTCTCCCAGTTAAAGAGGATGTTGTGTTCCGGACCGATTCTGAAATCCCCAGACTTCACAAAAGAATTCCTGGTGCAGACTGATGCCTCTGAGGTGGGTCTAGGAGCAGTCCTTTCTCAAACACATCAAGGCGAGGAACATCCGGTCCTCTACATCAGTAGGAAACTGGCAAAGCACGAGAAAAATTATGCCACAATTGAGAAAGAGTGCCTGGCTATTAAATGGGCACTAGAGGCACTCAAGTACTACCTATTGGGGAGGAAATTTGTATTAATGACAGACCATGCACCACTGCAATGGATGGCCCGGAATAAGGAGAGCAATGGCAGAATAACTAGATGGTTTTTAAGTCTGCAAGCCTTCAACTTCTCTGTTGTCCACAGGCCTGGACGATGCCATGGAAATGCTGATGCCCTCTCTCGCAAGGATGTCCTCCTCACAGTGGCCTGCCGACCAAGAGCCTCAGAGCAAAGGAGGGGGGTATGTGGCATCATGAGAGGGCGTGTTCTAGAGGGCAGATACATTGCCCTCAGATGGCTGGAGCAAGATGGCCGTCTTTGAAGGACTACAAAACCCAGGCTGCTTGAGAGTACAGCTGGAGCTAATGAGACCAGCAGCAGGCTCTAATAAGGGGTGTGAGAAACTGTTGTTGGGTGTGTGTGGCTGGGGGAAAAGGACACGTACTGAGCTGGAGAGATTTATGTTGTAAACCTTTTGTTAATAATTAAACTCACCTACATACTGAAGAGACTGTTGGAGTGGTGGTTACGTGGAACCTGCACAAACTAAGAATCTGGAACCTCTCATGCTGTCACAACATCTATAGAGCCTTTGTGTGGTAGGCAAGGGCACATATGAAAATTCTCATCAGGTCTTGCTTGACTGATACTCAGCCTTAAGTTTGTTTATCTTTGAAATATGACGCAAACTTATCACATTTAGATGTGGAGGAAAGTTCGTACAGCTTTGCAGGGGTAGGAATTTTCAGGCCATCAATGGTCGAGAAGAGCACTCTTGACTGATTCTGATTAATAGGGATCAAGTTAGAAAAATGAGCCCGTCTGGCATTTCTAATTGTCTTGTTATATACACTGTATTCCAAGTTGGTCTCTCAGAATATCATAATGGACCTGCAACTTTGACTTTCTCCATTTCTGCTCTGCCTTTCTGCAATTTCTCTTTTTAATTGATTTGTTTCCTCACTCATCCAAGGGTCTCTCTGTTGGGATGTGGCCCTTTTTCAACTTTACTGGAGCTATGGCATCAATGGTTGCCCTTAATTAGCTATTAAAATTATCAACTAAATCAGCAAATGAGAAAGGCAAAATAGGTGGCGGAGTATTGTTCATACACTCAAAATCTGTAGGAACTTCAGCGGTAAGATAGCGTTTCTTAATAATGCGTTCAGTATTACCCTGTGCTATGGGCAACAAGGTAGTAAAAATACACAGTGGTGATCAGATAAAGCAACATCAACAATAGAGGATATGTCAATAGAAAGCCCCTTGGTAATAACCAGGTCCAGAGTATGGCCGCGGTTATGGGTGGGCCCAGTAACATGTTAGATAAAGTCCATAGAGCTCAAAAGATTCATAAATTCAATGGCCTGTCTCTTTGTCAACACGAATATTAAAATCACCCATGAAGCACAATGATTTTATCATAGTTCGAGGACAATAGTTCAGATAAATCAGTAAAGAAAGTGGGGCAGTGCTTTGGTGGCTTATACAGGGTTATGGCTAGCACTGGTGGCTGATATTTAAACAGTATGGCATGATGCTCAAAAGACCCAAAGTCACCAAACGAAATGTCCTTACAGCTGAGAGCATTAGTAGAAATAGAGGCTGTCCCCCACCTATTTTCCCTTTTCTGATAGTGTGAAAAGCTGTGGTCCGGGGGAGGTTTCAATAAGAGCGGCACAACAGTTTGACAGCTATGTTTTAGTGAGATGATGGCTCTCATTCACGAGAGGTTTTACTTGTGATTGCTCTAACATTTAAAAGTGCCATATTCAATTAGTATGGGCCACTGTGCCTGGGGGATCTGCCTCAAGGTAACCAATGGAATAACAATCCAATTATTAACATTACAAGCACGTTTTCAGAATGGTTGGAGATAACAGTTTGCATAAACTCACTAGAAGGTGGAGTTAAAGGAACATAAATTAGGTTACCCACAATAACCATAGTGCCATTTCTACAGGAGTTGATATGCTTTCCAATCCCCTGTCCGTCAGTCTCTAACAGTTTGCGATATTGCTGGAAATAATCTTGGAGCCCCTGCAGTTAGGGTGAATCCCATCTCTTTTAAAAATTGCTGGATGCTCCCACAGCAAATCAAAGTTGTCAGAAAAGGAGACATTCCTGTCGTTGCAAAGTTTCTTCAGGTACTCGTTCAGGGCAAAGAGTCGGCTGAAACGTTCCAAACCCCTTCAGTAGCACAGGAGTGGGCCAGAGATAAGTATCTTCCCTGTGCTAGCGAGGATGTTTAAACAATTGTTTTGTAGTCCTCCCTTAGTTGGTTGGTTCACAGATCGTAAGCAGGCCAAAATCTCTCACCCTCGTGCTGCTCATGATTGCCGTGATGGAATCCAATGGGGAAGTGACCTGCTGAACTGCGGTGGCCATGGGGGACGGTGCCACTGGGCGGCCGCCGGATTTTGGTATCTCTTCACTAAGCTGCTTGATGGTGGTGCATTTAGGGCAGACAAATCCCTGTCCATTTTCCAGTTCCACCTTATCTTCATCGTCTGATTGTTTGGAAAACATCTCACAGCTGTGCCCAGCTGTGGATAAAAACACACTGCTAGCATTAGCCTGCTCCGTTTTTCATGATGGCTAGCAGCTAACTGATACTATTTAATTAAAACTATTTCATAAAAACAACAAACCGAACATAGACAGTACACTGTTCTGTTGAACGCTTTGATGACGTATGTTGCGTCTGAGGGTGGGGCAGGCTGGGCACTGGACACAGCAGGCAGGGGAGGCTGAGCTGTGGGCATGCTGGACACTGGACACAGCAGGCAGGGGGGGCTGGCAGCAGGTTGGGTACTGGACACAGCAGGCCCAGCGGCGCTGGAGGCAAAGACCTCATCGGTGGTGGTGGATGTGGCAAGGTCATCCAGGAGACTACCGACTTTGAGGTCCAGTATGTAGTCCTCAAAACCCTCATCCTTCTTTTTCCTCCCCCACGGCTAGGTCCTCCAGCAGCTAGTCAATCTCCGATTCTGGGTCCACCCTCTGCTTGGGCTTCCCCATCTGCCTGAGCAGGTAGTCTAAACCAATCAGTTCTTCTGAAAATGAAAAAGACAACAGAATGCAAATTAGTACAAACATAGACATGAAATGCATATGTTACACAAACACAATTATTTTCCCTTATAACAATGTGAGGGGGTGGGTTCTACTAAGATAATTGAACAGCGTTGTCCGATTTACAATAAGCTTCACGGCGAATGCTTAGCATTTGATTAGCTGAGGACAGCGCCCCGCAAACTTCCTGCATATAAATATATTTCAAACCAGCACAGGCATTACAAATTCAAATATAGCGATAAAATAAATCACTTACCTTTGAAGATCTTCCTCTGGTTGCAATCCCACGGGTCCCAGGAACACAAAGAATGGTTGTTTTGTTCGATAAAGTTCAGTAATCCACCCGTTCCACTCGTTCAATATACAGACATAGAAAACCTAAAAGAGTTACCTATAAACTTTGTCCAAACAAGGTAAACAATGTTTCTGATCAATCCTCAGGTACCCTAATATGTAAATAAATGATAATATTTCAGACGGAAAATAGCCTGTTCAATAGAAAAGAAAAATAACAAAGAGCGCGCACACAATCACACGTGCAGAAGAGTAGTGTCAATTCTGACAGCCACTTCCCAGAACTTCTATTTCTTGTTAGTTTTTCAAAAAACAAGCCTGAAACCATGTCTAAAGACTGTTGACATCTAGTGGAAGCTATAGGAACTGCAATATGGGAGCTAAATCCCTCTATAGTGAATAGCAAGTCAATTGAAAAACTGTGACATCCAAAAAAACAATTTTCCGGATAGATTTTCCTCTGGTTTTTGCCTTCCATATCAGTTCTGTTAAACTCACAGACATTATTTTAACCGTTTTAGAAACTTCAGAGTGTTTTCTATCCAATACTACCAATTATATGCATATCCTAGCTCCTGGGCCTGAGTAACACTTAGTTTACTTTGGGCACGTCAGGCTCTCCGTACTTCCGAACACTGCCCCCTAGCCCGAACAGGATGACAGAACTGATATGGCAGGCGAAAACCCGAGAAAAATCCATCCGGAAAATGTGCTTTTTTTAGGTCACTGTCTTTCCATTGACTTGCTATTGACTTGAGGGAATTAGCTCCCAGATTGCAGTTCCTATGGCTTCCACTAGATGTCAACAGTCTTTAGACATGGTTTCAGGCTTGTTTTTTGAAAACACAAGGCATCCTGATCTCTTTCCACGAAACCTATTTCCTTTTCCAGCGAATCATGGGGATCTGGGCCTGGTCGGGTGTCCGTAGTATATCCCTTGCGTCCATGTGAATATGAAAGTCACCAAAGATTTGACTACACGGTCTAATAGGAATTCTGGGAACTCAGTGAGGAACGCTGTATATGGCCCAGGAGGCCTGTAAACAGTAGCTATAAAAAGTGATTGAGTAGGCTGCATAGATTCCATGACTAGAAGCTCAAAAGACGAAAACAGTCATTTTTTTATAAATAGAAATTTGCTAGAAACACCTCCACCTTTGCGGGATGCGCGGGGGTTATGGTCACTAGTGTAACCAGGAGGTGAGGCCTAATTTAACACAGTAAATTCATCAGGCTTAAGCTATGTTTCAGTCAAGCCAATCACATCGATATTATGATCAGTGATTAGTTAATTGACTATAACTGCCTTGGAAGTGAGGGATCTAACATTATGTAGCCCTATTTTGAGATGTGAGATATCACAATGTCTTTCAATAATGACAGGAATGAAGGAGGTCTTTATTCCAGTGAGATTGCTAAGGCAAACACCGCCATGTTTAGTTTTGCCCAACCTAGATCGACCTGTTTCAATGGGGATATCTGAGCTGACTACACTGACTGTGCTAGTGGCAAACTCCACTAAGCTCGCAGGCTGGCTAACAGCCTGCTGCCTGGCCTGCATCCTATCTCATTGTGGAGCTTGGGGAGTTAGAGCCCTGTCTATGTTCATAGATAAGATGAGAACACCCCTCCAGCAAGGATGGAGTCCGTCACTCCTCATTAGGCCAGTCTTGGTCCTGTTTGTGGGTGAGTCCCAGAAAGAGGGCCAATTATCTACTAATTCTATCTTTCGGGAGGGGCAGAAAACAGTTTTCAACCAGCGATTGAGTTGTGAGACTGCTGTAGAGCTCATCACTTCCCCTAACTGGGAGGGGGGCAGAGGTACAATTACTCGATGTCGACACATATTTCTAGCTGATTTACACGCTGAAGCTATGTTGCGCTTGGTGACCTCTGACTGTTTCATCCTAACATTGTTGGTGCCGACGTGGATAACAATATCCCTATACTCGCCAGTTTTAGCTTTAGCCAGCACCATCTTCAGATTAGCCTTAACGTCGGTAGCCCTGCCCCCTGGTAAACAGTGTATGATCGCTGGATGATTCGTTTTAAGTCTAATACTATGGTTAATGGAGTCGCCAATGACTAGGGTTTTCAATTTGTCAGAGCTAATGATTGGGAGGCTTCGGCGTCTCAGACCCCGTAACGGGAGGAGGAGAGACCAGAGAAGGCTTGGCCTCTGACTCCGACCCGTTGCTTAATGGGGAGAACCGGTTGAAAGTTTCTGTCGGCTGAATGAGCGACACAGGTTGACCATTCCTACAGCATTTCCTTCCAGAAGTCATGAGAAAATTGTCCAACTGCGGGGACTGTGCGATTTATACTACTATCTGTACTTATTGGTGGCACAGAAAGCTGTTTCATCCTTTCCTACACTTAAATTAGCCTTGCCTAACAATTGCCTCTGAAGCTGGGCTTGCAGCACAGCTATCTTTGCCATAAGGTGATTGTTTTCCTGTATATTATGAGTACAGCGACTGCAATTAGAAGGCATAATGTTAATGTTACTACTTATCTTCGGCTGGTGGAGGTCCTGACGAACCACGTTCAGATAAGGCATCCGGGGTGAAAAAGTTGGATGAAAAAAGTTGAGCGAGGGGAAAAACATATAAAACGGTAATTAAAAAGTAAAAACCGTAAAGTTGGCAGGTAGCAAAGTAAGGTTAACAACAAACCGCACAGCAGCACGTAAACAAGTCTACAAGTTGTGACCGGAAATGAGGAGGAGCAACAGTTTGTCCCATTTATTTTCCAGCGATTGAACGTTAGCTAGCGGAAGGCAAGGGCAGATTAGCCACTTGTTGCCTGATCCTCACAAGGCATCCTGATCTCTTTCCACGAAACCTATTTCCTTTTCCAGCGAATCATGGGGATCTGGGCCTGGTCGGGTGTCCGTAGTATATCCCTTGCGTCCGACTCATTGAATTAAAACTCCTTGACAATTTTAGGTTAGTAATCCCAATTGGCATGACCAGATACTCGTAGTGACCGCTGGCCATGTTGAAGGCAGTCTTCCACTTGTCCCCTTCCCGTATCCGCACCAGGTGATAGGCGTTCCGTAGCTCCAGCTTGGAGAACACAGTGGCCCCCTGGAGCGGCTCAAAGGCCGAGGAGATGAGTGGCAGCGGGTAGCGGTTCTTCACCCTGATGTCGTTGAGGCCCCGGTAGTCGATGCACGGGAGCAGTGTTTTGTCCTTCTCCACAAAGAAGAACCCTGCGCCCGGCGGGGGAGGCAGAAGGACGGATGAACCCTGCAGCTAGGGAGTCCTCAATGTACGTCTCCATAGCCTTGGTCTCCGGACCCGACAGAAAGTACAGTTGTCCCCGGGGCGGAGTGGTGCCTGTGAGAAGGTCGATCCTGCAGTCATAGGGTCAGTGCGGCAGAAGCGAAGTGGCCCGGGCCTTACTGAACACCTCCCGGAGGCTGCGCTGACATCAGGCAATGAGCGTGGCAGATCCGACTCCAGCCCATGATGGCAGCAGCATACCAGTCAATAAGGGTATTCTGGTGAATTGGCAGACTTCGGATAGCCTCCTCTCCCGGACAATGGAGCATCGAAAACTTTATTCACATCCGCCACGAACTCCTCCAGACTGAGGCATACGGCCGATTGTTGTTCCCATACTGCCATAGCCCAGGCGAGAGCCCTCCCGGACATCAGCATGATGAGGTACACTATCTTAGAGCGTTCCAAGGGGAAAGAGGAGGACTGCAGCTTGATGATGAGGGAACACTGAGTGAGAAACGCCCGACAGGTGCCTGACTTTCCATTGAAGCGTTCCGGGGAAGGTAAACTGGGT
The DNA here is from genome assembly GCA_003317085.1 of Hucho hucho. Taxonomy (NCBI): domain Eukaryota; kingdom Metazoa; phylum Chordata; class Actinopteri; order Salmoniformes; family Salmonidae; genus Hucho; species Hucho hucho. Next base: position 1,388,908 of record QNTS01000029.1, on the reverse strand, counting down.
TCCCAGGAAATCGGGGTGGCCGGGGAGGCGGCGCTGCTAACAGCCGGCTTACTGAGGAGCTGGGAAGTTTACGTTGTGGTAGGCTGCCTAACAGACAAGCCGATGAATTGCTCCAGCAATGTGTTCAACGCTCGGTCATGGAGGAGATGGCATTGCAGCGCTGGTCCGAGTCTGCTGGGTCAGTCATGGCCAGTTCGTACTATCACGTTTCAGGAGAAGACCCAGATGCAGAGTGTCAAAGAAACAAACGTTTATTACTAGAACAGGGGGCAGGCAAAATGACAGGTTTAAGGGCAGGCAAAGGTCAGTAATCCAGGGTGGTGTGACAAGGTACAGAACGGCAGGCAGAATGGTCAGGGCAGGCAGAATGGTCAAAACAGGGAAAACTAGAAAACAGGAACTAGAAAAAGACAGGAGCAAGGGGAAAAACGCTGGTAGGCTTGACAAACAAAACGAATTGGCAACAGACAAACAGAGAACACAAGTATAAATACACTGGGGATAATGGGGAATATGGGCGACACTAGGAGGGGGGTGGAGACAAGCACAAAGACAGGTGAAACAGATCAGGGCGTGACAACCACTGATATATACAGTGCAGTGAAAAAGGTTTTGCCCCCTTTCAAATGTTCTCTACTTTTGAATATTTTTTATACTGAATGTTATCAGATCTTCAACCATAACCAAATGTTAGATAAATGGAACTTGAGGGAACAAATAACCCAACAATTGCATACTTATTTCATTGGAATGCAGTATTTGGTTTTCATCTGGCATAATGTGACCCATGTCTTCCAAATAGCTATACTTTTGAATCATCTGTCCATCCACATTCTTTCAAGAGTCTTGATGATCTTCCAGGTGATTTTTGGCATACTGAGTCAACTTTGTGGAATTGTTAGATTACTTGTCGGAACTAAAAGCACAAGCATCTAGCTACACTCGCAATAACATCTGCTAACCATGTGACAAATAAAATTTGATTTAGTGTGATGGTTTGTAGATTCTTTTCTGCTTCAGGATCTGGACAACTTGCTTTAATAGAAGGAACTATGAATTATTGTGTCAGAGAATTCTACAGGTCCTGTGTGGCTCAGTTGGTAGAGCATGGCACTTGCAACACCAGGGTTGTGGGGACGATTCCCATGGAGGACCAGTACGAAAAGGTATGCACTCACTACTTATTTGGTCTGGGTGGTAATGTGGATGTGAATGTCAGTCCATCTGTCTGTGAGCTGAAGTGCAGCTGGGTCATGTAGCAAGACAATGATCCAAAAAACACAATCAAGTCTAAATAAAAACAGCTAAAAATAAATACATTTTAAGTTTTGGAATGGCCTAGCCAAAGTCCAGACCTAATCCCAATTGAGATGTTGTGGCAAGACTTGAAAGGAGCAGTTCATGCTTGAAAACCCACAAATGTCAATGAGTTGAAGCAGTTCTGCATGCAAGAGTGGGTCAAAATTCCCCCAGAGCGATGTGAGAGACTGCTCAACAACTACACAGGAAGCATTTGGTTGCAGTCATTGCAGCTAAAGGTGGCACAACCAGTTATTGACTGCAATTACTTTTTCCCACCGGGTAATTGGGTGTTGCATATCTTTGTTAATTAAATACATAAAATACGTATTTGAAAACTCAGGTTCCCTTCATCTAATATTTGGTTGTTTGAAGATCTGATAATTCAGTGCCAAAAAAATATGCAAAAATAGAAAAACTGAACGGGAGCAAATACTTTTTAATCGGCACTGTATATATACACACAGGCATTAAAATACAAAAACACAGTCATGCTAAGCAGAAATAAAACATCACAAATCAACCACAAATAAATCACCAATCAATACTTTAACTTGCTTGAATGGCACCAGAACATCAAGATAAAATGTATTTTGAATTTTGGTCCAGCAATATCGTGCATTAAAACTAAAAGCAGATTTACCTAGCTCGGTGGAGACCGTAAGAACCTCAACAGTTAACCAATCCTGTGAATGGGTTATGCAACTCAGGTGTCTATACTTCAACAGCAAATTTAGATAAGTTTATGAAGTAAGAACTAATGTAGATATCTACGGGTCTTTAGCGAAGTCCAGCCAACCTATTGATACAGTATACAGTGATGAGTATCAAAACTGTGGCTTGTAACAAGACAAAGGGCACTATGGTAGATGGCATCCAAAGGTTTACATACATATATACAGCATGATCCCTTTGATAGTTGTATAATTTCTTCTTGCATCTACACGCTCTCCTCCTCTCACATTTTCTCTTCGCTTGTGGACTTCAGTGTACAACACACCACCTGTCTGTGACCAGGTGGAAAAAAACTTTCCAAGACAAATTTTTGTCAACATAGCTACTAGAACTAACGTGTCAGTACACCTGCTACAATCATGCATTAGTGTACAGTAAGCCCGTGGCAATAAATTAATAAAACCAAAAGCTTACCTTGGAAGAGTTCCAGTGTTGGATAGCCATAACCAGCTAGCTAACATAGCATCCCTCTCTGTTTGAGCCGGTTGTTTGAGTAGGCTAAACTAACTAGCTGCATTCGCTAGCTAAGTAAGTGAAAGAAATATACAGTGCCTTAGGAAAGTATTCAGACTCCTTGACTTTCCACATTGTTATGTTACAACCATATTATAAAATGGATTTAATAAAAATAATTCCTCAGCAATCTACACACAATACCCCATAATGACAAAATGAAACAGGTTTTTAGAAATTTTTGCAAATGTATAAATAAAATACAAAATTCTACCTTATTTACATTATTCAGACCCTTTGCTATGAGATAAGAAATTGAGCTCAGGTGCATCCTGTTTCCATTGATCATCCTTGAGATGTTTCTACAACGTTTTTGAAGTCCACCTGTGTTAAATTCAATTGATTGGACATGATTTGGAAAGACACACACCTGTCTATATAATGTCCCACAGTTGACAGTGCATGCCAGAGAAAAAAGCAAGCCATGAGGTTGAAGGAATTGTCCGTAGAGCTACGAGACCGGATCGTGTCGAGGCACAGATCTGGGGAAGGGTACCAAAACATTTCTGCATTACTGAAGGTCCCCAAGAACACAGTGGCCTCCATCCTTCTTAAATGGAAGATGTTTGGAACCACCAAGACTCTTCCTAGATCTGGCCGCCCAGCCAAACTGAGCAATCGGGGGAGAAGGTCCTTGGTCAGGGAGGTGACCAAGAATCTGATGGTCAGTCTGACAAAGATGTAGAGTTCCTCTGTGGAGATGGGAGAACCTTCCAGAAGGACAACAATCTCCGCAGTACTCAACCAATCAGGCCTTATGGTAGAGTGGCCAGACGTGCCTTTTAATGAGAAATGGCTTCCATGACAGCCCACTTGGAGTTAGCCAAAAGGCAATTAAAGACTCCCTGGTCAGATGAAACCAAGATTGAACACTTTGGCCTTAATGCCAAGCGTCACATCTGGAGGAAACCTTACACCATCCCTACAGTGAAGCATGGTGGTGGCAGCATCCTGCTACGGGGATGTCAGCAGCAGGGACTGTGATGGGGTCAAAGATCAACATTGCAAAGTACAGAGATCCTTGATGAAAACCTGCTAAGCACACAGGCAGGAGTGGCTTTGGGACAAGTCTATGAATGTCCTTGAGTGGCCCAGCCAGAACCCGGACATGAACCCGGTCTAACATCTCTGGAGAGACCTGAAAATAGCTGTGCAACAACGCTCTCCATCCAACCTGACAGAGCTTGAGAGGATCTGCAGAGAAGAATGGGAGAAACTTCCCAACTACAGGTGTGCCAAGCTTGTAGCGTCATACCCAAGAAGACTCAATGCTGTATTCGCTGCCAAAGGCGCTTCAACAAAGTACTGAATAAAGGTTCTGGATACTTATGCAAATATTATATTTCAGTTTTTAATTTGTATAAATTTGAAAAAAAATCTAAGAACCTGTTTTTGCTTTGTCAATATGGGGTATTGTGTATAGATTAATGAGGGTCAAAAAATATTTAATCAATTTTAGAATAAGGCTGTAACAAAATGTGGAAAAAGTCAAGGGGACTGAATACTTTCTGAAGGCACTGTAGTTAGCTCTCGCTCTCTCTTGCTTCTTCATTTTGAAGAATTTAATTTGTTAAAAATTGTTCAACCATTGTCTTTCTCCATCTTTGAGTCAAATACTCACCACATTCTATGCATTGCAGTACTAGCTAGCTGTAGCTTATGCTTTCAGTACTAGATTCATTCTTTGATCTTTTGATTGGGTGGACAACATGTCAGTTCATGCTGCAAGAGCTCTGATAGACTTCCAGAGGATGCCCTCAAACCTATGGAAGGGGGTCAAAATCATGAGACTCCAAGGTTTGTATTGAAGTCAATGTATCCAGAGGATGTGTTTAATGTGTATTTTATATTGTATTATACAGGGCGCATTTGGAAAAGAGACCTAGGTCTCAATATGTCTTCCCCGTCAAAATAAAGGTAAAACAAAAAATGTGAAGTTTTGTAGTACTCGAGGCCGGTCTCGAGTTCGGTCTCGAGACCACATATTGAGTTTCTGTCTTGTCTTGGTGTCGGATACATTTGTACTCGGTCTTGACACGGTCTCAAACAGTGAGTAGAGTAAAATACTCATAATTATCAGCTTCCATTCTGTCAGTGCTTCGCCAGGCCAAGTATATATACTCCTTTCTTGAAACATTAATACAGTATCTTAAAAGCCTTTATATCTATTGGAGACATGTTTGCGCAGTGGCAAACCTATAGGCCTTCAGTGTGTGACAGGGTGGTGATTCTCAAAGGACAGCAACCGTAAAATCAGCGCAGTCATAGGAGTGCACTTTTTGTAAAACACAAAAGGGCCAGTGGTGTAGTGGAGGCTATAGGCAGGTATAAGCCATATACCCACTTTTTTAGTGGGCATTGCGTATACTCACTTCTTAATCGCTACTGATGCATATCAAAGTAGTGTAGTGGAGGTACAGTATAAGACATCAATTATGTAGTACAATAGATAAATCATGCACAAAGTAGCCTACACAATCGCAAAGCACGTGAAATATATTCACATGCGTGCTGCGCACACAGCCTAGTTTCTACGGAATATCATCCGCAGGCAGTAAGAGTGTGCAGCTCTCAACTGGTTTTGGCATGGAGCAGCTCACAGAAGAATGACATCAGTAGCCGGTAAGGTAGGAAAGACCTTTCAACTCATGATATCTACCACTAAATGCTAACTAAAGGCAGCAATGGGTATGCAAACCAGGTATTGAAAAAGTTTAGTCTGAAGTGTTGGTTAGTAGGCTATTTGTGATGCACAATTGTCATCATGCCGCTGTTTGCATCAGGGGCGTAGACATGGATGGGCCTAGGTGGCCAGAGGCCCACCGAATGGGGAGCCAGGCCCTGGCAGTGGTTTAAGCATTGTTGTGGACTATAGGAAAACATAGGATTTTTCACACAGGTTGCCTTTACTTCGCTGGGCGGGCTGTTAGGGAACATTTGGACAAAATGTCAGTGTACCCACTTCTCAAGCCAACACTACACCACTGCATTGGGCCGATGGAAAGACAGTAGTCACACACAGAATGATGTTAAATGATAAGCAGTCCATAAACTCTGACATAATAAGCCAGTAGGACCCAATCATAAGAATACGAAAAACACAACTATTAAGCGTTTCCCAATTGAAACTATTACTTCCCATTGCAAAAAACATTTCAACTTTAGTGCACAAAGTAACCGGTAACCTAAGGCTTAAAGTGGAACTGACAGCGTTTTACCTACTTTGCAGATATGGAACAAATAGACAATCATAATATCAGTCGAAAATATAAAATGCCCAGTTTATGCTACAAATCCAACTTCATATAAGGTTTTAAAAATAGGTTACATTTGACTTAATGTTCCATGACGTACACTAAGACATTGTTGGCAGAATAGATGGATGCAGATCAATGCATGATTAATATAATTCACCAAAACATTTCTTGTTAGTCCCAAAAATATTGCTATCAGGTTGTAAATCACAGCTGGCCTGGAACATTGTTTACTGCCTCCATTCAGGTTGCACTGTTTCAGTTTCAATGACTCAATATTCTGGACGAAAACGGAAAAATTTAACTAAGGCTGGGAATGTCAACACAATCAAACTAGCAAGGGAAATGATCACAAGTCAGTCATAACGTGGCTAATAGGCTAGTGTATCTTTATGTAGCAAGCTAAAAACACAGAGCCTAACGTTAGCTAGATAGCTAGCCAGGACGATAGGAGAATGTCATGTCATGCCATTGGAGGAGTGGGTAAGTGACTGACTTTTCCCCTCATATCGTTTTTTGGTGGCTATACACAGCTAGAGATGCAGGGGTCATTTGGTTAGCTAGCAAGAACTTGAACGACTCTTATCCAGTTAGCATATCTCGTGTTCACAAATTCACTCTGGCTATCTACTCTGATTTCAGACCACTCTCATCTGAGTGTGCCAGAGCGCAGAACAACTGATGAATTTATGAACGTGCAACACCCCCAGAATTTGACCAGATACGTAGACAAAAAATATATAGCTAGTCAAGAATGCTCTAGATAACATGTAAACAGCCTAATCCTGTCTGCTACGGCGAGTAAAATGGCCAGAGTGAGGTGTTCTCTCATTTGTGTCTGGAAGTAGCTAACTAGCATGAATTGGATGGCAAGCTGCGAAAGGACTAGGAGGTTACAATTAGACAAGTGTTTACATTTGAACTCATCTTGCTCTGGCTAGCATTAGTTGTTGATTTGTTGTTCTTGATGTGCCTAACTGAGGGAGAGAGAGCCTACGTTATGTTTTTTTAATCAATAGGACTGTAAAAATTCCCAAATGTAAGACGACTCCTGTGTCACGCCTGCTCCCGCTCTCCCCCTGGCGCTCGAGGGCACCAGGCTGCCCTGCATTACGCACTCCTGCCTTCCCTCGTCACACGCTTCAGCAATATTGGACTCACTTAATCACCTGTTTATTACCTGCCCTATATTTGTCAGTTCGCCAGCTCTGTTCACCTGCTGCTGCATTGTTTGTCGTCGGTCTTTCTGTTTCCCAGTTCTGACGCTGTTCCTGTCCCGTTGCATGTCCGTTTCTAATTAAATGTCAACTCCCCGTACCTGCTTCTCTTCTCCAGCATCATTCCTTACACTCCTGTGGTGTTTACATATTTGCAGAAATCCATTCAGGTGTATTTTGTGGCTTTTGACAAATGCGTTCTAATGATCTAAAGGTCGTAATGTTGCAACTGCCTTGCAACACACGGCCCAGTTAAAAGTTAATGTTGGCAGGCCCGTTTGGCAAATGGCTTGTTTGTATAAAGGCCTACTGTAGCTCTGATTGGCTATAATGCATCGGTCTGTGTAGACTCCGGTCCTGGACAAGACAGAATTTATTTTTATTTATTTACTGCAGTGTCTATTAATTGTCCAAATGCACGGCCGCTTTCCCACTCTATATTGTAATATAATTTTCACAAATGCCTTAGTATAGTAATTCCCAAACATTTTAAGTTGAAAAATTGAAAATGACCATATCCAAGTGATCACTTGTCAGAAAATGTTTTAAAAAAAAGTGTCATATTCTACTTGGAGGTTTACATTTGAAGTCGGAAGTTTACATACACCTTAGCCAAATACATTTAAACTCAATTTTTCACAATTCTGACATTTAATCCTAGTAAAAAATTCCCTGTTTTAGGTCAGTTAGGATCACCACTTTATTTTAAGAATGTGAAATGTCAGAGTAATAGTAGAGAGAATTATTTCTTTCAGCTTTTATTTCTTTCATCACATTCCCAGTGGGTCAGAAGTTTACATACACTCAATTAGTATTTGGTAGCATTGCCGTAAACAATTTAAACTTGGGTCAAACGTTTCAGGTAGCCTTCCACAAGCTTCCCACAATAAGTTGGGTGAATTTTGGCCCATTCCTCCTGACAGAGCTGGTGAAACTGAGTTAGGTTTGTAGGCCTTCTTGCTCGCACACGCTTTTTCAGTTCTGCCCGCAAATTTTCTATAGGATTGAGGTCAGGGCTTTGTGATGGCCACTCCAATACCTTGACTTTGTTGTCCTTAAGCCATTTTCCGACAACTTTGGAAGTATGCTTGGGGTCATTGTCCATTTGGAAGACCCATTTGCGACCAAGCTTTAACTTCCTGACTGATGTCTTGAGATGTTGCTTCAATATATCCAATATGTCCTTAAGCCATTTTGCCACAACTTTGGAAATATATTATCTTCTGGTTAGAGCCAGTTTGCACTGTTCTGTAAAGGGAGTAGTACACAGCGTTGTATGAGATCTTCAGTTTCTTGGCAATTTCTCGCATGGAATAGACTTAATTTCTCAGAACAAGAATAGACTGACGAGTTTGACGAGTTTCAGAAGAAAGGTCTTTATTTCTGGCCATTTTGAGCCTGTAATCGAACCCACAAATGCTGATGCTCCAGATTCTCAACTAGTCAGCTAAACAGTTTTCAGCTGTGCTAACATAATTGCAAAAGGGTTTTCTAATGATCAATTAGCCTTTTAGACATTCAAATGCAGATATTTATTTAAACTACCTTTTAGTTGCACGTTCATTTAAATTCAATTTTGAAGTCGTGCACAATTATCAGTTTCTATTTGGTTTATGTCGCCTATTCATTGTCAGTTAGAGACACAGTAGTGCCTTGGGACCCAAAAGCATAATCAGTGCTCTAACTCCCCCTTGCACCGGTCTGGAGCAATGAAGTAGTGACACCGTACTAAACCACAAATTACATCTCAGTCCCGCAGCATAATCGCAAAACTTTTAGTTGAGCAACCACTGTATGACAATTGGTTTGCAGTAACGGTAACTAACGCACTTTTGTACATCACGCTGTTCCATACAATCAACCTTATTTTACCGGCCAAAAAACGTAATAATTCCAGGTCAACTGTAATATGAATACCATTGTAAAGCACAATTTCTCCCCTTTCCAGCAAAATCAATGATGAGTACTTTCATGCTGCCCGTCTCTGCATGATTGAAGTAGGCAATGAGCTCCGTTGGGTCTTTTTAAAAATGGCGGGTAGGGAAGTGAAACCTACTGCATGGTAGTGAAAGGGGTAAATATGGCGTGTGGGGAAGCTGCTTTTTTCACCCGATCTGTCCAACTTATCACCTCTAAAATGTAAATAAAACACTATAAAGAATTTATATAATGTGTCATTACATACCTATTTGAAAGTTTGTGTCGAATTTGAATCAGGTTTTTAGGGCGGCGCTAAAGGGATCTTCAGAAGTAAACAGCGGCTGTCACGGCTTTTGAGAGTCATGATGGCTTGCAGTGATGACGTAAAAAATGTATGCATTCAGTTGTATAATTGACTAGGTATCCCCCTTACCCTATACCCTGTCCCTTTCTTGTTTTTAATGTGTGAAAGAAGCGCTAAACCTGTTGGGAAGAGGCTGTATGACACAGAATGAGTTGTATAATGCGTGCCGTACGTTACGTCATGACACGTCACAATTTAACGTACAGCGTCAGAAGGGTCAGTTTTTTCTTCAATTTTTCTTCAATGTTATCGGGCTATTGCCATGTCAATCAACAATGGAATAGAAATGTAGTTCACACCCCGGATTTTGATGCCAACACAGTCACTACTGTCCCATTAGTTTTCATTGCAGCCTCGTTTGAATGCCGCAGTTGCGCACATTTGTACGGAATGGGGTAGTCACCATTTCTCTATGGATTAGGATTATGGTTCATTGTTTAGCTAGCATGTCTAAACAAAAGACTCCACTTCGCTAGATGATTACATGACCCATCAAGTTAGCCAGGTGTGTGACGGTGATTACGGCTATCTATTGTATAATAATGCCAACATATTTGTATCCGGAATTTGTCTTTCAGCATCAGTAGAACACACCTGACTCTCTTCCAGCAGTCATACAAGGAGAGTGGTCTAATGCCTCCCATCAAAAAGAGAGCTTGCCCAAGCAAGCACAGGTTGCATCTGAAGCATGAGGACTTGCATCGAGCTGTGAACTTCATCAACAACTACATAGAGGATAATGCAATAGATTTACCAGGATGCCACCCAGGACACAAACACATGGTGGAAAGCTTTTGCCATCCCATGTGACGAAAGCAGCGGTGTGGCGTCTCTACAAGGAATCGATGACAACACTTGGTATGTAAAGCATAAACAACACGTTTTGATTATTTAATTTACCTCCAACATGATTGGCACTACTTCTACTGATGTCACATCATTTTTTTTGAAATTTCCTGTTTTATAGCTTCGATGCTCTAGAACCTGGTGTTGTTGTCGCCAAGGAATGTTTGTACTCAGTCGGGATCAGGTTTCAGCTGCTGCGCAACACTGACTCCCATAGATGGTCTACCTGTACAAGCATCACCTGGATTTGACACAGCTAGACAAACTTATCTTTTTGAGAAAAACAGGGAGTTTTGCAACCGAAGAGGCTATGGGTATCACATGCCCTGCACCAAAGTCAAGGGCAGGACAGAAACAGTTAATCAATGGGGGCGAGTTCCCAGTCATCAGCACTATCTGCAGTGCCTCTATTCAAATGACTCTCTCCTAACACACACGCCATACGTTGCTGCTACTATTATTTATTTTTATCCTGCTGCTCAGCCAAGTTACCCCTGATTGTATGCAAATAACTACCTCATCTATCACTGATATCGTTATTGATATTGTTCTTGTACATACTCTATATTATTTTCTTTATATTGAGACTGTTTCTGATATTGCTACTATGCAAGTAACCCTTTCGCTGTACCGTTTACACCTTCTGTAGAGACCCATCCACTTAGCAAGATGTGGCTGGAGGTTATAGCATTTCTTTCACATGACCCATCAATTTAGACAAGTGTGTCTGGATAAGCATCATCTAATATTTATAAAATACTGGACACTTTCTGTTTACCTGGAATTTTTCCTTATTGTAGGCTACTACTCTTACCACTTTTAGTCTTAATCTTTACTACACTACTCACTTTTTAGCACATGACCTCACATGTGAATCCTTAACGATGGGTGGGGCTAAAGCTTAAGAGGGGGTGGAATAATGCTGAATGGGTGGAGACAAAGGAGAGCTCTCCAGTAGGTACCAAATGATTCAAAGGCCATTTTCTCAAAATTGAGGTTACAAGTTAATCAACTTCCAAAGCAGAATTACCTTCCCAAATTTGGAGAAACAGTTAATGCACTAAAGCAGGGAAATTAATCTCTCTCCCTGCCTAATGAAGTTGTATCAGGTTCTAGCATCTTTTTTGAGAAAAATGTGATAAGTGATGCTTTTAATAAAACATGTTAAGTCTGCAGGCCTTGTATTTGAAGGAAATTGTGGTTTAATTGACCCTGGTCAGTAAATCAATGGCTCTTCCCTCTCCCAGCCTGTAGTTGGCATGATGGAAGACCTGTCAACTTCTAGTTAATCTTTGTTTTCATTTCAATAACTCTCTACTTGTGATGTGCTAGACGCCCTGCTAAAGAGGGATGTAAAAAAAAATCCACTTGGGCTGTTTTTAGTGATCCTTTCTTGCTGACGCTTTCTGTTCCCATAATTGTGGAATCATTTACACATTTTTTACATGAAAATGATCTCAGGTGCTATCCCTAGGGTCTGGAAGGGTGTCCAGTGTGCTCCCTCTCCACAAAGATGTGGACCCCTTTGACATGAATAATTATAGCCCAATCTCTAAACTGTCTTGCCTAGCAAACATTTTAGAATGTTAATTCAACACTAAGTTTAGATCTTTTCTATCTTGTAAATGTATTCTAAATGTCCATCCGTCTGGTTTCTGCTTTCATAGCACTATATCTGCTACTTCTTGATAAATGACATTGTAAATTGAATGGACAAAAGGCAACATTGTGCTGCCCTTTTCATAGACCTGAAGAAGGCTTTCGACACTTGACCATTCATTATTAATTTGAAGACTGTTTGAAATTGGCCTGGGTCAGGCAGCCTGTATTTAGTTTTAAAACTACTTGACAGACAGGACATAATATGTTTCTTCTCAGGTTTCCTTGATATTACTAAAGGTGTCCCCCAAGGGTCGATTTTGGGCTCTGTAATTTTGTATCTATATGAATAATATTGGTTTGTCTGTAACTTCCACTTGTATGTGGACAATTCTGTTGTGTATTCTGTTGCCCCTTCTGCTGACAAGGCTCTTTCAGAAATACAAATACTTTTTTGCTTTGCAGAAATTTTTGTTGAACTGAAATTGGTACTTAATGCATTTTACAAAAAGCTTAAAAATGAATCTGATGATTTATGCATATATTCACAAATCAAATCAAATTGTATTTGTCACATGTACCCAATACAACAGGTGTAGAACTTACCGTGAAATGCTTACTTACAAGCCCTTAACCAACAATGTGGTTCAAGAACTAGAGTTAAGAAAATATTTGCTAAAGAAACTAAAGTAAAAAAAAAAGTATAATCAAAAAGTAGCACAGGAAAATTACATAACAATAATGAGGCTATATACAGGTGGTACTGGTACCAAGTCAATGTGCAGGGGTACAGGTTAGTCGAGGTAATTTGTAAAGTGGCTATGTATAGACAAAACCCTGCAAGTATCAGCAGTGTAAAAACAATTGGGATTGGGGGGATGTATCAATGTAAATAGTCCGGGTGGCCATGAGATTAATTGTTCAGCAGTCTTATGGCTTGGGGGTAGAAGATATTAAGGAGCCTTTTGCTCTTATACTTGGCGCTCCGGTACCGCTTGCCGTGCGGTAGCAGAGAGAACAGTCTTTACTTGGGTGACTGGAGTCTTTGACAATTTTTTGGGCCTTCCACTGACATCGCCTAGTATATAGGTCCTGGATGTCAGGAAACTTGGACCCAGTGATGTACTGGGCCGTACGCACTACCCTCTGTAGCGCCTCATGCTCAGATGCCAAGCAGTTGCCATACCAGGCGGTGATGCAAACAGTCAGGATGCTCTCGATGGTGCAGCTGTAAACTATTTGAAGATCTGGAGAACCATGCCAAATCTTTTCAGTCTCCTGAGGGGGAAAAGATGTTCTCGTGCCCTCTTCACAACTGTCTTGATATGTTTGGACCATGATAGTTTGTTGGTGATGTGGACACCAAAGAACGTGAAACTCTCAACCCGCTCCACTTGCCCTGTCGATGTTAATGGTGGCCTGTTCGGCCTTCCTTTTACTATAGTCCACGATCAGCTCTTTTGTCTTGCTCACACTGAGGGAGAGGTTGTTGTCCGGCACCACACTGCCAGTTATCTGACCTCCCTATAGGCTGTATCATCGTTGTCGGTGAGCAGGCCTACCACTGTTGTGTTGTCAGCAAACTTAATGATGGTGTTGGATTTGTGCTTTGCCACACAGTCGTGGGTGAACAAGGAGTAGAGGAGGGGACTAAGCACGCCTCCCCTGAAGGGCCCCAGTGTTGAGCATCAGCACTGCCTCTGTTAAGCATGTGTTGTTGCCTACCCTTACCACCTGGGCGTGGCCCATCAGGAAGTCCAGGATCCAGTTGCATAAGGAGTGATGAGCTTTGTGGGTACTATGGTGTTGAACGCTGAGCTGTGGTCTATGACCAACATTCTCAAATAGGTGTACCCTTTGTCCAGGTCGAAAAGGGCAGTGTGGAGTGCGATTGAGATTGCATCATCTCTGGATCTGTTGGGGCGGTATGTGAATTGGAGTGGGTCTAGGGTTTCCGGCATGATGGTGTTAATGTGAGCAATGACCAGCCTTTAATAGCACTTTATGGCTACCAAAGTGAGTGCTACGGGGCCGTAATCATTTATGCAGGTTATCTTCGCTTTCTTGGGTAAAGTGACTATGGTGGTCTGTTTGAAACATGTAGGTATTACAGGCTTCGTCAGGGAGAGGTTGAAAATGTCAGTGAAGACACTTGCCAGTTGGTTCACGCATGATTTGAATACACGTCCTGGTAATCCGTCTGGCCCTGCGGCTTTGTGAATGTTGACCTGTTTAAAGGTCTTGCTTACATTGGCTATGGAGAGCGTGATCACACAGTCATCTGGAACAGCTGGTGCTCTCATGCATGCTTCAGTGTTGCTTGCCTCAAAACAATCATAAAAGGCATTTAGCTCATCTGGTAGGCTTGCGTCACTGTGCAGCTGGCGGCTGTGTTTCCCTTTGTAGTCCGTAATAGTTTTCAGGCCTTTTATGAAGAGCGTCAGAGATGGTGTAGTAGGATTTAATCTTAGTTCTGTATTGACACTTTGCCTGTTTGATGGTTTGTCTGAGGGCATAGCTGTATTTCTTATAAGTGTCCGGATTAGTGTCCCGCTCCTTGAAAGTGGCAGCTCTAGCCTTTAGCTCGGTGTGGATTTTGCCTGTAATCCAATGCTTCTGGTTGGGATATGTATGTACGGCACTGTGTGGGGGGACGTCGTCGATGTACTTATTGATGAACCCAGTGACTGAGGTGGTATACTCCACAATGCCTTTGGATGAATCCCAGAACATATTCCTGTCTGTGCTAGCAGGCACTAGATACTAGATACCACTAGATACCGTACATTGGATGGTGCCCACATTGATCTTGTCCCCACTTACAAAAATCTGGGCATCTTTCAAAAAGCATATTGATGAGTTAGTAAAGAAGTTAAGTATTAAAATGGGCTTCCTTGAAAGGAATAGGGCATGTCTTTCGTTAAATAGCAGAAAACAAATCATTCAGACAACATTCATTCCGGATTTAGACTATGGCAATGTCGTCTAAATGAATGCAGATGCCACTGTATTGAATGAAGCATTGGACACAGTTTATCATAACGCATTACGCTTTATTACGGGCGATAGGTTCAGTATACATCACTGCATTTTGCATCAGAAAGTAGGCTGGCCTTCTCTTAAGTTTCGTGTTTATAAAGCCCTCTCAAGCAAATGTCCGCAATACCTTATTTGTTAAATTACAGACATACGAGTCACCATACCCAATCACATGAATGGCTAACTCTAGAGGTTCCGTTTATCACTACGGAATTAGATAAATCTGCATTCGTGTATGGAATGATCTGCAAAGCTATCTGCACCTTGATGTTTTGGTGGCAGTTCAAGTTGTTAATGGAGGACCTCATTGTTGAGGAATGTGTTTGCTTCATGATTTGCTTGTAGCATTTAATGTTTTTATTTAGTTGTATGTTTGAATGTTGTATATTTGATCAATTGTGTTCATACAGGGCTCCCTTGAAAAAGAGGCTTTGGTCTCAATGGGACTCCCCGCTAAAATAAAGGTCTAATACATTTTTTGGGGTGACCCGACCAAATTCACATAGCAATGTTAGTTATAGATCTGTCATTCTAATCGAAAGCAAGCATAAGAAGCGGTAGAGCTGTTCTATATGCACTGTTTCTATGCTTCCTGTTCTTAAGTTTTGTTTTTGCATCCTTTACTTTTGGTTTTGTACACCAGCTTCATACAGCTGAAAATACAATATTTTGGGTAATTTAAAATATAGTTCACAGAGGTTTAGATGGTACAATGATATACTTGCTTGTTTTGATACAAACTGAAATTAGGCAAACTATTATAAGTTTAGTAACCAGGAAATGGATGAGCGATTCCTGCATAGTGCACCTTTAAATGTATATTAGAATATTCATTCAGAGTGGACTATATAGCTTAATTATGCTTTAGCACAGAGTGCTAATTGATATTGAGAAAGCTAAGTGTTCTGTGTAATTGGTAATAAAAGACAATTTCTCCTATGAGACCAGCCACCCGGATAGCTGGAGGAATTAATAATCTGAACCACTGTGTGGAAACCTTAAAATGTGAACTGGAAAAATGTAATAAGACAAACAAAGAAAATGAGACGGTTCACTTCAGACACATTTTTCTGACGGACAAGCTCAATTGTATTTTCTTGATTTGTGGGGAAAAACTCATTCTGATTGGCTGGGTCTGGCTCCCAAGTGGGTGAGCCTATGGCTGTGCCCATGCCCAGTCACGTGAAATCAATAGATTATTTATTTAAATCGACTGATTTCCTTATATGAACTGCTACTATTATAGTAATGGAAGCAGTACATACAGTAATAATCAGGTGCACCTTAACACACACCTAAACACACACACACGCGAACACACACACACACAATCCACAGCATCAGATCAAAACACACCACTCACTCTGAAATCAAGTATCCAAACACACCCCTCACCCTGAAATCAATTGTGTGTGTGTGTGTGTGTGTGTGTGTCCAATTCATCCACAGTCATACCATGTATGTGTGAGTTGTTAAAGAGGGTCACTGAAGAGCTCTGATAGATGTGTTCAGTGACTTTTGTCTATTAGATCCCCCTCCAATGGTAGAGCAATGAGCCTGGAGTAATATAGCTTTATCCTGTTAGTGCACTGGGATTGTATGTGTGATGTGTACGAAAACTGAGAGAAGAGACTGCTATAGCCACTACATGTCACAACAAAAATGCATGCAAAAAACATTTGTGGTGCCTTTTAACACAAAATAACATAACAGAGATGTTATCCAGGCACATGCACTCTACCCTCAATCCTCATTATAATAGCCCTGCTCCTCTTATTAAAGTGGAACTGACAGTGTGGATAATCATAATATCCGTAAAAAATATAAAATTCCCAGTTTGTGCTATAAAATGTTTTAAAAAGAGGTCATATTTGACTCAAAATTCCATGACGTAGAGTAAGGAATTGTTGGCAGAATAGATCAATGCATGATTCATATACTTCACCTGTAAATCAGGCTGCAAATCACAGCTGGCCTGGTGCATTGTTTGCTTCCTCCAACCTTTCGGGATGCACTGTTTCAGTTTCAATTACTCAATATTTTGGACAAAAACTGACAAATGTAACTAAGGCTAGGAATGCCAATACAGTCAAACTAGCAAGGGCAATGATCACAAGTCAGTCATAATGTGGCTAATAGGCTGGCTTATCCAGTTAGGTAGCTATTTATTTGGCAAGCTTAAATCACGGAGCCTAACATTAACTAGCTGCTGGGAGGATGGTGTTAATGGGAGAATGTTGTCAATGGACGACTGGGGTTGAGTGGACAATTTTGTCCCCCCTTATATCCTTTTTCTGTGGCTACAGCTTGTGTCGCACGTGTCATTTGGTTAGTTAACAAGAAATGTGAATTCCTTTGCTAGCTTCTTAAGAAGTTAAGGAGCGGTGGGGCGCTAGCGACACTACCCGGTGGAATGCAAGGCGCCAAATTCAAAATCCAAAAGTTGAATTATTAAACATTCATCAATATACAAGTGTTGCATAGTCATCAAAAGCTCTGCTTCTTGGCAATATCACAGCGTTGTCAGATTTCAAAAAGGCTTTACAGCGAAAGCACTACATTTGATTGTTTTAGGGTAGCACCTTCAATATTCTTCCCATTACCATAAATTCATAAGCCATCACGGTGCACACAAAACACATTTCACAGCGAAAACAAATCAATTACCTTTTGAAGAACTTCTGCTGAGGGCTTCCCAAGTGTCCAACAAAGACAATCCATGGTTCTTTTGTTAGAAAAAGTAATGTATTATATCCATAAATCTCCGTTTGGTTGGCGCGTTATAATGAGAAAATACAGCGTCCACTCGTCCATTGAAACGTGAAGAGAACTCGTTCAACCTATACCTATAAACTTGTCCAAGAACAATCAAACATCATTGATAATGTATCCTTAGGAACACTTTTATGTATATTTAGTATAATATTTCAACCGGAATATAAACTGGGCGATAAGAAAGGAAAAAAACACAGAGCGCGCAAGCCGGGAACGCGCGTTCTCTTCTGTTGACTTCTGTGAGGCCACTTCCTAATTCTTCTTCTATTGCCATCTAAAGCAACTAAACAGAATCAAAACAGTGTCTCGAGACTGTTGACATCCAGAGGAAGCAATAGGTACTGCATTCATATGCCCTTATATGGGCATTTTCATAAGGGAGGGGTTCCAAATGAGGCAATGTGTCAAAATCACTTTTTCCAGGACAGAAATTCCTCGGGCTTTCGCCTGCCATATCCATTCTGTTATACTCACAGACAAAAAATGTTAACACTTTTAGAAACTTCAGAGTGTTTCCTATCCAATGGTACTAAATATGTGCATATCCTATTTTCTGGGCCTGAGTGGGAGGCATTTTACTTTGGGCATGCCAGGCTCTCCAAAACCGTCACCTCGGGAGCTGCTCCCTAAGAAGCTAGCTAGCTATGCTTAAATTGAATGACTGTCATCCACAGTTAGCATATCTCTTAGCATATCTTACATTTTGACCGATGTAAAATACATTTAGTAAGATATGCTAAGAGATATGCTAACTGTGGATGACAGTCATTCAATTTAAGCATAGCTAGCTAGCAGATCAAATGGGCGGGCAGGCAGGAAAGTTTCCATTCAGTTGTCAAAATGTGGGTTGGGGCATGCATGCAGAATGGCGAGCAGGCTACTATTCCCCATCGTTAATTAATAAATGCAATTTTGACGGCCAACTACAAGCTGAAAATGTTTGAGAGGGTTTATGTACTGGTTATTTATTTAATATTTGGGTGGGTGGGGGGGGGTTGATCAGCTATAATATTGCAGATAAATGTATGTTTTTATCAATGTAAATGTCGGCATCATTTCTAATCCTGCATATAATTTATTTTTAGAGATACATTTTCCATCTTTATTATTTTCCCCTAAACCTACCCACCCCAATAATGGACAGAAATATTTATGCTTCTACTTCCAGCTTATATATACTATATACATTTTACTGACATGGTACATTTCTACATTAATTATTTTTATTTTTTGCTACCCTCAATCCATCCCATCTATCTCTGAAAAACATTCAGTTTTGATTTCTAATTGCCATATATTTTTGTTTCACAAACGTTTTGAACCTTTTTATTCTCATAGTTTCTACAGATTGAATTAAAGAATTAAACATTTTTGCTAAGAGTATTATTGCAGTATATTATTGATTGATTGACTATGGCTTTTAAAGTCAGCCAGCAGTGATATTTGCAGAGTTAGCTTTAGGTAACTATTGCAATTATTCAGCTATTCCTGAACCTGCGACCAAATACAAGCTACAGTACCAAAAAAAGTGATCTAATGATTCTGTCTCTTCGCAGCAAAATCTGCAGAGCTGGGATGGTTGTATCCCTCATATACAGTCGAAGTCAGAAGTTTACATACACTTAGGTTGGTGTCATTAAAACTCGTTTTACAACCACTCCACAAATTTCTTGTTAACAAACTATAGTTTTGGCAAGTCGGTTAGGACATCTACTTTGTGCATGACACAAGTAATTTTTTCAACAATTGTTTACAGACAGATTATTTCACTTATAACTCACTGTATCACAATTCCAGTGGGTCAGACGTTTACATACACTAAGTTGACTGTGCCTTTAAACAGCTTGGAAAATTCCAATAAACGATGCCATGGCTGGCTAATAGACATCATTTGAGTCAATTGGAGGTGTACCTATGGATGTATTTCAAGGCACCTTCAAACTCAGTGCATCTTTGCTTGACATTATGGGAAAATCAAAAGAAATCAGCCAAGACCTTAGAAAAAAACCTCCACAAGTCTGGTTCATCCTTGGGAGCAATTTCCAAACGCCTGAAGGTACCACGTTCATCTGTACAAACAATAGTATGCAAGTATAAACACCATGGCACCATGCAGCCGTCATACTGCTCAGGAAGGAGACGCTTTCTGTCTCCTAGAGATGAACGTACTTTGGTGCGAAAAGTGCAAATCAATCCCAGAACAACAGCAAAGGACCTTGTGAAGATGATGGAGGAAACAGGTACAAAAGTATCTATATCCACAGTAAAACGAGTCCTATATCAACATAACCTGAAAGGATGCTCAGCAAGGAAGAAGCCACTGCTCCAAAACAGCCATAAAAAAGCCAGACTACGGTTTGGAACTGCTCATGGGGACAAAGATCGTACTTTTTGGAGAAATGTCCTCTGGTCTGATGAAACAACATTTGAACTGTTTGGCCATAATGACCATCGTTATGTTTGGAGGAAAAAGGGGGAGGCTTGCAACCCGAAGAACACCATCCCAACCGTGAAGCACGGGGGTGGCAGCATCATGTTGTGGGTGTGCTTGGCTGCAGCAGGGACTGGTGCACTTCACAAAATAGATGGCATCATGAAAAAGGAAAATGATGTGGATATATTGAAGCAACATCTCAAGACATCAGTCAGGAAGTTAATGCTTGGTCGCAAATGGGTCTTCCAAATGGACAATGACCCCAAGCATACTTCCAAAGTTGTGGCAAAATGGCTTAAGGACAACAAAGTCAAGGTATTGGAGTGGCCATCACCAAGCCCTGAACTCAATCCTATAGAAAATTTGTGGTCAGAAATAAAAAAAGCGTGTGTGAGCAAGGAGGCCTACCAAATACTAATTGACTGTATGTAAACTTCTGACCCACTAGGAAATGTGATGAAAGAAATAAAAGCTGAAATAAATAATTCTCTACTATTATTCTGACATTTCACATTCTTAAAATAAAGTGGTGATCCTAACTGACCTAAGACAGTCAATTTTTACTAGGATTAAATGTCAGGAATTGTGAAAAACAGATTTTAAATGTATTTGGGTAAGGTGTATGTAAACTTCCGACTTCAACTGTACATAACATCCTATTGGTTGCACGAATTCTGTATAATAATTTAAATACAAAAATTATTGGTTTTGAATCCAGCGTTGATTTGTGTATCCATGTGCCATGGAATCAGCACATAGAAAATCTTTTCCCAACTATTTTGCAACCTGTATGACGCAGGTTTAATTTTTTTGGCCCTTAAACTATTCATCACACTTTTTTTTTAACAATTTAGGTCTTTAATGTAGGGCCGACAGACAAATTCTTTACTAGGGTCCGTCTAGGGTCCGTCTGTTATATCTGGAGTATTTCTCCTCTCTTATCCGGTGTCCTGTATGAATTTAAGTATGCTCTCTCTAATTATCTCTCTCTCTCTTTCTTTTTTTCTCTCTCTCGGAGGACCTGAGCATTAGGACCATTGGAGTTCCGGATGGACCGGACTACTGAGGAACTACAGGGCTCAGGTGGACCGGTACGACGAAGAGGTCAAAGTTGACAAGACGGACAAAATACTTGTAAAATTTTAGAACAGGTACAAGACAAATAATCTGCACCCGGCACAGCCAGAAGAGGACTGGCCACCCCTCACAGCCTGGTTCCTCTCTAGGTTTCTTCCTAGGTTTTGGCTTTTCTAGGGAGTTTTTCCTAGCCACCGTGCTTTTACACCTGCATTGCTTTCTGTTTGGGGTTTTAGGCTGGGTTTCTGTACAGCACTCTGTGACATCAGCTGATGTAAGAAGGGCTTTATAAATACATTTGATTTGATGATTACCTTCTCCCCATTCCACTTGCCTCCTCCATTTTTGTGGTAATGCTGCAATCAGTTGGTTGTAATTTTGGATAGAGCAGACATTTCCATATAATTCTGTTAACTGCATATGTGACAACTCCACCAGTCCTATGTTTCCCCAAATAATGTTTATTTTTTTATCAATTAGTATATTTGAGTTTAACCATAATATTTGTTGAAATATTTGTTTGGATTTATGTCCAACTTTGTATGACTGGAGCCTTCAGATAGAGGGTCAATTCTAGCAAGCTTAAATCTTGACGTTCCAAATAAAGTGGAATATTTTCTTGCTCATATAAGTGAAAAAAACCCTGAGATGTTCATTGTAGGCATTGCTACGCGGAGCGACACAGGGGAACCCAAGAGCTGACTCAGATGAGGAAGCAGGGATGAATGAACCAAAATGTTTATTGTACACAGAGATATGGAGTGCAGATCCGGGGTAGCTCGGATGAGTTGCAGAAAAACCAGAAGTGGAGAGAGGTTGGAGTTGGCTGAGTTGAACAGGGTAAACAGTTCTGGAGGGGAATCCAAGGTAGTGGTGGTGAGTGAAATCCAGAGCAAGGTGGTTGGGTGGTGAGATGTGGAACAGGAGACAGGAGCCAGAAACAGAGCGGAAACTGCAATGAGAGGATAAAACAATGTAAGGCAGGGAAACAGGCACAGCAGAGTAACAGGATCTTGAGTACTTATAAAAGGCTAGGATAATGACTGACTGAGCAGAGATTACAACCTGGAAGAGTGGAAGTTGCAGGAATTAGTATTTGTAGAGGTATTGATTTATGGAACGAGTTGCAGCTGGTAGGGATCTGCTCTGACTCCAGCACACCTGTCTCCAACCACACAATCACACAGAGAGGGAGAGAGAGAGAGTACAGGGGGAGAACTGCAGGTCAAGAAGACACCGGATGAACACCAGAGGGCGTAGCAGGAGCAGATGTGACAGGCATAAGTAAAAAGGTAAACTGGGATATGACTAAGAATTGATCAGGATGATTTTTCCACAAATAGACACAAATAGACAGGTATTTAATACCTTTCCATACCTTCCAATACCTTTCCATATTATCTATTTTTGCTAAATGTATTGTAGTGAGATCGTTTCTTTCATTCGGGATATGAATACTGAATATATGCACTTCACCGTCAGACCATTTTATTGGTAAACTACACAGTAATGTACATTTAATAAAAAATGCTATCCAATACGTAATATAGTACACTTAGTCGTAATCAATAGAGGTTAGAGAAATGATCTAGATCCTCTATGAGGCTGTGCAGGGATCCAAATTGCAGATTTAAAATAAAATATGAGTCGTCAGCGTACAATGACAACTCTGTTTAAAGCCCTGGATTTCTAGCCCCTTCATATTATAGTTGGATCTAATTCTAACATTTCGATAGCCATAATAAATATATATGCCGTTAGTGGACAACCTTGTTTCACTCCTCTTGACAGTGTTATACTTTCTAAGAAGTAGCCATTACTGTTTTACACATGGGGTTACTGTACATAACTTTAACCCATTGTATAAGAGATTCTCCAAAGTTAAAATAGTCCAGGCATTCAAATATAAACTCTAGTCTTACTTTTTCAAAAGCCTTTTCAAAATCAGCTATGAATACCTGACCTGGTTTCCCAGATTTATCCTAGTGTTCTGTTTCCAGTATATTATCTCCAATGCATTGTCCATGCAAAAGAAAACTGATTTTGATGAATAATATCCGACAATACCTTTTTAATTTGATGCACTATGCATTTTGCTAGATGTTTTGCATCACAACACTGAAGTGTTAGGGGCTTCCAGGTTTGTAGGTGGACTGGATCTTTATATTTACCACCTGGGTCCTGTTTCAGTAATAGTGAAATCAGACCTTTGTATCTGATAGTCTACCATTTTTATATTAGTTGTTAAAATATCTCAACTGGTATGCCATTCAGCCCTGGAGTTTTTCCAGACGTAAAGGCTTTAAAAGCATCAAGAAGTTCCTCCTCTGTAATTTGTCTTCACATGAGTCTTTCTGTACAGCTGTTAATTTTACACTTTTAGAAGAAAAAAATACTTAGAATTAACATACATTTTAGTAATTTAGCAGACGCTCTTATCCAGAGTGACTTAAGTAGTTATCAGTAGAGTCAGAGCTAGAAAACTACACGACGATCAAAGGCACCCACACGTAAATACATTCATGATTTCTTATTCTGAACGGGTGACGGTTCGTGTGCAAAGTATATGTTTAATGTGGAAATAGTTCTAAAATGTATCCACGATCCAAGTGTCACTTTTTCTCTCTCTCTCTCCTCCCCAACCGACTGCATTTGTTGTGTATAAGACGCTTTATTTTGTCAGTCCACTAGGGAATTTTGTCCCATGTAAAGGGTGTAAGTTTAGTCTGTGTTATTATTTACAGTAGTTAGGTAGTAAATAAATAACTAAACACAGTTGTGTAGTACTGAATCATGAATGAAGCTGGGGTTTTTGCAGATGCATGAGATTACAACTGTTCAGAATGATGATATGATAAGAGGTAACGATTAATAGTACCTTAGCTCCAAGATGGCGTAGCAGTGCAGACGTGTTTTTGTTCGTCCCCTCGTGTACTTTGTATTTTTCGTCTTTTTTGTATATATTTCAATTTTATTTTCAATCTCTTCCATTTTTATATTAAATATACCTTCCGGTAACCTGCCTCACCCATTGTGTTACCTAACCGCTATTTTTTTAGACCTTTTTAGACTGAATTCCATAGGGAGCTAGCGAGCTAACCAGCTATTTCAGTCACTGTTAGCCACCGCTAGCGGCCTTTAACCTACTGCACAGACACCAGACCTTTTTTAGCCCGGATAATACTTGCCAGCCTACCACCATCGGCCTGTTTCTCCACCACAATGCCGGATCCCTGCCGTAAACCCTGGACCACTACACCTGATCTCCACAGCTAGCTAGCTGCCACCGAGTGGCTAACGCCCCTGCCCCGGAGCCAGCTCCAGCTAGCCGCGACCCAGGCGCATCTCCCGGCTAGCAACAATAATACCTCTCTCGCCATCTGGCTTGGATCCCTCTCGTCACGACGCCCCGTCGTACCACCTCGACTGGTCTGCGGACGATTACTCCATCCGCTCTGCCTGCAACCGGCCTCCGTCGGAGCAGACGGTTCTACCAACCCCAGCCTGCTAACTCTTAACTTTAAACGCCGTGTCTCCTGCGTGCCGGCATAGTAACGACTACTTCGCGGCTTCCCTGCCCCATCTATTGCTGTTCACTGGACCCTATGATCACTCGGCTACATAGCTGATGCCTGCAGGACTATTCATTAATCACGGTACTCCATTCTGCTTATTTTTATTTATTTATTTTATTTATCTGTCGGCCCCAGCCGCGTACTCAGGCCCTGTGTGTTGCTAACCAACCCTCTGCCCATTCATCACCAGTTTTACCTGTTGTTGTTGTCTTAGCTGACTAGCCTTGCGGTCTTACCCGTTGTTGTCCTAGCTAGCTCTCCCAACCAACACCTGTGTTTGCTTTATGCCTTGCTTTATGTCTCTCTCAAGTGTCAATATGCCATGTTTACTGTTGTTTAGGGTAGTTATCATTGTGTTAGTTTACAGGGGAGCCCCTAGGCCCACTATACATGCCTCAGATTCCTCCTTTGTCCAACCTCCCACACATGCGGTGACCTTACCCAGCATTACCAGCACCTCCAGAGATGCAACCACTCTTATCATCACTCGGTGCCTGGGCTTACCTCCACTGTACTCTCACCCCACCATACCCGTCTGCACATTATACCCTGAATCTATTCTACCACGCCCAGAAATCTGCTCCTTTTATTCTCTGTTCCCAACGCACTAGACGTCCTGTTCTGATAGCCTTTAGCCGTACCCTCATCCTGCTCCTCCTCTGTTCCTCGGGTGATGTGGAGGTAAACCCAGGCCCTGTAGCCCCCAGCACCACACCTATTCCCAGGCCCCAGGCACTCTCTTTTGTTGACTTCTGTAACCGTAAAAGCCTCGGTTTCATGCATGTTAACATCAGAAGCCTCCTCCCTAAGTTTGTTTTACTCACTGCTTTAGCACACTCCGCCAACCCTGATGTCCTGGCCGTGTCTGAATCCTGGCTCAGGAAGGCCACCAAAAATTCTGAGATTTCCATACCCAACTACAACATTTTCCGCCAAGATAGAACTGCCAAAGGGGGAGGAGTTGCAATCTAGTGCAGAGATAGCCTGCATAGTTCTGTCATACTTTCCAGATCTATGCCCAAACAGTTCGAACTTCTAATTCTAAAAATTAATCTCTCCAGAAATAAGTCTCTCACTGTTGCTGCCTGCTATAGACCCCCCTCAGCTCCCAGCTGTGCCCTGGACACCATATGTGAATTGATTGCCCCCCATCTATCTTCAGAGTT
>QNTS01000029.1:1322619-1361681 GCA_003317085.1 Hucho hucho | reverse complement strand
CGGCTGGCCCTCGCTACATACTCGTCGCCAGACCCACTGGCTCCAGGTCATCTACAAGTCCCTGCTAGGTAAAGCCCCACCTTATTTCAGCTCGCTGGTAACCATAGCAGCACCCACCCGTAGCACTCGCTCCAGCAGGTATATCTCACTGGTCACCCCCAAAGCCAATTCCTACTTTGGCCGCCTTTCCTTCCAGTTCTCTGCTGCCAATGACTGGAACGAACTACAAAAATCGTTGAAACTGGAGACACTTATCTCCCTCACTAGTTTCAAGCACCAGCTGTCAGAGCAGCTCACAGATCACTGCACCTGTACATAGCCCAACCAACTACCTCATCCCCTACCATAGTCATTTATTTATCTTGCTCCTTTGCACCCCAGTATTTTTACTTTGCACATTCATCTACTGCACATTTACCATTCCAGTGTTAAATTCCTTTGCCACCATGACCTATTTATTGCCTTATGTTCCTTATCCTACCTCATTTGCACACATTGTATATAGATTTGTTTTTTTCCTACTGTATTATTGACTGTATGTTTGTTTTACTCCATGTGTAACTCTGTGTTGTTGAATGTGTCGAACTGCTTTGCTTTATCTTGGCCAGGTCGCAGTTGTAAATGAGAACTTGTTCTCAACTTGCCTACCTGGTTAAATAAAGGTGAAATAAAAAAATAAAAAAATACGTTGACTGTTTTATGGATGTGATGGGTAAAGACCTGTAGAGATTAAATCGGGAGATGGTAACTCTTTAAACAACCTCTTCCGTGGTGCCCCAAATCCTAATTTGTTAATTGCTGCATGATTAATTTAATTGGGTATCAATTAAACAAAGTTGATTAAATAAATAACAGTCATCAGATTAATGAAAGTAAAGTTACGACACATAGTGCAAACATTGTTATGCACAGACAACAGTCACAATGTAAGTAACGTCATTTATGTCCCTCTAACTACCCTGAATGCCTCTGTCGATCCTACAGCTAGTGTATACAGTAATCATGTGTATGAACCAAAGTTATACAGTTAGCACTGAGGCGGTGTGCACTTGTAGGGAGCCTCAGATACAAGGTGCATGAAATCAATAACTTGCTAGTAACAGATGACATTCATATTCTGACACGTCCAGGACAATATCGACAATCCGGAGTTCCAAAGCGACAATTGTTTGCTTGCGGAGGATTACAGGAATGATGTGGTTATCCTTAGCAAGCAAATTTAAATTATGCGCAAAATTATGGGGAAAAAGGTAAATTGATCATTCTCGTTATCAACCCATGTGGCTGGACACCATTCAGGCTTGATGGATGTATCCCCACCTTGTCATCTGTCATACCTGGAACTTGCCTGCCAAGTGTCGCTGAGTTGTCATAATGCTTCAGCAAATGTACATTATCCCAGGGGCATTTGAAGACACAATGTAAGTAAACAAATGTATGTCTTCCTAACTGCCCTGAATGCCTCTGCTGATCCTACAGCTATTGTATGCAGTAATCATGTGCCTATGAACCTGAGTTATACTGTTAGCACTGAGGCGGTGTGCCCTTGTAGGAAGTCCACTGTGTACAGCTCACCCTGCACTAACATAAATAACATGAGCATGTCTGCATCCCTGAAAAGTGCTAGAAATAAACCACGTTATCATATGTAGCAAGGTTCATGAAATAAATAATTTGCTATTAACAGATGTCATTCATATTCTGACAATCTTTGACACTCACATAGATAATACCTTTGATGATACATTGGAAGCAATACATGGTTATAACATCTACATAAAAGACAGAAATGCCAATGGGGGCGGTGTTTCGGTCTATATTCAGAGCCATATTCATGTAACACTTAGAGAGGATCTCTTGTTAAATACGTTTTAAGTAATATGGCTGCAGGTTCACCTGCCTCAACTAAAGCCCATTCGGGTGGGAAACTGCTATAGACCAGCAAGTGCTAACAGTCAGTATCTGGATAATATGTGTGAAATGCTTGATAATGTATGTGATATCAACAGAGAGGTATACTTTCTGGGTGACCTAAATATTGACTGGCTCAAGTAAAAGCTTCAAACTGTAACCAGTGCCTGCAACCTGGTTCAGATTATCAGTCAACCTACCAGGGTATGTACAAACAGCCCAGGAATGAAATCATCAACATGTATTGGTTACATCTTTACAAATGCTGCAGAATTCTGTTTTAAAGCAGTATCCACATCCATCGGATGTAGTGATCACAATATAGTAGCTATATCGAGGAAAACCAAAGCTCTAAAGGATGGGCCGAATATAGTGTATAAGTGGTCATAAAATACATTTTGTAGTGATTCCTATGTTGGTGATGTAAAGAATATTTAATGGTCTGTGGTGTGTAATGAGGAGCAACCAGATGCTGCACTTGACACATTTATGAAATCTAGTCACTAAAAAGCATGCACCCATTAAGACAATGATTGTAAAAACTGTTCAATCCCGTGGATTGATGAGAAATTGAAAAAATGTATGGTTGAGAGGGATAAGGCAAAAGGAATGGCAAATAAGTCTGCCTGTACAAACAATTGGCAAACGTACTGCTAATTGAAAATCATGTGACTGAACTGAATTTAAAAAAAAGAAAATATACTGTGATATAAAGTATGATAGTAAAAAGCTTTGGAGCACGTTAAGTGAAATCTTGGGCAAAAAGGCAAACTCAGATTCATCACAAAACCCACTGATATTGACAACTACTTTAATAATTTTTTTAATTGGCAAGATTAGCAAACTTAGTTATGCCAGCAACAAACGCCGACACGACACATCCAAGTATAACTGAACATTTTATGAAAGACAAGCATTATGAAAGACAAGCACAATTGGCCCAGCGTCGTCCGGGTTAGAGGAGGGGCTTTACTTGGCTCATCGCACTCCTTGTGGCGGGCCGGGCACCAGCCAGCTGACTTCGGTCGTCAGTTGAACAGTGTTTCCTCCGAGACATTGGTGCAGCTGGCTTCCGTGTTAAGCGAGCGCGTCTTCAGAAGCGTGTCTTGGCGGGTCGTTTCAGAGGATGCATGACTCGACCTTCGCCTCTCCCGAGACCGTTGAGGAGTTGCAGCGATGAGACAAGGTAATTGTATCGCAATTGAATATCATGAAATTGGGGAGAAAAAGGGGGGTAAAAATTACACACAAAAAATGATATATATATATATACAGTGGGGCAAAAAAGTATTTAGTCAGCCACCAATTGTGCAAGTTCTCCAACTTAAAAAGATGAGAGAGGCCTGTAATTTTCATCATAGGTACACTTCAACTATGACAGACGAAATGAGAAAAAGAAATCCAGAAAATCACATTGTAGGATTTTTAATTTATTTACTTGCAAATTATGGTGAAAAATAAGTATTTGGTCAATAACAAAAGTTTATCTCAATACTTTGTTATATACCCTTTGTTGGCAATGACAGAGGTCAAACGTTTTCTGTAAGTCTTCACAAGGTTTTCACACACT
This sequence comes from Hucho hucho, assembly GCA_003317085.1. Classification (NCBI taxonomy): domain Eukaryota; kingdom Metazoa; phylum Chordata; class Actinopteri; order Salmoniformes; family Salmonidae; genus Hucho; species Hucho hucho. The sequence continues at coordinate 1,358,200 of QNTS01000029.1, read as the reverse complement.
GTTGCTGGTATTTTGGCCCATTCCGCCATGCAGATCTCCTCTAGAGCAGTGATGTTTTGGGGCTGTCGCTGGGCAACACGGACTTTCAACTCCCTCCAAAGATTTTCTATGGGGTTGAGATCTGGAGACTGGCTAGGCCACTCCAGGACCTTGAAATGCTTCTTACGAAGCCACTCCTTCGTTGCCCGGGCGGTGTGTTTGGGATCATTGTCATGCTGAAAGACCCAGCCACGTTTCATCTTCAATGCCCTTGCTGATGGAAGGAGGTTTTCACTCAAAATCTCACGATACATGGCCCCATTCATTCTTTCCTTTACACGGATCAGTCGTCCTGGTCCNAAAGAAGAAGTTACAGGTCTGTGAGAGCCAGAAATCTTGCTTGTTTGTATGTGACCAAATACTTATTTTCCACCATAATTTGCAAATAAATTCATTAAAAATCCTACAATGTGATTTTCTGGATTTTTTTTCCTCATTTTGTCTGTCATAGTTGAAGTGTACCTATGATGAAAATTACAGGCCTCTCTCATCTTTTTAAGTGAGAGAACTTGCACAATTGGTGGCTGACTAAATACTTTTTTGCCCCACTGTGTGTATATATATATATATATATATATATATATATATATATATACAAATACAAAGGGCAAAAAGGAAGAGACAACAATATATCACATGAAGCAGCTACAAGTGTCAGTAAGAGGGTCCATGATTGAGTCTTTGAATGAAGAGATGGAGATAAAACTGTCCAGTTGGAGTGTTTTTTGCAGATTGTTCCAGTCACTAGCTGCAGTGAACTGAAAAGAGGAACGACACAGGGATGTGTGTGCTTTGGGGACCTTTAAGAGAATGAAACTGTCAGAATAGGTGTTGTATGTGGAGGATGAGGGTTGGAGTAGTTATCTCAGATAGGGGGGAATGAGGCCTAAGAAGGTTTTATAAATAAGCATCAACCAGTGGATTTTGCATCGGGTATACAGAGTTGGCAGGTTACAGAGGAGAATAGAGTGCAATGAAATGTCCTTTAAGGATCTAAAGTCGTGCTGTTGCTACTGCCTGTAAACACACAGTCCAGTTGAAAGTGAATGATGGCAGGCCCGTGTTGCAAATGGATTATTTGCATATAGGTCTACAGTAGCTCTGATTGGCTATTGCACACTGTTCTGTGCATACTCCGGTACTGGACAAGACAGATGATTTTATTCGATTTTATTTAGTGCAGTGTTTATTGATTGTCCAAATGCACGGCCGCTTTCCCACTCTATATTGCAATTGACAATTGATTCACAAATTCCTTACTCTACGTCATTCCCAAACATTCTATGAATGTATGACAATGTCAAAATGACCATATCTAAGTGCTCGGCTTATCAGAAAATATAAAAAAGGTAATATTCTTCCTGGGGATGTATATGAACAGATTTGAATAAGATTTCATGTTGCTAAAATGCTGTTAGTGATTTATAGGAGATATCAGACAAAATACATCTTTCTGTAATATTCACACGCAACTCGTTAAACAGAGAGCATAATGATTCCACCATTTCATGGGATATTAGACCATAATGACCACAGTACTCCCCTTTCCACCCCAGCTAGCCACAGCCACACACAAACGCACGCACACACACACACACACACACACACAATCAAGCCCCATTCCATGCAGACCAGCGTCTGGGCTAATTTATGGGGAAATGAGAAGATTGCCTGGGTAATATGATGGCTACTTACAACTCTGAAATATTCAAAGCAGACAGATAGGAGGGAGGGGGCTCTCTCAGAGAGATAGAGAGAGCGAGAGGAATAATCATAGGAATTTATGTTGGATGCAGAGAGAGGGTCTTAACACATTGTTTTCTCAGCAAAGAAACAACAGACATAAAATGTGCTCCTATGTACTAAATCTTCAATTGCCAGCCCCAACAAATATTTAAACACACACACAAAACACAGCAGCTGGAAAACCAGGGTATTTTACTTTGAGAGTTAATGGGAATAAAATACCTCAGTGGATGAGTGCAGATGTGTTTGATACAAATAGTCATTTTCCTATTTGCTGCCTCATTGGGCATGATGAATGATGGGAGTCAGGGAGGCGGCGTGATAGATGGCAGCACCTTGGCTCTATTGCATGGCCTATTGATTCTCCTTCTTTATTACTCCTACAACCCAGCTGGCTGCTCTGCCCCCTCACACACACACGCAGTCACACACATGCAAGCACACACACAATAGCCTGTACACGCACAGGCATACACACGCACGATTATGGGAAGGGAAAGAAAGGGAGAGAGAGAGTTTCTCATCAACTCCAGCAGTGTCTACTGTTTATTCTACCTGAGCCCTTCAACTGTTGAACTCTGGAATAAAACACTGAGATATTCTTAATAAAACATTCCAAAATTGATTCTAGAATTACAGAGAACACTGAAAATGCTTTAAAACAACACTGAGAATGCCTGAATAGAATACAGAAAATCCGACATTAAAACATGAGAATTCTGGAATGGAACACCAACAATAATTCCAGAGTGGAAAACCAAAAAGTCTGGAAATAGAACACTTAGAATTCCAGAATGAAACTGTACTCTGTGCTACAGTCTGTGGTACAGTATATGTTAGAAACACAATTGGCACCCATTCAAACTGTTACTAACAAAGTGCATATTTTTTAAATCCGTCATAATTTGTTTTTAACAGACCTACAAAGACTGTGTAAACACATATGATTAATGTGATAACTCTGAATAAAAGTAGCCTACAATATGTAAAAAAAAAAAAAATCATTGAAATAGTTCTAATTGGCCATAATAAAGTGGCAAGGATCAGATGAGATGCTATGAAGATTAGATGGTGACGTCCAACCCCAGTTTGTCCTTTTGATTTCGCATAGAAATTCCATTGGTCGGGTTGCATTTTGCAGGACATTTGGTCTGGACGCTCTAAGAGGGACACATACAGTACGTAAGCAACGGTGACACTTGCCTTTTCGGGGGACCCCAGTCAAACAAACAATCATGGTGGATATTACGGAACTAACACAAAGTTTTACCTACACTCTTAGAAAATATATCCCTATCTAGAACCTAAAAGGGTTATTCGGCTGTCCCCATAGGAGAACCCTTTGAAGAAACATTTTGGTTCCATGTAGAACTCTTTACACAGAGAGTTCTGCATGGAACCCAATGGAGTTCTACAGCGAACCAAAAACAGTTATCCTATGGGGACAGCCGAATAACCATTTTGGAACCCTTTTTTCATGTTGTCAACAAGAGACTATCTACTAAGAAAATAAGTTTGGCTAGCCAAAAGGGAGTTGGATGAAGGATGTGGAAAGACCAAGGTGATCAATCGGAGTGGATAGCTACTTCGAGAACTGATGGACCGTTTTGCACTCAAAGCTGGTAAGCTTAAAGGAGAACTGCACCTCCTGATTTGGCCTCATTTTTTGGCTTGGTCATTAAGAAATGCAGCGGCCATGACTGAAGCCAAACAAGATTTGCATTGGGGGTGAGGTTTGATGTGGGTGTTTCTTGGGTGTGTCTTTGCCATTCAATCACAACAAACAAGTTTCAGTAGTGAGTACAGCGAGATAAGCTAAGCTAGCTTTGCTATGGAGAGAACAAAGTTTTGAAGTTGAGGACTTCTGACTGACTCTTGACTGACTCGCGATCTCAAGATGGTCAGCTAATTCAGTTCTATGTGTAGGCTAAAGCCTGAACTGTGTTTAGCCAAGCTGACAGCAGCTAGCTAGCATAGCTTGGTGATTGCTTCATCTACTATCCTATTTAGCTGATATTTCTCTGTCAAATAATTTATGGCAAGATAGCAAGAGCCAGTGTCTGGAATGTGTTTCATAAGACGTTATACAACACCTTACGAAAGTAGCTTGCAACTTAGAATTAACATTTCATCACGTCATGTAAATACATCTTACCGTGGAAATTCTAAACTTAAATGCCTGCGGTCTTCAGTCAGCTCAGCTCAGCTGTCCTACAACACAGTGTTTGTCTTATCTCTCCTTCTGTCTGCTGTTAGATCTTTCCCAGGAGACAAATCCCATAACTAATATCCCTACAGGTGTAGGCTACATGTGAACATTTCACAAACATCACCCAGCTGGAGTGTAGATACATCAACCAAAATTCTTTGGATGTTCCAAACACAAAACATTTGCTGTAAATATCATATTGATGTACTTATAAAGACAGTATGCCTACACTTTACCTAACAAATCAAAAGCAGTTGGTGTAGAGTACAACTTCAGCTGTCTAACCAGAACTAGAATGGCATTTCTATTTCTATGGTCTATTTTCCCACATCTAACGATTTGGCTGTCTAACACACTGACATGCACAGCTCTTAAAGTCTCCAGTGGGTGATGAAGTCCCTTCCATCTATGTAATGTATTACGGGTTATGGACATGTGCAGTCAGGTGGCAGGAGGGGTGGAGTGCATGCCACTTCATCCTGGAAATTACAATTTGCCTCATGGGTCCAGCAGGCAGAGTACAATAACTACAGGCAGAGATACAGGAGGATGGCACTCTTCTCATTACAGAGTAATATAAGAAGAATGCAATTGCTGAACTTATGTAGATATTCTAAACAAAGTATTTTGATAACTTTCAAGTGTAACAGTTCCATGTAGGGCCTCCCGAGTGTCGTAGCGGTCTAAGGCTCTGCCTTGCGGTACTTGAGGCGTCACTACAGACCCGGGTTCGATCCCAGGCTGTGTCACAACCAGACGTGACCGGGAGTCCCATAGGGCGGCACACAATTGGCCCAGCGTCATCTGGTTTAGGGGAGGGTTTGGCCGGTGGGGCTTTACTTGGCTCATCGTGCTCTAGCGACTCCTTGAGGCGGACCGTGTGCCTGCAGGCTGGTTAAGCGGGTGGGTATTAAGGAGCGAAGTTTGGCGGTTCATTTGGAAGACACATGACCCGACCTTCGCCTCTCCTGAGCCCGTTGGGGAGTTGCAGTGATGAGACAAGATCGTAATTGGATCACAATTGGATGTCATGAAATTGGGGAGAAAAAGGTGGTAAAACATCAACAAAAAACATTTTTCCATGTAGAATAACACTTTCTTCACATAATATTGTAGAAGCAGTGTTCTGCTCATATAACAATATGCAAATATTTAATATTTTATTGTCATTCACAGATACTGTACCTATCAACATTTTGTCTGGGCTACCTTGCCAAACATGTCAGTCGTCATACTATTCGATTCAATAATAACAAAATACTATAAAAAGTTATAGAATTGTCTTGTATAATTTTATTACTGAATGCATTCAGAGACATCAGCATCAAGTCTGTCTGTTATTCTGGACTCCATCACATCATCTTGCAAATCTCCCTAGTGCTGGCTACATATCGGTATCTGTGAACACATACACACATAATCACTGTTATATTACCAATGGCAGTTAAAAGATGCCACAAAAACAGACACTTTGTTGAAGTTTGAAGAGGTCAGACTAATGTCAGCTATGCTAGCGATGAAGGTGATAATGATTATCAAAATATACATAACCAGATACATACCCAGCAGTCTATGGTCTAGCTACCGGTATACTCACCACCATTGGGGACCAACCAACTCCAACCACCTATTCCGCATGGTAGAGTACTAGGGTCCTTCGGCAGGGCATGCAAAACATAGTTGGCTGTACATTCTGCTGGAAGCATGCATTGTTGAACCGTATAAGGCTTTTGAGTCTCAAACTACCGTGATCCTTTGAACGCATTGGGCAGATGAAACAACGGAGCCACATTCAATGAAGGGAAGCACAGTGGGTGGAGGGGCAATTTTCACATGGAGCTTGGTAAAAGTGGTCCTGAATTGTTTACATAATTGTAGTCCAAACCCAGGGATCCCGTTAACGGGATCGATTTGACAACATTTTCCGGTGAAATTGCAGAGTGCCAAATTCAAATGACAAAAATAGTAATATTAAACATTCATGAAAATACAAGTGTTGTACACCATTCTTTAGCTTAGAATCTTGGTAATCGAACCGTGTTGTCCGATTTACAATAAGCTTGACGGTGAAAGCATAGCATTTGATTATCTGAGGACAGCGCCCCGCAAACTTCCTGCATATAAATATATTTAAAACCAGCACAGGCAATACAAATTCAAATATAGCGATAAAATAATTCACTTACCTTTGAAGATCTTCCTCTGGTTGCAATTCCACGGGTCCCAGGAACACAAAGAATGGTTGTTTTGTTCGATAAAGTCCCTCTTTATATCCCGAAAACTCTGTTTGGTTGGCACATTTTGTTCAGTAATCCACCCGTTCCACTCGTTCAATATACAGACATAGAAAACCTAAAAGAGTTACCTATAAACTTTGTCCAAACAAGTCAAACAACATTCTAATCAATCCTCAGGTACCCTAATATGTAAATAAACAATAATATTTCAGACGGAAAATAGCCTGTTCAATAGAAAAGAAAATAACGAAGAGCGCGCACACAATCACGCAGTGTCAGTTCTGACAGTCACTTCCCAGAACTTCTATTTCTCGTTTTTCAAAAAACAAGCCTGAAACCATGTCCAAAGACTGTTAACATCTAGTGGAAGCTATAGAAACTGCAATCTGGGAGCTAAATCCCTCTATAGTGAATAGCAAGTAAATTGAAAAACTGTGACATAAAAAAAAACTATTTTCCGGAGAGATTTTCCTCTGGTTTTCGCCTGCCATATCAGTTCTGTTATACTCACAGACATTATTTTAACAGTTTTAGAAACTTCAGAGTGCTTTCTATCCAATACTACCAATTATATTCATATCTTCTGGCTTCTGGGCCTGAGTAACACTTAGTTTACTTTGGGCACGTCAGGCTCTCCATACTCCGTACTTCTGAACACTGCCCCCTTAACAGGTTAAACAAAAAAATTGCTTACTAGCTAGGCATCTATTGTTCATCGTGCCATGTTCCAGCAAAGCGTTATATGTTTTGATGACTCGTTGTAGAAAGCTAGCCGAGATAGATAGTTAGCTAGCAGGGTTGAGTAGTAATGGATTACATGTAACGTGGATTATGTAATCAGGTTACAAAAATTGAGTAACTAATCAACCCGGATTTCTTAAAAAAATGTATAAATCGGAGTACAGTTATATTCTTAAAAAGAGCCGATGACATTTTGGATTACTTCATCTATATCAATAAGAAAATGTGACTGACCGGCTTGATTCGGTCTTATGTACCAAAATTTGAAATTGTGTTTTTCACATTGGATAAAAGTAGAGACTCAGAGCTCAAAATGGTATGTCATACACTACAGTTGAGGAACAATGGGAAAGTAATTCTGCTTTGAAAGGTGATAAACTTGTAACCCTACTTTGGAGAAAATGGCCCTTGAATGTTTTGGTACATCTACTGGAGAGCTCTTCTTTGTCTACACCCATTCAGCATCGTTCACACCCTTTTAAGCCCAACCCATAGTTTTAAGGATTCAAATGTCTTGCCGTGTGCTATACAGAGTGAGTACAGAGTGTACTAAACAACAAAATATGTCAAGACTAAAGGCTGGTTTATACTACGTCTATTGACATGTCTTTATACTGTTTTCACAGTGACATCATGGACATTCTATTGTCGTCTGACATCAAACTTTTTGTTGTCATTATGAAAAAGTATAAACACAAAAACGACAGGCTGCATGACATCAGCAGCCTGGTGGTCCAAAATAGCATAACTGGTGTATTTTAACACCAATAAACCCATCCGTTTAAAAATGTATTTAGTATATGTCAATCTAGCAAACCAGGCAACTAAAAGCAACTTTCTAAACAATGTTTTGGTTTGTTTCTAGCTTATTAGCTAGCTAGGTAACTCAGATACCTCCTGCGCCTCGACCTGTTGTTTCGGCCTGTTATTTCAGAAGTTTTTGGTTTTAATTTTATTTTGTTCATAATTGTTTGTGTCAAAACTTGCTTCCAACTAGCCAGCCAGCTAGCTAGGTTGCAATGGAGCTCACTTCGCCTGGAATAGCTAACAAATGTTTCTAGCACTTTTGTCCAGGACAATATTGACAATCCAGAGTTCTAATGCGGAAATTGTTTGCTTGTGGAGAATTACAGGAATGAGGTGGCTATCTTAAGCAAGCAAATTCAAATGTAAACTTTCTCGTTCTCAACTCCTGTGGCTAGATGCCGCTCGGGCTTGATGGATGTGTCCCCGCCTTGTCATCTGTCCCTATCCGAATGGCCTGTGCTGCCTTGGAACTTGCCTGCCAAGGATGTCATCTCCATCTGCTCCTCCATTTTGTAGTGGAGTAGACAGAGAACAGCAAGAGGATTGTTCCAATCAGCGCTGTTTCCATGTCACAAGTTGTGGAAACCAAAGGCAGCAGCATGCTGCTAAGCAGACTGGAGTGTCTGTGAGAGGTCAGGAGCAGATTGACCAGAGGAATAGCTTTGCCGCCCTGGTGCATGATCTATCTGCAACTTCATCGCTGGGACTGCCTGTGTCTGCAACTGCTAACTGCTCCCAAACATGTTAAACCTGCGTCAGGAAACTGAGTCTATCATAGTTTGTGGGGCAGCTCAAAACAGCTGAAGATGGATTTTAAAGAACTGATTGGGTCTCTGCTTGACACCAACAATCGCCCCACAATATCTCGCCCTGTGCCCTCCCTAAATTGTGGCATTGAACGTTTCAGCAGACTTTTAGCCCTCCATAACTGCACACGTGACTATTGCAGCTCTGTGGGACTAACATTTATTGACAGTTTGATACTTTATGAAAATAAAGCTAATTTTATAAGGAGGATGGGATCCACCCAAATCATTTGGGTTCCTGGAACCTTTCACAGCATTATAAGGCTGCATTAAGACAGTGACTTATCAAGGACCCAAGCCCAACTCAATTAATCCCTACCATTGTGTCGCTGAGTTGTCATAATGCTTCAGCAAATGTACATCCCAGGGGCATTGGAAGACACAATGTAAGTAAACAAATGTATGTCTCTCTAACTGCCCTGAATGCCTCTGCTGATCCTACAGCTTTTGTATGCAGCAATCATGTGCCTATGAACCAGAGTTATACTGTTAGCACTGAGGCAGTGTGCCCTCATAGGAAGTACACTGTGTACAGATCACCCTGCAATAACATACAGTAAATAACATGAGCATGTCTACTTTTGCTAAGCTTTCCAATGAAGCAATGAAAACAATCAAGCATCCCAGAAAAGTGCTAAACATAGCCCAGGTTAACATAAGAAACAAGGTTCATAACAGATGACGTTCATATTCTAACAATATCTGAAAATCACAGATAATTCCTTTGATGATACAAGTGGTAGCAATATATGGTTATAACATCTACAGAAAAGACAGAAATGGCAATGGTGGAAGTGTTACCATTTATATTCAGAACCACATTTCTGTTAAGCTTATAGAGGATCTCATGTTAACCTCTTAGGGAGTGGTGGTGCGCTAGCGCCCAACTCCCGACACTAACCGGTGAAATGCAAGGCGCCAAAATTGAAATCCAAAAGTTGAATTATTAAACATTCATAAATATACAAGTGTTGCATAGTCATCAAAAGCTCTGCTTCTTGGCAATATCACAGCGTTGTCAGATTTCAAAAAGGCTTTACGGCGAAAGCACTACATTTGATTGTTTGAGGGTAGCACCTCCAATATTTTTCCCATTATCATAAATTCATAAACCATGCGGTTCACACAAAACACATTTCACAGCGAAAACAAATCAATTACCTTTTGAAGAACTTCTGCTGAGGGCTTCCCAAGTGTCCAACGAAGACAATCCATGGTTCTTTTGTTAGAAAAAGTAATTTATTATATCCATAAATCTCTGTTTGGTTGGCGCTTTATGATGAGAAAATACAGCGTCCACTCGCCCATTGAAACGTGAAGAGAACTCGTTCAACCTATACCTATAAACTTGTCCAAGAACAATCAAACATCATTGATAATGTATCCTTAGGAACACTTTTATGTATATTTAGTATAATATTTCAACCGGAATATAAACTGGGCGATAGGATAGTGCCCCACCACTCCGTAAGTAGTTAATGGAAGCCTCTCCAACATAATCGAGGTAGAATCAGGAATTTCCCAGAGCAGCTGTTTAGGTCCTTTGCTTTTTTCAATCTTGGCTAATGACATGCCACTGGCTTTGAGTATAAGCAGTATGTCTCTGTATGCTGATGACACACCACTCTACACGTCCACTACTACAGTGAGTGAAATCACTTAATCTTCAGTTCGCCATTACAGAAAAACAACTATTTCCATTTATCATTAATTCCCACTTGACCTTTAGTCCTCTGAGTTGTGTATTTATCTTCGATTATATTATTACACTGGCTAGTTAAACAATGTACCATAATAACAACATAAAACAATTACTACCCTAGCCTGAACCATGAACTTTACAGTTGGCATTATGCATTCAGGCAGGTAGTGTTCTCTTGGCATCCGCCAAACCCAGACTCTGTCGGACTGCCAGATGGTGAAGCGTGATTCATCACTCCAGAGAACGCATTTCCACTGTTCCATAGTCCAATGGCGGCAAGCTTTACACCACTCCAACCAACGCTTGGCATTGCGCATGCTGATCTTAGACCTGTGTGCGGCTGATCAGGCATGGAAACCCATTTCATGAAGCTCATGAAGAACAGTTCTTGTCCTGACGTTGCTTCCAGAGGCAGTTTGGAACTCTGTAAAAGAGGACAGACAATTTTTATGCACTATACGCTTCAGCACTTGATGTGTTCTGTGTGTTCTGTGAACTTGTGTGGCCTACCACTTCGCGGCTGAGCCGTTGTTGCTCCTAGACCAAGGGGGGGGGGGCAAAGTACGGCCCGCGTGCCAAACCCGACCCGCCTGGCACTTCAATCCGGCCCACGAGATATTACATTTTTTATTATTTTTTTTATTATTAAAAATAATTTTTTTCTCCCCAATTTTGTGGTATCCAATTGGTAGTTAGAATCTTGTCCCATCGCTGCTACTCCCATACGGCGAAGGGGTGAGAGCCGTGTATCCTCCGAAACACGACCCAGCCAAGTTCCACTGCTTCTTGACACAATGCCCGCTTAACCCGGAAGCCAGCCGCACCAATGTGTTGAAGGAAACACTATACACCTGGCGACTGTGTCAGCATGCATGCGCCTGGCCCGCCACAGGAGTCGCTAGAGCGCGATGGAACAAGGAAATCCCTCATCTAACCCAGACGATGTTGGGACAATTGTGCGCCTCGTCATGGGTCTGCCAGTCACGGCCAGCTGTGACACAGCCTGGGATCGAACCCGGGTCTGTAGTGATGCGATGCAGTGCTTGAGGGAAAGGGCCGATAAACTGGGGGAAAGTTTGCGGAACTCCACCCAGAGGGGCAGATCCTGGGTGGACAGCCATACCTTCTGCCTGAGACGATACCGGGGAGCCGGGGTCCGGTGGCGGGCCACTTGTCGTCAATACCTGGAGGTGGTCTTGAGAAGAGCCGACCGCACTCTCTTCCAGGTATGATGACAGCGGTGGACAAACATCTGGGCCGAGGGTATGCCGACCTCTTCCTTATGCTCTGGGAAGAGTGGGGGCTGATAACCCAAGGAACACTCAAAGGGCGAGAGACCCGTGGCAGAACAAGGAAGAGTGTTGCGGGCATATTCGACCCACACTAGTTGCTGGCTCCAGGTGGTGGGGTTGGCGGAGACCAGGCAGTGAAGAGTCATCTCCAGGTCTTAGTTGGGTCGCTCCGACTGGCCGTTGGGCTGGGGGTGGAACCCGGAACACAGGCTGGCCGACGACCCAATGAGTGTGCAGAACACCTTCCAGAACCTTGACGAGAACAGTTAGTTAAACAATGTACCATAATCTCCCCGGTCGGAGACCATGTCCACTGGGAGTCCATGGATCCGGAAGACATGCTGCACCATGAGCTGAGCCGTCTCATTGGCAGAGGGTGGCTTGGGGAGAGGAATGAAGTGGGCAGCTTTGGAAAACCGGTCCACTACTGTGAGGATGGTGGTGTTGCCATCAGATGGGGGGGGGAGACCCATGACAACGTCCAGGGATATGTGAGACCAGGGACAGTGAGGAACAGGCAGAGGTTGAAGGAGACCTGCCGGAGCTTGCCGGGGAGTCTTGTTCTGCGCACAAATCGTGCATGCAGCAACGACCGCGGAGACGTCAGGAATCATGGTAGGCCACCAAAAGTGTTGTCACACAAAGGCCAGGGTCTGACGGGAGCCCGAGTGGCAGGCAAGCTTGGAGGAGTGGGCCCACGCCAGGAACAAACATCCGTTATCTGGGAACGCTGCGCCTCACGAACCTGCTTCCCTATTCCCCAGAGTGCCGTTGCCAGGAACACGGTGAGAAGGATGGTGTTGGGTTCCGGGGTGTAGTCGCGGGGCTATAGCGGTGTGACAGCGCTTCCGGCTTGACATTCTTGGATCCCAGTCGGAATGAGAGGGAGAAGTTGAACCAAGGTAACAAGCAGGGCCCACCTAGCTTGCCTGGAATTGAGACGCTTGGTGATGCGCAAATATTCCAGGTTCTTGTGGTCTGTCCACACAATGAACAGATGTTCCACCCACTCCAACCAGTGCTTCCACTCCTCCAACGCCATCTTCACCGCGAGAAGCTCACAATTCCCCACATCGTAGTTCCTCTCCGTGGCATTGAGGTTTTGGGAAAAGAAGGCGCAGGGATGTAACTTGAGGTCCAGGGCAGAACGCTGGGACAGGACAGCCCCCACTCTGACATCCGAAGCATCGGCCTCCAGAGTCGATGAGTACCCGGAGAGATTTTGACTGGTTCCCCAACAGCAAGATGGCATGAAAAGGGGTGCAAGTAAGGGGAGAGGAAAAGTTCTCCGTATGACCCACCAGAGTACTCACTCCTACCTGTGAGCCTGGTCTTTTAGTGGACAGGTGGCCACGAAATGACCAGTAGTCCTTCAATACAGGCAACTCTTTGTGTGAAGCCTGTATAGCCATTCGGCTGGGGACAGCCTAGCTCTGCCTAGTTGCCCGGCTAGCTCAGTCAGTAAAGCATGAGACTCTTAATCTCAGGATCGTGGGTTCCTGCCCCACGTTGGGTGCCAGGCCAGTTTGTACTATCACTTTTCAGGAGAAGACCCAGATGCAGACAGTGTTGAAGTAACAAAAGTGTATTACTAGAACAGGGGGCAGGCGAAACGACAGGTCAAGGGGCAGGCAGAGTTCAGTAATCAAGATCAGAGTTCAGTAATCCAGATCAGAGTTCAGTAACCCAGATCAGAGTTAGTAATCCAGATCAGAGTCCATAAAGTACAGAATGGCAGGCAGTCTTGGGGTCAGGGCAGGCAGAGGTCAATAATCCAGGGTGGTGTGACAAGGTACAGAACGGCAGGCAGGCTCAGGGTCAGGGCAGGCAGAATCGGAAAAACAGGAGCAAAGGGAAAAACGCTGGTAGGCTTGACGAACAAAACGAACTGGCAACAGGCAAAACAGAGAACACAGGTATAAATACACTGGGGATAATGGGGAAGATGGGCGACACCTAGAAGGGGGTGGAGACAAGCACAAAGACATATGAAACAGATCAGGGTGACACTTTCTACCTGTTCTCGATTATGGTGATACTATTTATCAGCTGCCTCTACTCTTAAACCCCTGGATGACATTTTTCATAGTGCCCTTCTTTTTATCAAACAAGACAGTTGTATTACTCATCACTGTATTCTTTACAAAATGTTTGGCTGGACCTCTTTGAAGTCACGTAGATCACATCATTATGCAATTTTTGTTTACAACGTCCTTCTCCACAAACTTCCGACTTACCAAACATCACTGTTAAGATTTAAAAATACAAGTTATCTAACCCATTTACAGGGTTTGTTAACTCCAGAGACTCCTTTGGTGTCTAGTGAGCTAGGTAGATAAGCCTTTGGTTTCTGTGCTCCTTGCATGTAGAATGCATCTACAACACACTTTAAAATTTAAGGATTTGGTGCCTCTAGGACATTTCAGATGGTTGTTAGGGGACATTTTTGCTGAAGAATGTGTCTGTTATTTATTATTGTGTTTTGCTTTTTGTGTATTGTTGTGTACAATAATTGTGTATAATGTTGTGTATATGAATGTGTAGTTTAATGTGTTCATTGCATTTTGATGTGTATTGTGGCGCTATACAGGGCTCATCTGGAAAAGAGACCTTGGTCTCAGCATTGACTGTCAAAATGAAGTACAAATAATACACAGAGGTTCAAAGTGGCAATGCAACCTCGAAGGCAAATGGAGAAATTTGCCATAAATGCAGGCAACAGAGATTACGAAGTGTGTTGCCGTTTTAATTATGGAGTGTTTTGCCGCCTGTTAGCTGTCAGTCAAACAGTGCAAAAGTTCAACCGAATTTAAGCGTAGGCCTTAATTTTGAGTGGTTAAGGTTAGGGTTAAGGTTTGGGATAACCCTTACAAAAAAAGACATGAAAAAATGACGTGAGAAAAATCTAATGATTTTGAACCATGACCGACTCATGTCCGCTACAGTTTCACTTGTGCATTTTCCCATTTCAATGTCAATTTAAACAGAATAAATAAGGAGACACTGAGATTTATCTTCTTTTCACTGGGTTTCTCAGAATACTGAATGTTCAATTCAAAATCATCTATTTTTGCAAAGGTATGCGTTTACATTACATGTAACAAAAACCAATGGAGAGCTAACAATAACATAAGCAAAAAAAGCGAGATAGGATGAAACAGCTAGCGGTTAGCAATTAGCATGTGACTATTAACATTAGATAAACATTTAATAAAAAGTAACCTTTTAAAATACCTATCATTAGTGTGGTTCACATCTACACATTTATAACAGAAATAAAATGTAATTCTCAATGACTTGCTTACAAAAGTGAGATAGCTAGTACATTTTTTACTCCGTCAAAACAATAAAACGATAAGTCAAAATCACCAGAAAGGTATTCACAGTTTAGTTAAACATGTTATCTCCATGCATACAAACTGGAAAACAGGATAAAAAATAAGGAGACACGGACAGCTAGCTTCTCTGTTCTTTTCATTGGGCTTCTTCCAACTGTCAAGGACCAACATATGAAGAAGAGAGGTGCGCGCCTGCCGCAGTAACACACGCAGTGCCTCCCCCTAGTGGTAGCGCTAAGTATACATGTATATTATTGCAACACCATGGAGGACTACAATAATAATGGAGTGGATGGCTCAGAAATAAGAAATAATCATATTTAACACACTTGAATTAATATACTCAGCTAACATAATTAGAAATTCCACACGTGGAAACATTGCTACTGTAACATGTTATCACCATCTTTTGACATTTCACTATTTCCTCACCACATGTGAACGTACAATTACGCATGTGAAAGTTAGGTTTTCACATGTGGAGTTTTCTTATATGTGAAACTGCAAAATACGTTTTCACTTGTGATTAGTTATGACATGCAACTTGCAATTATACATGTGAAAGTGTGATTTTAACAGGGAGTTTTCTTACATGTGAAACTGCAAATTATATTTTCACGTGATTGGTTATCACATGTGAAACTGCATATTTGATTTCCACATGTGAAACTCCTTTTTCAATTTTGTGAAAACATGAAAACGTTATTCTCCTCACATGTGAAAAGGCTGACCTCACAACTGACCTTGTTTTCACATGTGAAAATGTCAGCTCAACATGAAAACAGCTGTCACAGGTGAAAATGCAATTTCACATGTAAAAATGTGATTTTAATTAGTGTATCTTAGTCATTGGCAAAGACACCTTCTGGAGAAACTAATGAAGTGTATTGATTTTCAAAAATAGCTTGCATTCCCTTTGAAATAAATGTTATTTTCCTCCCTAATCACCTCAACCTTGACTCAATCTTTAACTATCTTCCAATGCAAATGAGCAAAATAAATGAACATTGAAAACAATAGGCCACTGTAGCAGGGAACATAGATTACTCACAGAGTGCTGAAATGACAGATATCATCAATATAAGTGATAATAAAGGCATAATAACAATCTAAATATTGCAGCATCTTTACGTCTGAAGCTGGGAAATAACTGTCCATTAATCTGAAGCCTAATGGGAGATTTGAAATACAAAGCAGTTAGCAGAGGCCCTGCATTACCCAACATTCTCATTCACTCGACTTGCCAATTTTTTAAAGACATCTATCCTGTCATTTTTTGTCTGCAGATAGACAGACAGACACATGCACAAGCGCACACACCCATGCACTCGCATGGTAAATCTCTCCTCTCTCCCTCCTATCTTCACAGGGAGGGACCCTGTGATAAAGTTAACTTATCACAGCTTTAAAACACACTTACCTCTACTTGTGAACAAACACACACACCATGCCTCACACACCAAACCCCCTAAATGATTAGCTGTAAATCTTTGCACAAGGTCAAGGGGATACAGAAGGTACATTAAAATCTGAAGGGTCAGCGCTTTTTACTTTCTATGTTCTTTATACCTCCCTGAGCAAGATACAAAGAAGAAGGGAGAAAAGGGGAGAGGTGGGGTGCACAAGGAAAGACGGACTTAGAGAGAGACAAAACATGAAGAACACCTGCTCTTTCCATGACATAGACTGACCAGGGGAATCCAGGTGAAAGCTATGATCCCTTATTGATGTCAATTCTAAATCCACTGCAAACAGTGTAGATTAAGGGGAGGAGGCAGGTTAATAGGGAGCAGTAACAGCGCCCCACCTGCAACAACATCCGGAAAAATGCAGAGTGCCAAATTCAAATGACAAAAGTAGTAATATAAAACATTCATGAAAATACAAGTGTTGCACACTCTTCAAAAGCTTAGAATCTTGTAATCTCACAGCGTTGTCAGATTTCAAAAAGGCTTGACGGCGGAAGCATAACATTTGATTGTCTGAGGAAAGCGCCCCGCATAATTCCTGCATTAGCATAATTTCATAACCAGCGGAGGTGTCACAAAACTCAAAAATAGTGATAAAATAAATCGCTTACCTTTGAAGATCTTCCTCTGATGGCAATCGGAAGGGTCCCAGCAACACAATAAATGTTCCTTTTGTTCGAAAAAGTCCCTCTTTATGTCCTAAAAGCTCCGTTTGGTTGGCGCATTTTGTTCAGAAAATCCACGTCCACTATACAAGACATACAAAGCGTTAAAAACATACCTATAAACTTTGTCTAAACAACGTTTCTAATCGATCCTTAGGTACACTAATATGTATATAAACGATAATATTTCACACGGATAATATCCTGGGCGATAGAAAAGGAAAAAACCGAGGCGCACGCTCTCGGTCCCGCGTGTAAAAGAGATGAGTGACTTCCTTAGTCCACTTGCCAAAACTTGTCTTTCTCCTTGATTTTTCTAGATAAATGCATGAAACCTTGCCTAAAGACTGTTGACATCTAGTGGAAGCCATAGGTACTGCAATCAGGGAGCTGGATTCCCCCTCCTTTCAATACCAAGTCAATGGGTAAAGTGTCACTTCACAGAATCACATTTTCCGGATGGATTTTTCTCGGGTCTTCGCCTGCCAAATCAGTTCTGTTATACTCACAGACATTATTTTAACAGTTTTAGAAACTTCAGTGTTTTCTATCCAATGCCACTAATTATGTGCATATCCTAGTCTCTGGGCCTGAGTACCAGGCATTTTACTTTGGGCACGCCAGACTCTCCAAACCTCCGACCACTGCCGCCGCTCCCTAACAGGTTTTAAACAAGTTTCCCCTATCAGCATCCAGCCCAATATCATTGTGTATAAAGTGAGAAAAATGACGTGTCTGTATGTGTGTACTTGTGTCTACTGTATGTGTGTGTGTATGTACAGTACCAGTCAAATGTTTGGACACACCTACTCATTCAATGTTTTTTTTTTTAATTTTTACTATTTTCTACATTGTAGAATAATAGTGAAGACATCAAAACTATGATATAAGAAACACGAGCAATCAAAATTTGACCAGTGGAAATCTGTCCATTGGTCTGATGAGTCCACATTTGAGATTTTTGGTTCAAACCGCCGTGTCTTTGTGAGACGCAGAGTAGGTGAACGGATGATCTCCATATGTGTGGTTCCCACCATGAAGCATGGAGGAGGAGTTGTGATGTTGTGGGGGTGCTTTTCTAGTGACACTGTCAGTGATTTATTTAGTAGTCAATGCACACTTAACCAGCATGGCAACCACAGCATTATGCAGTGATACGCCACCCATCTGGTTTGCACTTAGTTGGACTATCATTTGTTTACACACCTCCAGGCTGTGTAAGGGCTATTTGACCAAGAAGGAGAGTGATGAAGTGCTGCATCAGATGACCTGGCCTCCACACCTGAACTCAAGCCAATTGAGATGGTTTGGGATGAGTTGTACAACAGAGTGAAGGAAAACCAGCCAACAAGTGCCCAGCATATGTGGGACCTCCTTCAAGACTGTTGGAAAAGCATTCTAGGTGAAGCTGGTTGAGAGAATGCCAAGAGTGTGCAAAGCTGTCATCAAGGCAAAGGGTGGCTACTTTGAAGAATCTCAGATATTAAATATATTTTGATTTGTTCAACACTTTTTTTCATCATTCTACATGATTCCATGTTATTTCATAGTTTTGATGTCTTCACTATTATTCTACAATGTAGAAAATCGTAAAAATAAAGAAAAATCCTTGAATGAGTAGATGTGTCCAAACGTTTGACTGGTACTGTGTGTATGTATGTATGTGGGTGCACAGAAGTTGCGATCTGTGGCGTGAAGAAGGAGGACATTTTCTTTTATGAACATGGCCTTATTTCAAATTACAGCATATTGGATGTCTGTCATTCATATTCCATTCAACCAGTTCAACGTAACAACAATAGGCTTAGTCTACTACATGATTTTAAAATTTCCCCTATACCCATCATGAGGTTGCTACAACCTATCCTATGAATGAAAGTTTACAACGCACAGTAGGTACACACAGGTCAAGAGAAAAATGTGTGTAATCATTAAAAGTTGCAAACGAGAGTCTCTATTGGCCTAATTCAGGTATGTTTATCCCAGTTTCGTTCCGTTTGCTTCAGTTTAAGAAAAGTTTTTCAACAGATTCGGCGGAATGAATACACGTAAACAAAGTTCACTTTCATAGCAGCCATGTTGTATTCCTTCTCGCATCTACACGCTCTCCTCCTCTCACATTTTCCCTTCGCTTGTGGACTTCAATTCAGCTGTTTGTGACCTGGCAAACAAACCTTTGCAAGCCAAACTATATAATAGCCGCTGACCGCAACAAACAGCCTTCATTGTTGTCATCATACCTAAAGTAACGTCATAGTCAATGTAGCTTAAAAAACGAATGTGTTAGTAAACTCGCTACAATCATGCAGTACAGTGTACAGTCCGTAAGCAGTTTAGCAGTTACACCGGCGGGCCCATATGGCAATAAATTATTAACCAAAAGCTTACCTTGACTTAGAAGAGTTCCAGTGTAGAATAATCATTACCAGCTAGCTAACATAGCATCCCACTGTTTGAGCCGGGTGTCTGAGTAGGCCAAACTAGCTAGCTGCATTTGCTAGCTATGTAAGTGAAAGTTAAAAACATTCTGAAATATAGCTCTCTCTATCTTGTCCATGTTCTGTTATAATCTGCACCCGGCACAGCCAGAAGAGGACTGGCCACCCCTCACAGCCTGGTTCATCTCTAGGTTTCTTCCTAGGTTTTGGCCTTTCTAGGGAGTTTTTCCTAGCCACCGTGCTTTTACACCTGCATTGCTTGCTGCTTGGGGTTTTAGGCTGGGTTTCTGTACAGCACTATGTGACATCAGCTGATGTAAGAAGGGCTTTATAAATAAATTTGATTTCATTTGGATTTCTTCTCCTTCATTTTTGAAGAAATTAATTCGTTCAAAACTCTTCAACTATTGTCTTTATCTCTCTTTGAGCCAACTACTCACCACATTATACAGTGGGGGAAAAAAGTATTTAGTCAGCCACCAATTGTGCAAGTTCTCTCACTTAAAAAGATGAGAGAGGCCTGTAATTTTCATCATAGGTACACTTCAACTATGACAGACAAAATGAAGAAAAAAAATCCAGAAAATCACATTGTAGGATTTTTAATGAATTTATTTGCAAATTATGGTGGAAAATAAGTATTTGGTCACATACAAACAAGCAAGATTTCTGGCTCTCACAGACCTGTAACTTCTTCTTTAAGAGGCTCCTCTGTCCTCCACTCGTTACCTGTATTAATGGCACCTGTTTGAACTTGTTATCAGTATAAAAGACACCTGTCCACAACCTCAAACAGTCACACTCCAAACTCCACTATGGCCAAGACCAAAGAGCTGTCAAAGGACACCAGAAACAAAATTGTAGACCTGCACCAGGTTGGGAAGACTGAATCTGCAATAGGTAAGCAGCTTGGTTTGAAGAAATCAACTGTGGGAGCAATTATTAGGAAATGGAAGACATACAAGACCACTGATAATCTTCCTCGATCTGGGGCTCCACGCAAGATCTCACCCCGTGGGGTCAAAATGATCACAAGAACGGTGAGCAAAAATCCCAGAACCACACGGGGGGACCTAGTGAATGACCNTGTCCCCCTGCTTAAGCCAGTACATGTTCAGGCCCGTCTGAAGTTTGCTAGAGAGCATTTGGATGATCCAGATGAGGATTGGGAGAATGTCATATGGTCAGATGAAACCAAAATATAACTTTTTGGTAAAAACTCAACTCGTCGTGTTTGGAGGACAAAGAACACCATACCTACTGTGAAGCATGGGGGTGGAAACATCATGCTTTGGGGCTGTTTTTCTGCAAAGGGACCAGGACGACTGATCTGTGTAAAGGAAAGAATGAATGGGGCCATGTATCGTGAGATTTTGAGTGAAAACCTCCTTCCATCAGCAAGTGCATTGAAGATGAAACGTGGCTGGGTCTTTCAGCATGACAATAATCCCAAACACACCGCCCGGGCAATGAAGGAGTGGCTTCGTAAGAAGCATTTCAAGGTCCTGGAGTGGCCTAGCCAGTCTCCAGATCTCAACCCCATAGAAAATCTTTAGAGGGAGTTGAAAGTCCGTGTTGCCCAGCGACAGCCCCAAAACATCACGGCTCTAGAGGAGATCTGCATGGAGGAATGGGCCAAAATACCAGCAACAGTGTGTGAAAACCTTGTGAAGACTTACAGGAAAACGTTTGACCTCTGTCATTGCCAACAAAGGGTATATAACAAAGTATTAATTTGCCATAATTTGCAAATAAATTCATTAAAAATCCTACAATGTGATTTTCTGGATTTTTTTTCTTCATTTTGTCTGTCATAGTTGAAGTGTACCTATGATGAAAATTACAGGCCTCTCTCATCTTTTTAAGTGAGAGAACTTGCACAATTGGTGGCTGACTAAATACTTTTTTTCCCCACTGTATGCACTGCAGTGCTAGCTAGCTGTGGCTTATTCTTTCAGTACTACATTCATTCTCTGATCCTTTGATTGGGTGGACATGTCAGTTCATGCTGCAATAGCTCTGATAGGTTGGAGGACGTCCTCCGGAAGTTGTCATAATTACTGTGTAAGTCTATGGAAGGGTCTGATAACCATGAGCCTTGAGGTTTTGAATTGAATTCAATGTACCCAGGGGAGGACGGAAGCTAGCTGTCCTCAGGCTACACCATCGGTCTACCCTTCAGAGTGCTGCTGAGGCTACTGTAGACCCTCATTGCAAAACAGTGTGTTTTAATCAATTATTTGGTGACGTTGAATATATTCTGTATAGTTTTATCAACAAACAAAAAAAACTTTTTAAACGTTTCACTTTTTATATTTATGAAATTCACTGAAGAAGATGGTCCTCCCCTTCCTCCTCTGAGGAGCCTCCACATGTGTGTGATGGCCTGGTGGCTTTCACCTTACGCTCGCTGCTTTAAAAGTCCATTTGGACCCCTGCCTACAATCACCTTCTCTGTGTAACCGTGGAAACAGAGCCAGAGCTAATTAGTATGCATTATCAATTAACAAACTTAATAGCCGGCAGATTGATTAGATCCTTAGTTGTAGGGGCAGAACTGAGGCAAAACGCAAAATGAAAATCATCATACACACATGCTCACTCACAAACACGCCCGCACACACACTTTTGGCAGACACACACACATGAACGCACACACAGAGCAGCTCACCTCCTCCTCCTCACTTCACTAATTACTGTATACATATGGCAGAGAGTAGATCTGGAATGAGGTGCTGTGTTGTTTTAAATAAACCATAATGAGCCAGGCCTCCATGCTTAGTTTACCGCTGATTGTGCTTTACTCTAATGAACGATGGCCCTACTCTCTCTCCCTCACACATGCACACATTCACTATGCATATCCTCTCCTCAGTCAGATAGGGGTTAATGAATGATTAGGTCTAATAACGTTACAGTAGAACTTTGTGTTGACAACACCATGCATCACACAAAATGGCAAAAACAGGCTGAAGATTAGCATGTTTTAATGGGGATTTAACAGCCAACACACAACAGTTGGCACATTGTTGTCTTCTCACTGTTATGTTTACCCGGCTTCTTGACACTGTATCTGATTATTTGATTATTTGTACTGATGTGGTCATGTATTTTACTATGCACAAGATTGTAGAAAAGAATTTCCTCCTTGGCTGACAATCTATTTGTATTATGTTCTGTTCTATTCTCTCTTTTCTCACAGTCGCACACATTCTCACAGAGAGATACATTATTTAAGAGTCTAAGCCCTAAATTATTTTGGGATGAAACATTGAATTTGGCTTTACTGCAATTTTCCCACATAAACACATTACATAACATATTCAAACATAGAAAAATAAATAGTCAAAAAATAAATCAAAGGAAGTTTGTTTTAAAGTGTCTATCGTATATCTGAGAGACAAAAGATCAGGAATTTATTAATATTTTTTTGGACCCAAATAAAAATAATAATAATTGGCACTAATCTACTTCCATATACACTGATTGTACAAAACATTAGGAGCACCTTCCTAATATTCAGTTTCACCACCTTTTGCCCTCTGAACAACCTTAATTTGTCGGGGCATGGACTCTAAAAGGTGTCGAAGCGTTCCATAGGGATGCTGGCCCATGTTGACTCCAATACTTCCCACAGTTGTGTCAAGTTGGCTGGATGTCCTTTGGGTGGTGGATTATTCTTGATAGACATGGGAAACTGTTGAGCGTGAAATACCCAGCAGCGTTGCAGTTCTTGACACACTCAAACTGGTGCGCCTGGTACCTACTACCAAACTCCGTTCAAATGCATTTCAGTATTTTGTCTTGCCCATTCACCCTCAAACTGGCACACATACACAATCCATGTCTCAAGGTTTAAAAATCCTTCTTTAACCTGTCTCCTCCTCTTCATCTACACAGATTGAAGTGGATTTAACAAGTGACATCAATAAGGGGTCATAACTTTCACCTGGATTCACCCAGTCAGTCAATTTAATGGAAAGAGCGGGTGATCCTTATGTTTTGTATACTCAGTGTATACTTCCATAAATTTTTTCAACTAGTCCCGGGCTACCTTCAGACATGTCTTGTGAGGCTTGTGAGAGTCTCACCTTTTAATACGGGTCATAGTGTGTAGGCCAAACTGTTCGGACAATACAGTCGTTTTCCGGAGAAGACCGATTTTCGAGATGTTTGATGGTCTGGCAAACACCGCTGTAGCTCGGCCACCTTCCACCGCAGATTCGAGAAGGCCACCATTGGCGGATGCGGTTGTCACGACTTCAGCCGAAGTTGGTGCCTCTCCTTGTTCGGGAGGGTTTCGGCGGTCGACGTCACCGGTCTTCTAGCAACCACCGATCCATTTTTCCGTTTGTTTTGTCACACACACCTGGTTTCCAATCACTTAATTACTTGTTCCTTATTTAACCCGCTGTTCCCCCCATGTCTTTGTGATTGATTGTTTGTTTGTAGAGCTCAGTCCGTTGTTGTGGGCTAGGTGCTCATGTATATTATTCCAGTTTTTTTGCGTATTTTCGGATTAAAATACGTTGTTCACTATATTCTGCTGTCCTGCGCCTAACTCTTAATACCAGATCCACACAGATCGCTCATAGCGGTGGATTGAGACATGCAAAAAAGATATCTCTGGCGTAAGCAGAAAGATTTTGATGGGTATTTTTTTTATCATGCTAATCAGAGTTTCTCGGGGGTACAGACGTCAACTAAATGTTTTACCATTATGCAAAAATTATGCCATTAGTAGAAGTAGTAATGACATGTAATTTATTTTGTTTCTCTCAATTGGAGGCCACAGACGCTCATATCTAAGTACATTTAAATGTTTTGTCTTTATCTGTTGTGGTTTAGCACTGACTTTTTGCAAGCTAGGGCCATCTACTGTATGAGTTGCCTGTCTTCCCAGTGGCCCACTTGGTGTGTGAACTGCTGACTGCTCATAATTTGCAGATAGTTGTTGACACATCAACCAGCATAAATGGGCAGTGCATTTTGTGACTTGTTTTGGTAATCAAGAGGCTGTATTGGAGGGGGAGTGGTCTTCCCTGGTTTCTCAGCGGCTGCTGTAAGCGGCGGTCGTGTCAGTTTTGTCGCAAAACTAAGACGGTTCTGCCGAGTTGTTCAAGGAAGGAAAAAGACGAAGGCTCCACACCACTCTCGCACTTGAGAATCTTAGCTAGTTATTTTCAGATCTCAGTTTTGCTCTTATGCAGCTTTGGAAATTATAGCTGTGTTCGAATATCCATACGAACATACTGTATATTGCATACTTAATGAGTATATACTACATACTATTAGTTCATTTTAGTATACTGTAAACGAACAGTATGCTTTCAGTTGAGCGTACTAGCTCTTCGCCTGTCTACCGGAAGGTGATGCTGTTGCTATGCAACCTCTTGCTAGCTAGCATAACAAATTACTAGTTAGACATTTTACGACTTTGGGTGTGTACTTAAATTCAATTTGTAGTGCCAGAGTGCGCTCGTAAATTCAGAGCGTTGTCAGAATGTCAGTTAGTAAATTTAGAGCGGTTCACTCTCAGAGCGCACACTGGAAGCTCAGGCCAAGGAGTAGGGTTGATTTGAGTGTTCTGATCTTACAACGGCAGTCAAGCACTAGCTTGCTAGCTGCTTCCAGACACAAATGAGACCACTCTGACCATTTTACTCACCCTAGCAAAGCTGGTTAGGCTGTTTTGATGTTATCCAGAGCGTTGGTGACTGTAAATGGGCTGCTGGCAACAATTTAACTACTTAGGGAGCAGTGGAGCGCCCCACTCCCGACACTACCCGGTAAAATGTAAGGCGCCAAATTCAAAATCCAAAAGTTGAATTATTAAACATTCATCAATATACAAGTGTTGCATAGTCATCAAAAGCTCTGCTTCTTGGCAATATCACAGCGTTGTCAGATTTCAAAAAGGCTTTACGGCGATAGCACAACATTTGATTGTTTGAGGATAGCACCTACAATATTTACCATTAGCATAAATTCATAAACCAGCCAGGTTCACACAAAACCCATTTCACAGCGAAAACAAATCCCTTACCTACAGAAGAACTTCTGCTGAGTGCTTCCCAAGTGTCCAAGCTTCTGTAGGTTACCAAGAAAACAATCTTTTTCAGTAAATAATATAGGTATTTAGAGACAAACCAACCGCGCAATACAAGTCTTTTAGGTTGCAGCTTAGCGGGTAACTTTGCACTTCTCTTGCGCAAGTTTATATGGATATTTGAAAAGGATTTGTTTAGTTTATGGTCATATAATGCATCCTTAGCTATCCTTTTATGAATATTTGCGATAATATTTCACTCGAATGGTCACCTAAACGTTATATAAGTAAAATAAAGTGGGGCACGCACCCAGACTCGCGCCCGAGAAAACTACCATTTCCTGTTCCTATCCGTTCCTCTTACTCCAATCACTCTCAGTCTTTGTATATAGACTGTTGACATCTAGTGGAAGCCATAGGTACTGTAATCTCGAAGCTGGATTGCCTTGAAGTCAATAGGGAGAGTCTCAAACAGAGCAAAGGTCACCAAAAACTGCATTTCCTGATGGATTTTCCTCAGGTTTTCGCCTGCTATATCAGTTCTGTTATACTCACAGACATTATGTTAACACTTTTAGAAACTTCAGAGTGTTTCCCATCCAATAGTACTAATTATGTGCATATCCTATTTTCTGAGCCTGAGTGGCAGGCATTTTACTTTGGGCACGCCAGACTCTCCAAAACCGTCACCTCTGCTGCCGCTCCCTAAGAAGTTAATTAAGCTTTTTTTACCGACGTTTACTGTCACCAGCCATATTCAACGGGTGTTGAGTGCTCGTAAATTAATTATTCTGCTCTGATACACTCAGACGAGAGTGCTCTGAAATCGGTGTATATAGCCAGAACGAATTTACAAAAGCACCAGAATGTCCATTGAGAACGCACAACGAATATACCATTTAGCTTAGCTAAGAATGACGGGAATAATCAAGTCAATAAACGTTGGGTAGTTAGTTAGATATCCTATAGTTAATATACTGGAAAGTTTGATGTATAAGTGGCCAACTAACGTTAGGTAGCTAGCTAACAACATACCAGTACATACTCCTGTAATGATTCGGCATAGCTAACAAATTGTCAGCCAATATAATGTGTAAGGTAACTTATTTGAAAAGGTCAAGAACGCTGAGTTCATCTCAGCCTATGCTGTCCTTCAGTGACTTTCAACATGTCTTTCGCTCTCTCTCTCCCACTAATCTCTCCTCTTCTGTCCTATCATCGCTCCCTTCTGTCTCCTGATTCTGCCTCTTCGACCCTACATTCCTCCCTTTCCGCTTCCTATGACTCGCTCTGTCCCATTTCCTCCCGGTTCCTCCTGCTCCATGGCTGACTCATTGCAAGCTTACAGAATAGGGCTGCGGGCAGCTGAGTGAAAATGTATGAAACAAAATTTCCGGAGGACCTATCATCCTTTCACTCCCTTCTTTCTAACCTCTTCTTCTGTATCTGCTGCTAGAGCCACTTTATAAATGTCAAGCTTCTGCCTTTAATCCTAGGAAACTCTTTTCCACCTTCTCCTTGATCATTCACCCCCTCGCTCCACCCTCTTTCTACAGATAAAATCCTGCGACTAGTGAGGTCTGGCCGCCCGACAACCTGCCCGCTTGACCCCATCCCCTCCTCCCATCTCCAGACCTTCTCTGGAGACCTTATCCCATTCCTTGCTGTTAGCCAGCCTGCCAGCTTCGTGGAGTCTGCCACTAGCAGAGTCAGTGTAAGAATCTCAGCTATCCCCATTGAGACCGTGTCTGTGCCTCGACCTAGGTTGGACAAAACTAAACATGGGGGTGTTTGCCTTCTCACTGGAATAAAGACCTCCTCCATTCCTGTCATTATTGAAAGATGTGATATCTCACATCTCAAAATAGGGCTACTTAATATTAGATCCCTCACTTCCAAGGAAGTCATAGTCAATGAAATAATCACTTCTCATAACCTTGATGTGATTGGCCTGACTGAAACACGGCTCAAGCTTGATTAATTTATTGTGTTAAATGAGGACTCTCCTCTTGGTTACACTAGTGACCATATCCCCTGTGCATGCCGCAAAGGCGGAGGTGTTGCTAACATTTCCAACAGCAAATTTAAATTAACAAAAATCTGTAATTTGAGCTTCTAGTCATGAAATCTATGCAGCTTACTCAATCACTTTTCATAGATACTGTTTACAGGTCTACTGGGCTATATACAGCGTTCCTCACTAATTTCCATGAATTTCCATGTGAGAGACGCAGACTCGGTCTCGACCTTTAAGTCTTTACTGAAGACTCATCTCTTCAGTAGGTAGTATGATTGAGTGTAGTCTTGCCAACGGGTGCAAAGGTGAACAGCAAGGCACTGGAGCTACTAACCGCCCTGGCATTCTCTGCCTGGCCGGCTCCCTTCTCTCCACTTGGATTCTCTGCCTCTGACCATATTATGGGGGCTGAGTCACTGGCTGACTAGTGCTCTTCCATGCCGTCCCTAGGAGGGGTGTATCACTTAAGTGGGTTGAGTCACTAACGTGATCTTCCTTTCTGGTTTTGCGCCCCTTGGGCTCATGTCGTGGAAGGGATCTTTGTGGGATATACTCAGCCTTGTCTCAGGGTAGTAAGTTGGTGGTATGTTGATATGGGGGCTGTGCTTTGGTAAAGTGGGTAAGGGTTATATCCTGTCTGGTTGGCCCTGTCTGGGGTTATCGTCAGACGGGGCCACAACTTCTCTCGACGCCCCCCCCCCCTCGTCTCAGCCTCCAGTATATTACGCTGCAATAGTCGAAGTGCCGGGGGGCTAGGGTCAGTCTGTTATATCTGGTGTAATTATCCTGTCTTATCTGGTGTCCTGTGTGAATTTAATTAAGTATGCTCCCTCTAACTCTTTCTCTCTCCTTCCCCTCCCAGAGGACCTGAGCCCTAGGACCATGCCTCAGGACTACCTGGCCTGATGACTTCTGGCTGCCAACAGTCCACCTAGTTGTGCTGCTGCTTCAGTTTCAACTGTTCTGCCTGCGGCTGTGGAACCCTGACCTGCTCGCTGTTACCTTGTCCCGGACCTGCTGTTTTCGACTCTCTCTCTCTCTCTCTCTCTACCTTACCTGCTGTCTCAACCTCTGAATGCTCTGCTATGAAAAGCCAACTGAAATTTACTCCTGAGGTACTGACCTGTTGCACCCTCTACAACCACTGTGATTATTATCTGACCAAGCTGGTTGTCTATGAATGTTTGAACATCTTGAAGAACAAACTGGCCTTAATGGCCATGTACTCTTAAAATCTCCACCCGGTACAGCCAGAAGAGGACTGGCCACCCCTCAGAGCCTGGTTCCTGTCTAGGTTCTTCCTAGGCTCCTGCCTTTTTTGTGAGTTTTTCCTTGATGTTTCTACATTTGCATTGCTTGCTGTTTGTGGTTTTAGGCTGGGTTTCTGTTTAAGCACTTTGTGATATCTGCTGATGTAAAAAGAGCTTTATAAATACATTTTATTTGATTTGAAGAAAGGACTAACCAGTTAATCTTTGAAGCCTAATTACACTGAACCAAAATATAAACTCAACATGCAACAATTTCAAAGATTTTACTGAGTTACACTTCAAAGAATAGAATGACTATCGCCCCGTAGCACTCACTTCCGTCATCATGAAGTGCTTTGAGAGACTAGTCAAGGATCATGTCACCGCCATCCTGCCAGACACCCTGGACCCACTCCAATTTGCTTACCGTCCCAATAGGTCCACAGAAGACGCAATCGCAATCACACTGCATACTGCCTTAACCCATCTGGACAAGAGGAATACTTATGTAAGAATGCTGTTCATCAACTACAGCTCAGCATTTAACACCATAGTTCCCTCCAAGCTCGTCATTAAGCTCGAGACCCTAGGTCTTGACCCAGCCCTGTGCAACTGGGTCCTGGACTTCCTGACGGGCCGGCCCCAGGTGGTGAGGGTAGGAAACAACATCTCAACCCCGCTGATCCTCAACACTGGGGCCCCACAAGGGTGCGTTCTCAGCCCTCTCCTGTACTCCCTGTTTACCCATGACTGCGTGGCCAAGCACGCATCCAACTCAATCATCAAGTTTGCTGACGACACTACAGTGGTAGGCTTGATTACCAACAACGACGAGACGGCCTACAGGGAGGAGGTGAGGGCCCTCGGAGTGTGGTGTCAGGAAAATAACCTCTCACTCAATGTCAACAAAACAAAGGAGATGATCGTGGACTTCAGGAAACAGGAGAGGGAGCACCCCCCTATCCACATCGAGGGGACAGTAGTGGAGAAGGTGGAAAGTTTTAAGTTCCTCGGCGTACACATCACGGACAAACTGAATTGGTCCACCCACACAGACAGCGTGGTGAAGAAGGCGCAACAGCGCCTCTTCAACCTCNATTGAGTGGCTGCTGCCAACATACTGACTTAAATCTCTAGCCACTTTAAAAATAGGAATTGGATGTAACAAATGTATCACTAGCCACTTTAAACAATTTTGTATATAATGTTTACATATCCGATATTACTCATATCAAATGTATACACTGTACTCTAAACCATCTACTGAATCTTGCCTATGCCGTTCGGCCATCGACTCAAATCTCTAGCCACTTTAATAATTATAATTGGATGAAATAAATGTATCACTAGCCACTTTAAACGATGCCATTTATATAATGTTTACATATCCTACATTACTCATCTCATATGTATATACTGTACTCCATACCATCTACTGCATCTTGCCTACGCCGATCAGCCATCGCTCATCCATATATTTATATGTACATACTCGTATTCATTCCTTTAATCTTGTGTGTATAACGTAGTTGTTGTGAATTTGTTAGATTACTTGTTAGATACTACTGCATGGTCGGAACTAGAAGCACAAGCATTTCGCTACACTCACATTAACATCTGCTAACCATGTGTATGTGACAAATAAAATTTGATTTGATTTTGAAGAAGAAAATCAGTCAATTGAAATGAATTCATTAGGCCCTAATCTATAGATTTCACATGACTGAGAATATAGATATGCATCTGTTGTTCACAGATACCTTTAAAAAAAAAGGTAGGGGCGTGGATCAGAAAACCAGTCGGTAACAGGTCTGGCCACTGTTTGCTTCGTGCAGCGTGACACATCTCCTTCACATAGGCTGTTGATTGTGGCCTGTGGAATGTTGTCCCACTTCTATTCAATGGCTGTGCGAAGTTGCTGGATATTGGCAGGAACTGGAACGCGCTGTCGTACACGTCGATCCAGAGCATCCAAAACATGCTCAATGGGTGACACGTCTGGGGAGTAGCAATCCATGGAAGAACTGGGACATTTTCAGCTTCTAGGAATTGTGTACAGATCTTTGTGACATGGGGCTGTCATGCTGAAACATGAGGTGATGCCTGCAGTGAACGGCACGACAATGGGCTTCCGGATCTTGTCATGGTATCTCTGTGCATTCAAATTGCCATTGATAAAATGCTATTGTGTTTGTTGTCCGTAGCTTATGCCTGCCCATACCACAACCCCACTGCCACCATGGGACACTCTGTTCACAACATAGACATCAGCAAACCGCTCGCCCACATGATGCCACACATACTGTCTTCCACCTTGTACAGTTGAAACTGGGATTCATCCGTGAAGAGCACACTTCTCCAGAGTGCCAGTGGACATCGAAGGTGAGCATTTTCCGACAGAAGTTGGTTATGACGTCGAACTGCAGTCTGGTCAAGACCCTGGTGAGGACGACGAGCACACAGTTAAGCTTCCCTGAGATGGTTTCTGACAGTTTGTGCAGAAATTCTTCATTTGTGCAAACCCACAATTTCAACAGCTGTCCAGGTGTCTGGTCTCAGCCGATCCCACAGGTGAAGAAGCCAGATGTGGAGGTTCTGGGCTGGTGTGGTTACACGTGGTCTGCGGTTGTGAGGCTGTTTGGACGTACTGCCAAATTCTCTAAAACGACATTGGAGGCAGCTTATGGTAGAAATGAACATTCAATTATCTGGCAACAGCTGTGGTAAACATTCCTGCAGTCTGCATGCCAATTGCACGATCCCTCAAAACCTGTGGCATCGTGTTGTGTGACAAAACTGCACATTTTCAAATGGCCTTTTATTGTCCCCATCACAAGGTGCACCAGTGTAAAGATCATGCTGTTTAATCAGCTTCTTGATATTTCACAGCTGTCAGCTGGGTGGATTATTTTAGCAAAGGAGAAATGCTCACTAACAGGGATGTAAACAAGTTTGTGCACCAAATCTGAGATAAATAAGTTTTTTGTGCATATGGAACATTTCTGGGATCTTTTATTTCAGCTCATGGGATCAAAACTTTACATGTTGCGTTCATATGATTAACGATTTGCACTTGGTGCTGACCTGAGGGTGCTTAAAAAGACAGGGATGGGACACTAATACAGAAGCATTGTGTGTAATTGGAGTAATTTATCTAAACCAAACAATGTATGGAGGTAAAAAAAAATGTGGATGCTTGGACTAACATTTGTAATGCTTGGACTACCATTTGTAAATGCTTGGACTAACATTTGTAATGACTTCAATTCAAATGAAAAAGTAAACAAAAGGATGCTACAACAACTTCAGGAAAGACACTGTATTTATTGTTGGCCCACTTATACAAATTAGAGTCACTTCTTGCATAACACAACACAGTAGGGCGAAATGTATGTGGTAGGGCGAAATGTATGTACACCAACAATAACATACATAACTACTAATATCATTTCTATATTGTCTTGTCTTTCTAAGGTCCTGTGGAAAACCAAACACATCTACTTAAAGAAGACAAATGCTGCTGCTCGTAGGGAGTGTTTCAAGACTGGTGTCAGACCCCCAGTAAGACCAGAGACAGGTGAGCTGGGGGATATGTTGACTGGGATCATTGATAGCCAGCTATCCCTGGAAGGTATCCCCAATTATGACCATTTGGACAGTTCAGATGGGGGACCGTTCCAATCCTCATTTGGTAGGACACATCCATTCAAAATGTGCCATCCTCGGACTGCAAGGAAAATGTAAAGTTGTAAGTCATCTATTGCACTCCCATACTAAAAATTATGTAATGAACTCAACTCTTGAAGAAATAATGTTCTCTAGTGCAGCGATGTAATACAATTCTAGTGGCTGATGATCACCATAGCTTGGAGGGTATAAGACCGAATGAAGGTCAGCCTGCTACATCTGCAGCAGCCAGGAAGGAAGATTGTGTCACTAACTTTGGCCAGAGGACAAAGACAAAGAGGCTGAGCGTGAATGAGAAACTGCCCATGGAAATTCATGAGCGCAAACTAATGTATTTAAAATGAGAGCATGATATGAAGATGCAAATCATTCATGTTGAGTTGGCTATGAAGGAGAAGGAGTGCCAATGTTCTTCTCAAACCAGCACCAGTTCGGGTTCCAATCTATGTCTATTGTTTTCTTCGATCACTTCAGCTATCTTTGTTGTGAGAAGTGCTGAATTGCAAAAGTATCTCTGCAGGCTAGCCCATTTCTGTCATTGTCTGCCTCAACCATGGGAACATCTGCGTCATCCTCATCATCAATGCAAGGATCTGGGCAGCCATGCTGTTTGAGGTAATTGTGAAGCACAGTTGTTGTAATTTTGACAATGCAGCATCTTCTTGGTTGAAAGAGCAATGTGTTTCTGAGACACTGGGAACGACTCTTCCATACACCAAACATGCACTCCACTACACCTCTGGTGCGGATATGAGCTTGGTTGTAAATGTTGTTGCTTAGGTCCTATTGCATGAAGATAGGGGGTGAATAATAACTTGGTCCGTGCATACCCACTGTCACCAAGTATGATTCCACTGTTGTCCTCCTTCAAGCTGAGCATACAAAAATGAGTTTTCTAAAATCCTTGAGTAATGAGTTGCACCTTTCCAATGTTGGAGATATGCAAATTGGGAGAGCACACACACTTTGTACATTTATTGAGAACCAGTTTTTATGATTCCTGTACTCCTCAGCATCTTCTGTAGGGGGACACTTGAAGGGAATATGACATCCATTTATACAGCAAATGACTACAGGGAAGTTTCCATATTCATAGAACTATACATTTTAGTTGGTTTGGGCAGCAGCGTAAGGGAACTTGATGTAATTGTCTTTTAGTTCAGATATAACGTTGCAGACTTTGCGGACCATTCTGCATACAGTCGGTTCACATACACCACACAAATCTCCTGTTTCACGATGGAAGG
This sequence comes from Hucho hucho, assembly GCA_003317085.1. NCBI lineage: Eukaryota > Metazoa > Chordata > Actinopteri > Salmoniformes > Salmonidae > Hucho > Hucho hucho. Next base: position 1,324,461 of record QNTS01000029.1, on the reverse strand, counting down.
TTCCAGATGCCAAAAACATCAAGGTGATCACTACTTTTAGGGGAAGGCCCAACCCTCCTTCCCTACGAGAGTCAGATGAAAGTCTTGGCTCAAGCAAACAAATGAATACAAATACAAAACAATTAATACAAATACAAAAACTAATGGTCATCTGCATTTTCTTTGTACATACGGAAACAGTAAAGGAAATTGATTTAATCAAAATCAATTTCTGTCCTTCTGTCTGGCCTTGGTAGTGCTCTTTGATCATCATTGAAATAGTCTAGGTAATCAATTTTCCTCCATTGCCAAGGATCAACCTGGAGGCCAACATCCATTAACCTGAAGTTAAACCTTCCTCTGGCCAGGTTTCATATAAGCCTTAATTTAGATCTAGATTAACTTTAATCGTCCTTTTGGAAATCAAACTTTTAAAATTTAGACTAGGGCAAGTCTGAGCTTCACGAGGAATGCTTTTCCAACAGTCTTGAAGGAGTTCCCACATTTGCTGAGCACTTGTTGGCTGTTTTTCCTTCACTCTGCGGTCCAAATGATCCCAAACCATATCAATTGGTTTGAGGTTGGGTGCTTGTGGAGGCCAGGTCATCTGATCCAGCACCATCACTCTCCTTCTTGGTCAAGTAGCCCTTACACAGCCTGGAGGTGTGTTTTGGGTCATTGTCCTGTTGAAAAACAAATGATAGTCCCACTAAGTGCAAACCAGGTGGGATGGCGTATCGCTACAGAATGCTGTGGTAGCCATGCTCATTAAGTGTGCCTTGAATTCTAAATAAATCACTGACAGTGTCACCAGCAAAGCACCCCTATACCATCACACCTCCTCCATGCTTCACTGTGGGAACCACACATGCAGAGATCATCCGTTCACCTACTCTGTGTCTCACAAAGACACCAAAAATGTCAAATGTGGACTCATTAGACCAAAGGACAGATTTCCTCCGGTCTAAAATCCATTGCTTGTGTTTCTTGGCCCAAGCAAGTCTCTTCTTATTATTGGTGTCCTTTAGTAGTTGTTTCTTTGCAGCAATTCAAACATGAAGGCCTGATTCACGCAGTGTCCACTGAAAAGTTGATGTTGAGATGTGTCTATTACTAGAACTTTGAAGCAGTTATTTGTGCTGCAATTTATGTGGTGCAGTTAATCTTGGGGAGTGGTGGGGCGCTAGCGCCCCAATCCCGACACTACCAGGTGAAATGCAAGGCGCCAAATTCAAAATCCAAAAGTTGAATTATTAAACATGCACCCATATACAAGTGTTTCATACTCATCAAAAGCTCTGTTTCCTGGCAATATCACAGTGTTGTCAGATTTCAAAAAGGCTTTACGGCGAAAGCACCACATTTGATTGTTTGAGGGTAGCACCTCACATATTTTTCCCATTACCATAAATTCATAAGCCTTCACGGTTCACACAAAACACATTTCACAGCGAAAACAAATCAATTACCTGTTGAAGAACTTCTGCTGATGGCTTCCCAAGTGTCCAACGAAGACAATCCATGGTTCTTTTGTTAGAAAAAGTAATGTATTATATCCTTAAATCTCCATTTGGTTCGCGCGTTATAATCAGAAACTACAGCCTCCACTCCTCCATTGAAACGTGACGAGAACTCGTTCAAATTAAACCTATAAACTTGTCCAAGAACAATCAAAAATCATTTTAAATGTATCCTTAGGAACACTTTTACGTATATTTACTATTATAAATCAACCGGAATATAAACTGAGCGATAAGAACGGAAAAAAACACAGAGCGTGCCTTGTCGGGAGCGCGCGCTCTCTTCTGTTGACATTCAAGGGGACTCTTCCTGTTTTCTCTTCTTCTCTGCTCTAATGCATCC
>QNTS01000029.1:1262040-1320702 GCA_003317085.1 Hucho hucho | reverse complement strand
AATAACATGACATTTTGAGTAAATGTGTGTGTATGCATGTGTTTGCACACACATAGGAATGTGACAGTCATGCAATTTTAGATTACGTTTATTTGTCAGCCAAATGACTGCAGTCACCATTATAATCGTTCGAATAGTAACCCCAACATTATAATAATGGAGCTGATAGTAACAACCAACCCCACATTTCATGTGACAACCATCCCCAACCACCTCCCCAATGATAAGTGTGTAGTTACCACATGGTTTGACCTACAGTAGGAACTCAGAAAGAGGTTTAAAATCTTTTTTCTCTTTTCAACAAACATAATTGTCCATGGATACATTTACAAAGAACAAATATATATATTTTTACTTTAACTTGTGAAAAACAAATAAATTCCCCTCACTTCTATGTTTTGTCATGCTGGCATGAATTCACCAGTGGGTGAGTTCTTTCAAAGAATTCTCGCATTTTAACCTTAAAAATATTACATAGTGCAATTTAGATTGGGAGCAATTCTCACTGTGACAACCACCCCATGAGACAACCAACTGCGGTCTCCCCTAAGGGTTACTTATGTGATGGAAAAATATCTAATAATTCAGCAAATGTTTTTTTGTTGTTGCTGGGTCTCAGGAGGCTATTCATAATATAGAACTGCCTCGAGTGCCTTATTGCTTGAAGATGGGGTTGTCGTTTGGCAGAAAAGCGACTTAAGGATTGTGACGTTAACCGACGGGCCAGAGGGCGATCGATTGTTTTGGGATTGCTTGCTTTAACTAACGGGAATTCAATGTGAATTCATAAAAAATGTCACCATGTCATTTAGGCAAATGTTGGGTGAAGAAAATTGGAAATTCCCTTACGTTGATTACCTTTTTCAAATCCAATCAATTTTACATGTTGATTCAACGTCAGCTGTTAACCTTCACGTGCGTGTGTGCGCACACACAATGGGTGCCCATGGTTAATTACCCACCGGTGGACACACACTTACACCAATAATGTTCCATTTGATATTCCGGCAGTGGTCTGTCTGGTGCGCCTGTAACACACACCCCTGTATGTCCCTATGTCAGCCGGCGTGAGTTCTCTTCTTAGATGCACTGCACGGGTCATTCAGTTAAAATGGTAACGTTCTAGGGGCTTAGTTTGACAATTAGCTTACCTCATTTCACCCAAATTGATTTCCTATAACGGAGTGAAAAGCTTAAATTTAATGACGTGCAAGATAGTCTAACATTGATTAGATGACCCTTGGTAGAAACATTTACCTCTCTCTCTCTCTCTCTCTCTCTCTCTCGACCCACACGTCTGATATGGTACATTTTATTCAAGTTGAATCATAGCTTATGCTGTCTCTTCTTTTCATTTTCGTGAAACAATATGCCTTTAGGATTTTCTCTAAACAATGAGGTTAGACATACTCTTTCGAGAAGCTCTGTGTAACCGCCAAGCGATGTCCATGGTGCTGAAGTGAATGGCTACTGTGAATTCCTGACCCAATGTTATGCTCGCAACAGGAAATAGATTTATTGGGGAATATTTTACTTGTCATCATGACGTTATTCTGCGCATGGTAGGCTATAGGTCATAAGGTCCTATAGGTCCTAAGGCGTTCTGATGCTGCCCTTAAATTTAGCTGGATCAGTTTGTCCAGTGTTCCTCTTTGGAGTCGATTGATTCGTAGCCTAGCCTATATATCTGTGAACACCCGGTACGTTACATGTTGAACACGGAACAAAGGAGAGCTCGGTTTGTTGTTTTGAACAATAAAAAAAAAGTCTCTGCAGTTTGAAAGTTTCTGAAAAAGTGTTCTATTGAAAAAGTTTGGTTACTAGCTGCCTTTTGAATTTGGATCTCACGACGCTGTTAGCCTCAGTTGCTGGGACTGCTATATCTGTCCAGGGATCCTGCCAACCAAAAGTTTGAAGAACTGTTTGGCGTAGCAGCTACCCTAACTGCTAACTAGCTATCAAGCTAGCAATGTTTCCTTGACAGTTTGAACACAGGTTTGACCACAACACGGTTTGCCCTTGTGGCTGGGGCCACAAATTGTCCCAAGCTTGTTGCTGTCTAAATCTCTGCTGTTTGTTTGTTTAAATCTGCCTTGCGACCTTCCCTGTCTGGAACTGAGTGGAGTTCCAGTGTTAGTCTACGTTGCTACCATGGCATCCAAAGCCATAGGTGGCCTGGGTCTGGGTCTGTCACGTAGACTAAAGGCCTGGGTCTGTCACTTTGGCTGGTTATATGTTTTCCAGACCAGTGGGCATGCTCCACCTCAATCTTCATATGATCCATCTGCAGCTTTTAATTAAACTCTTAAGGATCCACGCCTTTTTTTCAATTTTCACCAGAAATGACATACTCAAATCTAACTGCCTGTAGCTCAGGCCCTGAAGCAAGGATATGCATATTCTTGGTACCATTTGAAAGGACACACTTTGAAGTTTGTGGAAATGTGAAAGGAATGTCAGAGAATATAACACAACAGATCTGGTAAAAGATAATACAAAGAAAAAAACTGTTATTTTGTATTTTTTTGTACCATCATCTTTGAAATGCAAGAGAAAGGCCATAATGTATTATTCCAGCCCAGGTGCAATATACATTTTGAAGCAGTGTATGTGCAACGTTTTAGACTGATCTAATGAACCATTGCATTTCTGTTCAAAATTTTGTATCAAGACTGCCCAAATAGGCCTAATTTGTTCATTAATAACTTTTCATGTTCAAAATTGTGCACTCTCCTCAAACAATAGCATGGTATTCTTTCACTGTAATAGCAACTGTAAATTGGACAGTGCAGTTGGATTAACAAGAATTTAAGCTTTCTGCCAATATCAGATATGTCCATGGCCTGGGAAATTTACTTGTTACTTAAAACCTCATGCTAATCGCATTAGCCTACATTAGCTCAACCGTCCCGTGGAAGGGACACCGATCCTGAAGAAGTTTTTAAGTGATAATTTTTCATACTTTTTCCTCAGACTCTGCCCAGTTCTCATGATGCTGGTATTCTATCCACAATGATGTTTTTCCATATGGCTTGTCAATCTAGATAGACATGGGTCCCATTATGCCTGGCGAAAATTAAACACTGCACTCCACAGCAAGAACCTTATGGTTAAGCATGGTGGTGGAAGTATGATTTTTTGGGGATGCTTTGCTGCCTCAGGACCTGGACGACTTGCCTTAAGAAGGAACCATGAATTCTGCTCTGTATCAGAGAATTCTACAGGAGAATGTCATGCCCTTGCTTTGTGCACGTGGGCATTGTCATGCTGAAACAGGAAAGGGCCTTCCCCAAACTGTTGCCACAAGGTTGGAAGCACAGAATTGTCTATAATGTCACTGTATGCTGTAGCATTATGATTTCCCTTCACTGGAACTAGCTAGAGGCCTAGCCTGAACCTTGAAAAAGAATCCCAGACCATTATTCCTCCTCCACCAAACTTTACAGTTGCCACTATCTATTTTGGTTTGCAATCTACTGCAGAGATAGCCTGCAGAGTTCTGTCATACTATCCAGGTCTGTGCCCAAACAATTCGAGCTTCTACTTTCCAGAAATAATCCACCTTTCCAGAAATAAGTCTCTCACCGTTGCCACTTGTTATAGACCCCCCTCAGCCCCCAGCTGTGCCCTGGACACCATAAGTGAATTGATTGCCCCCCATCTATCTTTAGAGTTCGTACTGTTAGGTGACCTAAACTGGGATATGCTTAACACCCTGACCGTCCCACAAACTAAGATAGATGCCCTCAATCTCAAACAAATTGTCAAGGAACCTACCAGGTACAACCCTGAATCCGTAACGATGGGCACCCTCATAGATATCATCCTGACCAACTTGCCCTCGAAATACACCTCTGCTGTCTTCAACCAGGATCTCAGCGATCATTGCCTCATTGCCTGCATCTTTAATGTGTCCACGGTCAAATGACCACCCCTCATCACTGTCAAACGCTCCCTTAAACACTTCAGCGAACAAGCCTTTCTAATCAACCTGGCTCGGGTATCCTGGAAGGATATTGACCTCAACCCGTCAGTAGAGGATGCCTGGTTGCTCTTTAACTTCTTAGGGCTAGGGGGCAGTATTTTGAATTTTGGATGAAAAACGTGCCCAAAGTAAACTGCCTGTTACTCAGGCCCAGAAGCTAAGATATGCATATACTTAGTAGCTTTGGATAGAAAACACTAAAACTGTTAAAATAATGTCTGTGAGTATAACAGAACTGATATGGCAGGCAAAAATCAGAGCAAAATCCATCCGGGATGTCTGAATCAGTCATGTCACACTGTTTTCAATAGGCCAGCTATTCAATACCTCATAGTTTAACCCTCCTATGGCTTCCACTAGATGTCAACAGTCTTTAGAAAAAGGTTTGAAGCTTCAATCAAGAAAATCAAGGGAGTAAGACCACTTGTTCCTGAGTTCACGTCAAGTGTCCTGTTTTGGATTCTGCGCGTAACAGGGAATGCGCGCTCAGTTCGTTTACTCTTCTATTCAGCAGGTTATATTCCGTCGAAATATTATTGTTTATATTCAGTTTAGGGTATCTGAGTATTGATTAGAAATGCTGTTTGACTTGTTTCGACGAACTTTACCGGTACTTTTGGGATATCGTTTGTCTGCATGGATGACAGCCTTTGGGCAGGTGGATTACTGAACAAAACGCGCCAACCAAATGGAGCTATATGGATATAAAAAGGAACTTTATCGAACAAAATGACCTTTTATTGTGTAACCTGGACGCTTGGGTATGCCATCAGAGGAAGATCATCAAAGGTAAGCGATTTATTTTATGCTATTTTTGAGTTTTGTGACACCTCTGCTGGTTATGTTATTATGCTAATTGGGTTTTTGAGTGGGGCGAAGTCCTCAGACAATCAAATGTTCTGCTTTCGCCGTAAAGCCTTTTTGAAATCTGACAATGCTGTTAGATTAACAAGAGTCTAAGCTTTTGAAGGGTGTGCAGCATTTGTATTTTCATGAATGTTTGAAATTTGTATTTTTGTAATTTGAATTTGGCGCTCTGCATTTCACCGGATGTTGTCAAAATCGATGCTGTTCACGGGATTGGATCCGTAACAGGTTAAAAATGCTTTCCTCACCATCTTAAATAAGCATGCCCCATTAAAAAAATGTAGAACCAAGAACAGATATAGCCCTTGGTTCACCCCAGACTTGACTGCCCTTGACCAGCACAAAAACATCCTGTGGCGTAATGCATTAGCATTGAATAGCCCCCGTGATATGCAACTTTTCAGGGAAGTCAGGAACCAATATACAGTCAGTTAGGAAAGCTAAGGCTAGCTTTTTCAAACAGAAATGTGCATCCTGTAGCACTAATTCTTGGGACACTGTAAAGTCCATGGAGAAGAAGAGCACCTCATCCCAGCTGCCCACTGCACTGGGGCTGGGAAACATGGTCACCACCGATAAATCTACGATAATCGATCATTTCAATAACCATTTTTCTATGGCTGGCCATGCTTTCCACCTGGCTACCCCTACCCCGGCCAACAGCTCCGCACTCCGCGCTTAAACTTGCCCAAGCACCCCCCCCCTGCTTCTCCTTCACCCAAATCCAGACAGCTGGTGTTCTGAAAGAGCAGCAAAATCTGGATCCCTACAAATCAGCTGGGCTAGACAATTTGGACCCTCTCTTTCCAATTGTTGACAAGCATGCACTTGTTAACTGTGAATTGTTTGAGCCCACTGGATTAATGATGAATTGAAAAATGGTATGGTTCCAAGAAATTATGCAAAAGTGGTGGCAAACAAGTTAGGCTGCTCAGCTGATTGGTTGACATACTGTAAAGTGAGAAATGTTGTGACTAAACTTAACAAAAAGAAGAAGGAATTATATTACCAAACAAAGATAAATTACATAAAACACAATGGAAAAATACTTTGGAGTACCTTAAATTATATAATGGGCAGAAAACCCAATTCATCTCCCTCGTCATTGAAGTTGGTTGTGTCATTTAGAACAAAACCTTTCAATATTGGCAATAATTTCTATGACTATTTCACTAGTAAAGTGGAAAAACTCAGAAGTGAAATTACATTATTTAAAAGTGAACCATCATCACTGCACCTGGACATAGCCCATCTGTAAATAGCCCATCCAACTACCTCATCCCCATACTGTTAGAATTTATTTATTTTGCTCCTTTCCACCCCAGTATCTCTACTTGCACATTCATCTTCTGCACATCTATCACTCCAGTGTTTAATTGCTATATGTCACGACTTCCGCCGAAGTCGGTTCCTCTACTTGTTCGGGCGGCGTTCGGCAGTCGACGTCACCGGTCTTCTAGCCATCGCCGATCCACCTTTCATTTTCCATTTGTTTTGTCTTGTTTTCCCACACAACTGGTTTTCATTTTCCCTCATTACTGTTGTGTATTTAACCCTTTGTTTCCCCCATGTCTGTGGGGAATTGTTTATTGGCATGCTGGTATGCCGGGTTGTTGGTCATTCACCCGTGCTTTGTGGCAGCCGGAATTATGCGGTTTATTTTGTACTTTGTGCTGTCTTACTTGGTTTTTGGGCATTTGTTTTGTGACGCGGTTGCGTTCTGTATTATGACGTTGCCTAAGTAAAGTGCTTAGTCCACTCATCTCTGCTCTCCTGCGCCTGACTTTATTACACCAGCTACACCCACCGCATGACACTATATTGTAATTATTTTGCCACTATGGGCTATTTGCCTTTACCTCCCTTATCTTACCTCAGTTGCACACACTGTATATATACTTTTTCTATTGTGTTATTGACTGTATGTTTGTTTATTCCATGTGTAACTCTGTGTTGTTGTTTGTGTCACACTGCTTTGCTTTATCTTGGCCAGGTCGCAGTTGTAAATGAGAACTACCTGGGTAAATAAAGGTGAAATAAAAAATAAAATAAACATATTTTTGTATAAACAATAACAAATTTAAAGAGAAGGTTAGTCTGGGAGAGGTGGAAAAACTATCCATCAATAATGATAAACCACCAGGTATAGACAACCTTGATGGGAAACTATTGAGAATAGTAACATATTGCCAACCCTATTTTCTAAATCTTTAACAAAGCCTAAAGGAGTGTGTGTCCACAGGTGTGGAAAGAAGCTAAAGTAATACAACTGCCTAAACATAGTAAAGCACCCTTTGCTAGCTCTAACAGTCGCTCAATCAGTTTGCTGCCTGTTCTTAGTAAACTGATGGAGAGGGTTGTGTTTGACCAAATACAATTATATTTGTATAAGTTAACTACTGACTTTCAGCATCCATATAGAGAAGGGCACTCAACTTGTAATGCGCTGACTCAGAGAGATGTATCCACTGTGACTATTAAAACCTACCCTAACCAGAAATGGTGGATAGATGGAAGAATTCGTGCAAAACTGAAAGAGCGAACCATGCATTTAACCATGGCAAGGTGACTGGGAATATGGCTGAATACAAAGTGTAGCTTTTCCCTCTGTAAGGCAATCAAACAGGCAAAACATCAGTATAGAGACAAAGTGTAGTCGCAATTCAACGGATCAGACACGAGACGTATGTGGCAGGGTCTGTAGACCATCACAGACTACAAAGGGAAAACCAGTCTTGCCTCCGGACAAGCTAAACACCTTCTTTGCCGCTTTTAGGATAACACAGTGCCACTGTTGCGACCCGCTACCAAGGACTGTGGGCTCTCCTTCTCGGTGGCCGACTTGAGTAAGACATTTAAGCATGTTAACCCTCGGCCCAGACGGCATCCCTAGCTGCGTCCCTAGAGCATGCGCAGACCAGCTGGCTGGAGTGTTTACGGACATATTCAATCTCTCCCTATCCCAGTCTCCTGTCCCCACTTGCTTCAAGATGTCCACCATTTTTCCTGTACCCAAGAAAGTAAAGCTAACTGAACTAAATGACTATCGACCCGTAGCACTCACTTCTGTCATCATGAAGTGCTTTGAGATGCTAGATAACCTGTTACGGATCCAATCCCGTGAACGGGATAGATTTTGACAACATCCGGTGAAATGCAGAGCGCCAAGTTCAAATTACAAAAATACTCATTTCAAACATTCATGAAAATACAAATGCTGCACACCCTTCAAAAGCTTAGACTCTTGTTAAAACCTCTTAGGGATAACCGACGCGCTAGCGGGCCGTTCCCGACACTACCCGGTGAAATGTAAGGCACCAAATTCAAAATCCAAAAGTTGAATTATTAAACATTCATCAATATACAAGTGGCAATATCACAGCATTGTCAGATTTCAAAAAGGCTTTACGGCGAAAGCACAACATTTGATTGTTTGAGGATAGCACTTCACATATTTATGCATTAGCATAAATTCATATCCAGCGCGGGTCTCACAAAACCTATATAAGAGCTAAAATAAATCACTTACCTTCCAAAGAACTTCTGCTGAGGGCATCCCAAGTGTCCAACGAAGACATCCAATGGTTATTTTGTTAGAAAAAGTCGTTTATTATATCCATAAATCTCTGTTTGGTTGGCGCATTATATTCATAAAATACAGCTTCCACTCGCCTATTGAACCGTGAAGAGAACTCGTTCAACCTATACCTATACACTTGTCCAAGAACAATCAAACATCATTGATAATGTATCCTTAGGAACACTTTTATGTATATTTACTATAATATTTCAACCGGATTATAAACTGGACGAGCCCGTGAACGTGCATCCTCTTCTGCTTACATCCGATGACCACTTCGAAATTCTTCTATTACCATCCAGAGCAACTAAACATCATCAAACACTGTCTAGAGACTGTTGACATCCAGTGGAAGCAATAGGTACTGCAATCTTACTCCTATATATGTCTGTTTTCAATATGGAGGGGTTCAAAATGAGGCAATGTGTCAAATACACTTTTTCCAGGACAGAAATTCCTCGGGTTTTCGCCTGTTATATCAGTTCTGTTATACTCACAGACAATATTTTAACACTCTTAGAAACTTCAGAGTGTTTCCTATCCAACAGCACTAATTATGTGCATATCCTATGTTCTGGGCCTGAGTGGGAGGCATTTTACTTTGGGCACGCCAGACTCTCCAAAACCGTCACCTCGGGAGCCGCTCCCTAAGAAGTTAAGTATCCTTTTATGAATATTACCGATAATATTTTACACGGATGATATCCTAAACGATTTAAAAGGAAAATAAAGTGGAGCGCGCTCACGGTCTCGTGCCCGGGAAAACTTATTGACATTTGTGGTCCCTTGACTATTTCCTCTTCCTTTCAGTTCTGTTCAGTGCTAAAGCCTCCAAACACTGTCTAAAGACTGTTGACATCTAGTGGAAGCCATAGGTACTGCAATCTGGGAGCTATTATAAATGGATTTCAATAGGAAGTCTATGGAATAGAGGAAATGTCACGACAACAAAAATATTCTGGACAGAAATTCCTCGGGTTTTCGCCTGCTATATCAGTTCTGTTATACTCACAGACATTATTTTAACAGTTTCAGAAACTTCAGAGTGTCTATCCAATAGTACTAATTATGTGCATATCCTAGTTTCTGGGCCTGAGTGGCAGGCATTTTACATTTGGCACACAGGACTCTCCAAAACCGTCACCTCTGCTGCCGCTCCCTAAGAAGTCAGATTTCAAAAAGGCTTTACGGCGAAAGCAGAACATTTGATTGTCTGAGGACATCACCCCCATTCAAAAACTCAATTAGCATAATAACATAACCAGTAGAGGTGTCACAAAACTCAAAAATAGCATAAAATAAATCGCTTACCTTTGATGATCTTCCTCTGATGGCATATCAAAGCGTCCAGGTTACACAATAAAAGGTCCCTTTGTTTGATAAAATTCCTCTTTATATCCATATAGCTCCGTTTGGTTGGCGCATTTTGTTCAGTAATCCACCTGCCCAAAGGCTTTCATCCATGCAGACAAACGATATCCCAAAAGTACCCATAAAGTTTGTAGAAAAAAGGTAAACAGCATTTGTAATCAATACTCAGATACCCTAAAATGAATATACACTATAATATTTCAGACAGAATATAACCTGCTGAATAGAAGAGAAAAAGAACTGAGCGCGCATTCCCTGTTACGCGCAAAATCCCAAACAGGACACTTGACGTGAACTCAGGAACAAGTGGTCTTACTCCCTTGATTTTCATGATTGAACGTTCAAACCTTTTTCTAAAGACTGTTGACATCTAGTGAAAGCCATAGGAACTGCAATCTGGGAGCTAAAATACCCTGCTTTGAATAGCATGCCAATTGAAAACAGTGTGACATGACTGATTCAGATATCCCGGATGGATTTTGCTCGGGTTTTTGCCTGCCATATCAGTTCTGTTATACTCACAGACATTATTTTAACAGTTTTAGTGTTTTCTATCCAAAGCTACTAATTATATGCATATCCTAGCTTCTGGGCCTGAGTAACAGGCAGTTTACTTTGGGCACGTTTTTCATCCGAACTTCAAAATACTGCCCCCTAGCCCTAAGAAGTTAAGGATTATATCACATCTACCTTACCTGACATCCTAGACGATCTGAAATGGTCCACCCACACAGAGTGTGGTGAAGAAGGCGCAACAGCACCTCTTCAACATCAGGGGGCTGAAGAAAAGACTCCCAATCACGGCTGGGTGTGATGCAACCTGGATTCAAACCAGGGACGCCACAGTGCCTTAGACCGCTGCACCACTCGGGAGCCCAAAAGCATCCTATCGGACTGTATCACCGCCTGGTACGGCAACTGCACCACCCTCAATCGTAAGGCTCTCCAGAGGGTGGTGTGGTCTGCCCAACACATCACCGGGGGAAAACTACCTGCCCTCCAGGACACCTTTATATAATGTTTACATACCCTACATACCCTACATTACTCATCTCATATGTATATACTGTACTCTATACCATCTACTGCATCTTGCCTATGCCGTTCGGCCATCGCTCATCCATATATTTATATGTACATATTCTAATCACTCCTTTATACTTGTGTGTATAAGGTAGTTGTTGTGAAATTCGCATTAACTCGCAATAACATCTGCTAACAATGTGTATGTAATAAAATTTGATTTGATTTACAGCACCCGATGTCACAGGAAGGCCAAAAAGATCATCAAGGACAAGAACCACCCAAGCCACAGGCTGCTGCCCCAAATACAGTACTGTTCAAATGTTTTAGGCGGGTGTGAAAAAATGCTGTAAAGTAAGAATGCTTTCAAAAACAGAGATGTTAATAGATTATATTGATCAATTAACTAAATGCAAAGTGAGTGAACAGAAGAAACATCTAAATCAAATCCATATTGGGTGTGACCACCCTTTGCCTGCAAAACAGCATCAATTCTTGTAGGTACACTTGCACAAAGTCATGGATTTTGTAGGCATATAGTCAGGTGTATGATTAAACAATTATACCAAACAGGTGCTAATGATCATCAATTCAATATGTAGGTTGAAACACAATCATTAACTGAAACAGAAACAACTGTGTAGGAGGAATAAAACTGGGTGAGGAACAGCCAAACTCAGCTAATAAGGTACGGTTGCAGAAGACAATTTATTGTCAAAAGTCAAACACCATGGCAAGACTGAGCACAGCAACAAGACACAATGTAGTTATACTGCATCAGCAAGGTCTCGCACAGGCAGAAATTTCAAAGCAAACAGGTGTATCCAGATGTGCTGTCAAAGCTCTTTTGAAGAAGCACAAAGAAATGGGTAGTGTTGAGGACCGTAGACACAGTGGTCGGCCAAGGTAACTGCAGCAGATGAAAGACACATCATGCTTACTTTGCAGTCAGAAGATGTCCAGCAATGCCATCAGCTCAGAATTGGCAGAAAACAGCGGGACCCTGGTACACCTATCTACTGTCCGGAGAAGTCTGGTCAGAAGTGTCCTTCATGGAAGACTTGCGGCCATAAACCATACCTCCGACGTGGAAACAAGGCCAAGCGCCTCAAATATGCACAAAAAACACAGGAACTGGGCACAGAAAAATGGCAGCAGGTGCTCAAAGTTTTTAATATTTGGCTGTAGCAGAAGGCAGTTTGTTCGCCAAAGGGCTGGAGAGCAGTACACGAATGAGTGTCTGCAGGCAACAGTGAAGTATGGTGGAGGTTCCTTGCAATTTTGGGGCTGCATTTCTGCAAATGGAGTTGGGGATTTGGTCAGAATGAATGGTCTCCTCAATGCTGAGAAGTACAGGCAGATACTTATCCATCATGCATTACCATTAGGGAGGCATCTGATTGGCCCTACATTTATTCTGAAGCATGACAACGACCCCAAACATACAGCGAAAGTCATTAAGAACTATCTTCAGCGTAAAGAATAACAAGGAGTCCTGGAAGTGATGGTATGGCCCTCCCAGAGCCTTGATATCAACATCCTCGAGTCTGTCTGGGATTACATGAGAGAGAAGCACCTGAGGCTGCCTAAATTCACGGAAGAAATGTGGTTAGTTTTCCATGATGTTTGGGCCAACCTACCTGCCGAGTTCCTTCACAAATTGTGTGCAAGTGTACCTGGAAGAATTGACGCTGTTTTGAAGGCAAAGCTTGGTCACACCAAATATTGATTTGATGTAGATTTTTCTTCTGATCACTCACTTTGCGTTTTCTTAATTGATAAATATAAATGTATTTTTGAAAGTGTTCTTACTTTACAGCATTTTCCCACACCTGCTTAAAACTTTTGCACAGTACTGTACATAGACTTGAAATTACTGGTCACTTTAATAGTGGAGCACTAGTCACTTTAATAATGTTTACATATTTTTGCTTTACTCATCTCATATGTATGTACTGTATTCTATTCTACTATATTTTAGTCTATGCCACTCCAACATTGCTCATCCTAATATTGATATATTCCATTATTTTACTTTTAGGTTGTGTGTATTGCTGTGAATTGTTAGATATTGCTTCACTGTTGGAGCTAGAAACAAGCATTTTGCTACACCCGCAATAACATCTGCTAAACATGTGTATGTGACAAATAAAATTTGATTTGATACACACAGACACACTAACACAAACAATTTTTTTGTTGCAGTGTTTGTTTATGGTTGTATTTGAAATTTGTGTGACTTTCCTTGTCTATCAGTGTATCACGTTTTGTGTTTTTTGTGGACACCAAGAAGAGTAGCTGCTGCTTCTGTAAAAGCTAATGGAGATCCAAATTGACAAATAAACATATGAGGGCTCCAACGCATCCTCAGGGTTTCGCTTCACATTAGAAAACTGGATTACTTTGGGTTTTTCTATAATCACGACAATTCGTCCAAGAATAATCAGCGGACCCTGACAAACGTTCTTTGCAACTCTCTCTTCTCTCCAAACAGGCTGCGAGCAGCCGCTCTCATTACACGCGTTGATTAAAGCGCAGATTAACCAGCAGTGGCCCCGTGCGCCCCACTAGCAGCTCGCTCAATATCAATTACAACCACTGCAAGCAGCAGCATGTCGGCACAGGCGGCTCTCTTTCCCACGCTTTCCAATGGCCTAATTCTGTTGGTGGTTATTTATCGGTTTAGAAAAGCAGGAAAACACTAATGATCAATGTTCAGGCAGAAAGGGGACTTGACAGACCAGGACCTTAATCTTTCACAGGGAAATATAGGCCTTATCTTATAAACACACATGCTATGTCGGCTAGCAACTAGTTCAAACTACAATATAACAGGATACATATTTAATAGTCCATTGAAATGTGTCTATCTGTTCTTATTTAATTCAGGACCTCACACACACCCAAGAGTCTGAAAGCAGCACAGGGTGAGCAGCAGAGCAGTGCCATAGTACTTTGCTCAAGGGCACAATGGCAGGAAGTGGCACCTGAGATTCTGACACCAGCAACCTTTGAGTCACTCGGTCTCACTCCCGGCAGATTTTCCCTGTCGGCCCTCGGATTCAAACCAGCATCCGTCTGGTACTGGCCTGTTCTCTATCCTTGAGGGTACTACAACCCCCAGTACCGCTCAGAAGAATTTCAGTAGAGGGGGAGAGAATGTAGCCTAGATTACACCAGGAAGCCTTAGGCCCAAATCTGTAGCATAGCCTAATGGAGTTACTTTTGCAATTAATGAATCTTAATACCTTGTGAAAAGTCTGCAATCTGACATCGGCAGGTCGTTAAAATATATTCACATCTCTCCCCTCCACTGACCTACTAGCTTTTGCAGAATTGAAGCTAGTCACAGCTGATTTTATTAATTTATTTCATTATAGAGTATGTTCCAATCGAGGCATAAAATAGAAAGAGGCACAACAGCGCCTCTTCGCCCTTTAGGAGGCTGAAAAGATTTGTCATGGGCCCTCGGATCCTCAAAAAGTTATAGAACTGCACCATCGAGAGCATCTCGACTGGCTGCATCACCGCTTGGTATGGCAAATGCAGCGTCCTCGACCACAAAATTCTACAGAGGGTGGTGCGGACGGCTCAGCACATCACTGGGGCCGAACTCCCTGCCATCCTCTATATCAGGCGCTGTCAGAGGAAGGCCCAAAAAATTGGCAAAGACTTCAGCGACCCAAGCCATAGACCGTTCACTCTGCTACCGTCCAGCAAACGGTACCGGAGCATTGGCTCTCGGACCAACAGGCTCCAAGACAGCTTCTATCCCCAAGCCATAATACTGCTTAGATGGTTACATGGACTGTCTGCATTGAACCTATCTTGCACTGACTCAATGCACACTCACAAGACTTTACAGTACCTTCAGACAGTACCTTCAGACAGTATTCACACCCCTTGACTTTTTCCACATTTAATTGTTAACGATCTAATGTCAGTGGAAGGGAAGGCAAAGTGGAAGGCAAATTCTAACCTTTTCAATGTATTTTGATTAGATATGTAATCAACCCCTGAGTCAATACAATCACCTTTGTCAGTGATTACAGCTATTAGTCTTTCTGGGTAAGTCTCTTTAGAGCTTTGGAAACCTGGATAGTAAAATAATTGGCAATTATTATTTTAAAAAATCATCAAGCTCTATCAAGTTGGTTGTTGATGATTGCTAGACAGCCAAGTCTTCACAATCCCCAAGTCAAGAACCAACATAGAAAATAACATCTAGAAAACACCCCTAGTCACGTCCTGACCTAAAACAGGGCATGTACCCATCCCCCCCCAAAGGTGCGGACTCCGGCCGAAAAACCTGAAACTAGATGGGGAGGGTTCGGGTGGGCAACTAGCACCCGCTCAGACCGCAGATCCGGCCATGGAGCCGGGCTGAACGCCGTGCCCGTGGCAAGAGGAATGTTTTAATTAGCTTGCACAGAAGCAGAGTTAGAGCATAACCTGTAAACCCATGTTATCCTTAGGGAGAACTCGGATGTGTCAAACTAAATGAACCGGCGAGGCACAGCTAGAATAACTCTGTGGGTTATCCACCCCAACCTCCACCCGATGAACACATCGAAAAACGGCGTGTCTCTGTGTGACCCGGAGACCGTAATATGTCAAAAGCATGTCTAAATAACTACTAGTCAGGCTTATTCCGGGCCTACTTTTTGCACGGTCTCTGCGGTCAGACCGAGCGAGCTACGGTCAAGTGGGACCCCTCGTTGAACTCGGAAGGGCCTAGGGACTACGGTGATGCTTTGCCAACACTTTCAGTGTTGATTTCAGCCTGTCCATTTGGTGATGGTAAATCACTGTTTAAACTTATTGGAAATGGACAATAAGTCAGCCATCAAGTTAGCCATCTATCAGTCAATACGATATCATACTGACACCAAACTGATACATACTGACACCTAACCCACTTTTTCAGAGCCAGCCCAAAATTCACAGCGCCTTCTGCTAAAACCATGAACAAAAATTAAACACATAGCTACATTCTCACTGCGGGTCCAGTAGGCCTAGCTGAGGCGACCCTGAAACCCGAGTTTCGGCTCGATAGGTAATTCAGAGCCTGAGCAGCGACCGTAATTAGTGCTGAAAAGTAACTTTTTGGGGGCGTTGCTACGAGGTCCCTGAAAGAGCTTGTAGGGTCCGTCTCTATGGGCCGAGGCAGTTTCAATGCACCTAGTCTGGTAATTCTGGGACTTTTGTAAATGAATTGAAGATATTGCAAATGTACGAGGCTGTTTCTCGGCCTGATGACATTCTAGTGCCACATAACTCACATGCACTACCGACTTATGCACTAGAACAGGTTTATAAAGTTTCAGAGCTCTAGGTCTGACAGGTCTTTGGTGGTTCGAACGCCGGTAACTATTGCAGGCTCTGTGTGTCTGTAAGCCCCACACTGTGTCACTCCATCTTGGCTGTGTGTGTGAGTACAGAAGATCACAGAAAATCACGTAGAGCTCTGAAATCCACCTTAACGGATTCATCTTAACACGCCTCAACTGGATCTATAACTTTAAAAAAAAACATTTGTTTTAGCATCATGAAATGGACATTGTACGATTTCTTGTAAACTACGATAGATAAATGGCTGGTTCTATATTTTACTTACACTATAGGTTTATGTACTTTAACGTGAAGAGGTCACATTAGCGCTGTATTACTGTTTTCAGTCTTTAATCCCACAAAATGTGCATTAACTCAAAGAGCGTTGTGGCCTCGACGCAAGCTTGTTTCTTGGCTAAAAGTACATTTGGCCACCCCTTTGCTCACGAGTTTCGTCTTTGAAGTATGTTCCGTTTACGAGAAACGGACATGTCCATTTGGTTATGAATTGTCCATTTGCCACACACAGTCAGTCGCCATCTGGTGGAATTTTTCGGTACAGCAGAAGATTTTTTTATTATTATATCTCGGGAACCGAGACGTCCTGGAAGACCAGGTTTTGGGAGGCGACCTGAGGCCGCCGCCTTATTTTAATAGCACCCGTGGACATCTAGTAAAGGACTGTCCATTTACCCTATAAAAATCATCATCAATCATAAGGGAGCTGCCACATGCATCCCTTATGTAAGGAAGGGTTCATAAGCAAGCATTTAACGGTAAAGTCTGCATCCATTATATTCAACGTATGTGACAAATAACATTTTATTTGAGTCCATCGCCCTATTCATTTATAAAAAAAATGTTAAAGAATGCACTGTAAATCGTTTCACTGCAAATTTACAGCATTAAACTGGCAGCAGAGTTGCCAGGTAAATACTGTAATTTTGCTTTGCAGCAAGGATGCTGTATAATGTTTTACAGTAAGAAAAACAGCGCTGTGTTATGCAATTACAGTAATTTGCTGGCAACTCTGCTGCCAGTATGATGCTGTAAATTCACAGTACAGCATGTTACCGTAATCAGTTTTACTGTACCAAGAATCTTAATGTAATATTTTTTCAGTAATTGTAATGAATTAATGAATGGACTAATAAATTACATTAATTTAGAAGAAGCGGAGTTTGTATTTTTATGTAATTGCATGGGATTGGGGCAAGCAGGTTGGAGCTAGGTAATGTGTTTACATATTGCACATACAGTGCAATCAGACATTTTGCTATGTTACAGCCTTATTCTAAAATGGATTAAATATATTTTTTCCGCATCAATCTACACACAATGACATGCAAAAACAGCTTTTTTGCCTTTTTTGCAAATTTATTAAAGATAAACAACTGTAATATAACATTTACATAAGTTATCAGACCCTTTACTCAGTACTTTGTTGAAGCAACTTTGGCATCAGTCACAGACTTAATTCTTGGGTATTGGGTATGACGCTGCAAGCTTGGCACGCGTGTATTTGGGGAGTTTCTCCAATCTTCTCTGCAGATACTCTCAAGCTCTGTCAGGTTGGATGGGGAGCATTGCTGCACAGCTATTTTCAGGTCTCTCCAGAGGTGTTTGATTGGGTTCAAGTCTAGGCTATGGCTGGGCCACTCAAGGACATTCAGAGACTTGTCCAGAAGCCACTCCTGCGTTGTCTTAGCTGTGTGTTTGGGGTCATTGTCCTGTTGGAAGGTGAACCTTCGCCCCATTCTGAGATCCTGAGCACTGAGTAGCAGGTTTTCATCAAGGATCTCTCTGTACTTTGCTCCGTTAATTTTTCCCTCCATCCTGACTAGTCTCCCAGTGCCTGCCGCTGAACAACATCCCCACATCATGATGCTGCCACCACCATGCTTCACCTTCCTGACCAAGGCCCTTCTACCACGTTTGCTCAGTTTGGCTGGGCAGCCAGCTCTAGGAAGAGTCTTGGTGGTTCCAAACTTCTTCCATTTAAAAATGATGGTGGCCACTATGTTCTTGGGGGCCTTCAAAGCTGCAGACATTTTTTGGTACCCTTCCCCAGATCTGTGCCTCGACACAATCCTGTCTCTGAGCTCTACGGACAATTCCTTCGACCTCATGGCTTGGTTTTGCTCTGACATGCACTGTCAACTGTGGGACCTTTTATAGACAGATGTGTGCCTTTCCAAATCATGTCTAATCATTTGAATTTAGCACAGGTGGACTCCACTGAATTTGTAGAAACATCTCACGGATGATCAATGAAAACAGGATGCACCTGAGCTCATTGCATAGGGTCTGAATACTTATGTAAATATGGTATTTCTGTTTTTAATGTTTTATACATTTGGTAAAATTTCTAAAAATCTGTTTTCGCTTTGTCATTATTGGGTATGTGTAGCGTGAGATTATTATTATGTATTTTTTTAAGACTGTACCGTAACAGAATGTGGAAAAAGTCAAGGGGTGTGAATCCTTTCCGAAGGCACTGTAAATAAACTGTATATACAGTACCAGTCATAAGTTTAGACACACCGACTCATTCCACGCTTTTTCTTTATTTTTATTATTTTCTACATTGTAGAACAATAGTGAAGACATCAAAACTATGAAATAACACATATGTAACAACCAAAAAAAGTTCAATATATTTTACATTTGAGATTATTCAAAGTAGCCACTCTTTGCCTTGATGACAGCTTTGCACTCTTGGCATTCTCTCAACCAGCTTCATGAGGTAGTCATCCCTTCTGGTTTGCGCTTAGTGGGACTGTCATTAATTTTTCAACAGGACAACGACCCAACACACCTCCAGGCTGTGTAAGGGCTATTTGACCAAGAAGAAGAGTGATGGAGTGCTGCATCAGATGACCTAGCTTCCACAATCAACAGACCTCATCCCAACTGAGATGGTTTGGGAAGAGTTGGACCGCAGAGTGAGGTTGGGGGATTGTGGAGGCCTGTTATTCAGTCTCTCGGTCCCAGCTTTGATGCACCTGTACTGACCTCGCCTTCTGGATTGTAACGGAGTGAACAGGCCGTGGCTGGGGTGGTTGATGTCCTTGATGATCTTTTTGGCCTTCCTGTGACATCGGGTGCTATAGGTGTCCTGGAGGGCAGGCAGTGTGCCCCCGGTGATGCGTTGGGCAAATCGCATCACCTTTTGGAGAGCCCTGCGGTTGTGGGCGGTGCAGTGGCCGTACCAGGCAGTGATGCAGCCCGACAGGATGCTCTTAATTTGAAGGCTGTTGAGAGCTTGCTGCTTTGAGTTTGAGACAGACTGGGATGAAGGGTTCCATCTTGTGCTGTTTAAGGCATAGGAGGTTGTTCGGGAATCTCTTGGTTTTAGTCCGAATGAGCTCGTGTTTGGACATCATGTCAGAGTTCCTTTGAGCGTACTGCAAGAGAATCTGTTGGAGCACGTTTGCGCTTTTCGTTACAGGTTGCACCGCGCATGTGAGTGTGCCATTGAGAACCTGGCGAAGGCGCAAACTAAGGTGAAGTTTTGGTACAATTGAGAGGCCCGAAAGCCCAGTTCATCACTGGAGCCAGGCTATGTGACCATGTCCTGGTTTTGTTGTCTGTTCTGGGGTCACTGTTGCAGACTCGTTTTTCAGGCCATTGCTCCATGCCGAAAGAAGTTTTTAACCTGGATTACATCATCGCCGCACCGGAGGGCAGTAATGGGGCTTGGCTGTGTCATGGCAGCATGTTGAAGCCATGCTTCACCCACTATGATGGGCGGAGAAGCCGGTGGAAACTGGTGGTGATGTTCTGCCTGTGGCCATTGCTGTCACCGTTGACTATGGTCTTCCTCAGGAGCACGGCGAGAGCCCAATACACCCTGTGCCTGTTGGACGGTTGAGTCACTCAGAGATTCTAGAAAGCCTTGATGTTTTTTTGGCATACTTGTCTCTGGAGAAAAAAGGCGATAGTGCTGCACTGCTTTTACAATATCAGAGTGCCAAACCAGACAAATGTATTAGAGCATGACATTTACGTTGGGGACTAATCAAACATCATGCCTACCGAGTGAACCCTGAAAAGAGAGAGAAGCTCTGCAGGTAGGTGGAGTTAATGCTTGAGCACGGCATTGCACAACATGGCAACAGTTTGTGGAGTTCGCCCTGTATATTACTACTTAAGGCAGATGGGTCTCTGTTCAGATTTTTGTAAACTCAATGCTGTTACTAAGTTTGCCCAGGGTCGACGATGGTGGGTGACCTTGTTGGCACTGCTAAGTATGATGCTAACATGTTGAGCACCTTGTGCGGTGCTTTTCAAGGAAATTGGCCTCATAACGAAAACATTACTGTCGAGAGGGAGACACTTGCTTTAGATTTATTTTTTTGTTGGTGGTGAGCAAGTTTAGGATATATTTGGTGTCTTAAGCGGGAAGGTGTAACAGGCTTTGGTTTTTCCATTTATGTTTTGAGGGTGGACTTCAGCACGTATAGCCCCTTAGCACATAGGGCGCATCGATTGGTGTATTTGTAGTTATTATGGATCCCCATTAGCTTCTACCAAGGCAGCAGCTACTCTTCCTGGGGTCCAGTAAAATTTATGTTACACCCTAATCTGTTTCACCTGTCTTGTGCTTGTCTCCACCCTCCACCAGGTTTCTCTTATTTTTCCCCATTATCTCCTGTGTATTTATAGCTGCGTTTTCTGTTTGTCTTGTTTTACCAGCGTGTTTCCCGTTTTCTCCTGTTCTCAAGTTTTGTTTTCTAGTCTTCCCGGTTTTGACCTTTCTGCCCGTCCTGACCCTGAGCACGCCTGCCCTTCTGTCCCTGATTGACTCTGCCTTGAATTATGAACCTCTGCCAGCCTTCCACCTGCCCTTTGCCTGCCCCCTTGTTATAATAAATATTCAGAGAATCGTATTATCTGCCTTCTGTGTCTGCATCTGGGTCATATCCTGAGTCGTGATTATTAAGGCAGTTATACAATTTTTAAAACATTACAATATAGTCACAACAGATTAAGTGTGTGCCCTCAGGCCCCTACTCTACTACCTCATATCTAAAACACAAAATCCATGTATACGTGTGTGTGTGTGTAGTGCGTATGTTATTGTATGTTTGTATGCATGTCTGTGATTATGTTTGTGTTGCTTCACAGTCCCCGCTATTCCATAAAGTGTATTTTTATGGAGATATTGACATGCGTTCTATTAATGTTAGCTCTCTTTGTATATCTAAGGGTCAACCATGCTGCCGTGTTCTGAGCCAATTGCAATTGTCCTAAATCCCCCTTTGTGGTACCTGGCCACACGACTGACTAGTGGCCATGTGCAACAAAACTAGGGCCTGTAGGACCTGCCTTGTTGATATTGAGGTGAATCAGAACTGTGTTTTATTTTGGACAGACTTCTCCAAATTTTAGCTACTGTGCATCAATATATATATTTTTTATTTTTTTAACCTTTATTTACCTAGGCAAGTCAGTTAAGAACAAATTCTTATTTTTGATGACGGCCTAGGAACAGTGGGTTAACTGCCTTGTTCAGGGGCAGAACGACAGATTTTTACCTTGTCAGCTTGGGGATTTGATCTTGCAACCTTCCAGTTACTAGTCTAATGTTTAACCATTAGGCTACCTGCCGCCCCTCATACACCCTGTACCATGGGATCGGTACATCAACAATCTCTTCCCAACGATTTTGCAATATGTTTTGACCATGACAGTCTATAATCCAGGGTTAGTCCAAGCAGTCACATTAACGTTCTCATTTTCCCCATCATTCATTACAAGATTTAGTTGAGGTTTAATGTTTAGTAAATAATTTGTCCCAAATACAATGCTTTTAGTTTTGAAATATTTAGGACTAACTTATTCTTTGCCACCCATTCTGAAACTAACTGCAACTCTTTGTTAAGTGTTGTAGTCATTTCAGTCGCTGTAGTAGCTGATGTGTATAGTGTTGAGTCATCCGCATACACAGACACACTGGCTTTACTCAAAGCCAGTGGCATGTCGTTAGTAAAGATTGAAAAAAGTAAGGGCCTAGACAGCTGCCCTGAGGCATTCCTGATTCTACCTGGATTATTTTGGATAGGCTTCCATTAAAGAACACCCTCTGGGTTCTGTTAGATAGGTAACTCTTTATCCACAATATAGCAGGGGGTGTTAAGCCATAACACATGTTTTTCCAGCAGCAGACTTTGATTGATAATGTCAAAAGCTGCACTGAAGTCTAACAAAACATCCCACACAATCCTTTGATCATCAGATTCTCTCAGCCAATCATCAGTCATTTGTGTAAGTGCTGTGCATGTTGAATGTCCTTACCTTACCTACAATTGTGCTGAAAGTCTGTTGTCAATTTGTTTAGTGTAAAATACAATGCTATCTGGCCAAACACCATTTTTTACAAAAGTTTACTAAGGGTTGATTGGTCGGCTATTTGCGCCAGTAAAGTGGGCTTTACTATTCTTAGGTAACAAATAAAATGTTATTGGTCAAATAGATGTGGTTAGCAAATGTAACTTTTTTATTTATTTATTTTTAACAAAAAAATGAATATGCTTTATTAATAAAGTTTGTTTGATTGATTAGAAGATATTGAATGTGACCTGTGCTGTGGTGTCCCTTCAGTCTCAACGGGTGGCTGTGTTGTAGCTCCTTTTAAAATGTTTTTTATTTAATATCCTTTAATATACTTGCTGTGAAGCCGCTAAACAACTACATCATACCAGTCATCCAACAGACTCCCATTCAGACCGACACACAAAAGCATCCAGGGTCAATGCCCTGCTCAAGGGCACGTTGACAGATCTCCCACCAGGCCAAAAAACAGTAACCCGAACCCTTCAAGATCCCCCACACAGTTCCCTAATAGCTGTCCCTTGACCATTCGAAACCCCTCCCGCAGGCCCCCACCGCATTCCCCAGCTCTTTAGCCAGAAAATGCTTTTTTATTGTTGATGAATATTGACTTGAATGACCTCTGAAGGTAAAAGTATCCCAAACAATAAGGGGATTTGCTGAACATATATTATACAGGAAAAATTCTGTTATAAATTATTTTGTTTTAGTTAATCTGTTACGGATCCAATCCCATGAACGGGATCGATTTTGACAACATCCAGTGAAATGCAGAGCGCCAAATTCAAATTACAAAAATACTAATTTCAAACATTCATGAAAATACAAATGCTGCACTCCCTTCAAAAGCGTAGACTCTTGTTAATCTAGCAGCACTGTCAGATTTCAAAAAGGCTTTACGGCGAAAGCAGAACATTTGATTGTCTGTGGACAGCGGCCCACTCAAAAACTCAATTAGCATAATAACATAACCAGCAGAGGTGTCACAAAACTCAAAAATAGCATCAAATAAATCGCTTACCTTTGATCTTCCTCTGATGGCATACCCAAGCGTCCAGGTTACACAATAAAAGGTCCTTTTGTTCGATAAAGTTCCTCTATATCCATATAGTTCCATTTGGTTGGCGCGTTTTGTTCAGTAATCCACCTGCCCAAAGGCTTTCATCCATGCAGACAAACGATATCCCAAAAGTACCCGTAAAGTTTGTCGAAAAAAGTCAAACAGCATTTGTAATCAATACTCAGATACCCTAAAATGAATATAAACTATAATATTTCAGACGGAATATAACCTGCTGAATAGAAGAGAAAAAGAACTGAGCGCGCATTCTCTGTTACGCGCAAAATCCAAAACAGGACACTTGACGTGTACTCAGATTTTCATGATTGAAGCTTCAAACCTTTTTCTAAAGACTGTTGACATCTAATGGAAGCCATTGGAACTGCAGTCTGGGGGTTAAACTATGAGGCTTTGAATAGCTGGCCTATTGAAAACAGTGTGACATGACTGATTGACATCCCGGATGGATTTTGCTCTGTACTTTGCCTGCCATATCAGTTCTGTTATAATCACAGACATTATTTTAACAGTTTTAGAAACTTCAGAGTGTTTTCTATCCAAAGCTACTAATTATATGCATATCCTAGCTTCTGGGCCTGAGTAACAGGCAGTTTACTTTGGGCACGTTTTTCATCTGAACTCCAAAATACTGCCCCCTAGCCCTAAGAAGTTAAAAATAAGTTGTTCTCCAGTAAACTTTGATTAAATTTCCAATATCCCCGTCCACGTGGAAAATCTATAAGAGTTATTTGAATGCCAATTAGATCTGATCTCATTCGGTCTCATTAAAGATTTGTTAACCTTTGATGCAAGAGAGAAAGAGACAAGAAAGTAGTCAAGATGACTAGCTTGATTAAGTCTCCTACATGTCTCCAAATATCCACTATTTCTAATGTGTCCATAATATTTGTGATTTCCTTAAGGGCACGGTGATGATAGTTTGTAGAGTGATTACCTTTACGGTCCATTGAGGTACTTAACACGGTGTTATAGTCTCCTACCATAATGATTTGATCATTTGTTGCCTGTAAGTTCAATAAATGTTTTCGAAGAAGTATGGATCATCCTGTTTTGGACTATAAAGATTAATGAGCCAAATCTCTTTTTCATCCACATTCATATTCAAAAAGATCCACCTTCCTTTCGAATCAATACTGACTATTTGCACATTCAGATAGAAATGTTATTGAATTCATATAATCACACTTTTTGAGTTCCTTTGTCCATGACAGAAAATTATTTCACCACCTCATTCCTTTTTCCACGGAACTTCATCGAAGGATGTAGAGTGAGTTTCCTGTAAACACTATGTTATCTTCTTTTCTTTATAATCTGCTAAACCGTTACAATTATAACTGGCTATACTTATTTCACCCCTTACCATAACTAGATACTATTTTCAGTCTAAATTGACCATAATTAGTGCTTGTAAATTTACTGCCATCAGAGGTACTATTATGACGGTCAAAACTAGAGCTTTCAAATGATTGATATTTACAATTCAAGAAATAGGTTCTAGCAATATTTGTTTTATTCCCTTGCCTGTTTGCCTGTGAGCCAATGCCACAGATGTTAGAAAATTGAAAAAGATATTATGTGTGTAGTAAATCTGAGTAGGTTGATGTATGATATTGGATATGATTTAGTGAGAGTGTGTACGATGTCTGAATAAGAGTAAGACTATAATGTGTGATGTCCAAATAATAACTCTGCCAATTTGCATGGTTGAGTGTCTGTCTTTGTGTGTAACTTAATATTCATGATGATAATTGTAATCCATATCGTATCACCATCACAGTTGCATCATAATTACCTTTAACATCATTGAAAAACACATCCCAGCATTTCCATAGCAATTGACATTTCACATGATCATGAAAGAGACGTTGTATTACTCTAGAAACGGCTTCACTAGAGTACACATGTATTCCGTACAATATGTTATTATTCCCCAATGCCCCTATTCTGATATCTTCCCCTTGCTTGTTGTAAACATACATAAACTTGTAGACAAATACATAAAAAAAAGATAAAACAATAAACATATTAAATTATAAAACAGTTCTCTAGAGATAGAAGAGAAGAGAAAAGAGAAAAAGAGAGAACAGAGCGAGATCAGGTGTGTGTGTATGTGTAAGCGAGCATGTAATTGAGTATGTGTGTGTTCATATGCACTTCATAGTGTTCAGATATTTTTACAGTTCCCATACCTTCTTTTTTTTGTAACCTGAAGTCCCTGTAGAATTTAGTACAGCCATGGTGTTATGGAGCTGTCTAGGAATAGCTGTCCATCTATAAAGAGTTTGTCCACAATGAGAAAGGAACGCTTACCCTTCTCCCTTTGTTAACTTTGTACCGGATAGTCTCTTACGACGCAAATGTTATTGCGGGTGTAGTGAAATGCTAGTGCTTCTTGCTCCAACAGTGCAGTAATATATAACAAGTAATATATATATATAACAATACACACAAATCTAAAGTAAAGGAATGGAATTAAGAATATATAAATATTTGGACGAGCATTGTCAGAGCAGTAGAATAGATTCCAGTATATTCATATGAGGTGAGTAATGCAAAATATGTAAAAATGATTAAAGTGACTAGCATTCCATTATTAAAGTAGCCAGTGATTTCAAGTCTATGTATATAGGGCAGGAGCCAATAATGTGCTAGTGATGGCTATTTAACAGTCTGATGGCCTTGAGATAGAAGCTGTTTTTCAGGCTCTCTGTCCCAGCTTTGATGCACCTGTACTGACCTCGCCTTCTGGATGATAGTAGGGTGAACAGGCAGTGGCTTGGGTGGTTGTTGTCCTTGATGATCTTTTTGGTCTTGCTGTGACATCGGGTGCTGTAGGTGTCCTGGAGGGCAGGTAGTTTGCCCCCGGTGATGCGTTGAGCAGACCGCACCACAGTGATACAGTCCGACAGGATACTCTCAATTGTGCATTTGTAAAATGTTGTGAGGGTTTTAGGTGCCAAGCCACATTTCGTCAGCCTGCTGATGTTGAAGAGGCTCTGTTTCGCCTTCTTCACCACACTGTCTGTGTGGGTGGACCATTTCAGCTGGTCAGTGATGTGTACGCCAAGGAACTTGAAGCTTTCCTGTCACCACACTCCCAGGGCCCTCACCTCCTCCCTGTAGGCTGTCTCATCATTGTTGATAATCAGGCCCACTACTGTTGTGTCGTCTGCAAACTTGATTATTGAGTTGTAGGCATGTTTGGCCATGCAGTCATGGGTGAACAGGGAGTACAGGAGGGGGCTGAGCACGCACCCTTGTTGGGTGACCCAGTGTTGAGAATCAGCAAAGTGGAGGTGTTGTTTCCTATCTTCACCACCTGAGGGCGGCCTGTCAGGATGTCCAGGACCTAGTTGCACAGGGCAGGGTTCAGACCCAGGGCCTCGAGCGTAATGGTGAGCTTGGGTACTATGGTGTAGAATGCTGAGCTATAGTCAATGAACAGCATTCTTATATACAGTGGCTTACAAAAGTATTCTCCCCTCCTTGGCATTTTTCCTATTTATTTGCCTTACAACTTGGAGTTAAAATAGAATTTTAGGGAGTTTGATCATTTAATTTACACAACATGCCTACCACTTTTTTTTTGTGAAACAAACAAGAAATAAGACAAAAACTTGAGTGTGCATAACTATTCACCCCCCCAAAGTCAATACTTTGTAGATCCACCTTTTGCAGCAATTACAGCTTTAAGTCTCTTGGGGAAAAGTTGAAGTCGGAAGTTTACATACACCTTAGCCAAATACATTTAAACTCAGTTTTTCACTATTCCTGACATTTAATCCTAGTAAAAATTCCCTGTCTTAGATCAGTTAGGATCACCACTTTATTTTAAGAATGTGAAATGTCAGAATAATAGTAGAGAGAATGTAACTGAGTCAGGTGTAACTGAGTCAGGTTTGTGGGCCTCTTTGCACGCACACGCTTTTTCAGTTCTGCCCACACATTTTCTATAGGATTGAGGTCAGGGCTTTGTGATGTCCACTCCAATACCTTGACTGTGTTGTCCTTAAGCCATTTTGCCACAACTTTGGAAGTATGCTTGGGGTCATTGTTCATTTGGAAGAATCATTTGCGATCAAGATTTAACTTCTTGACTGATGTCTTGAGATGTTGATTCAATATATCCACATTTTCCTCCCTCATGATGCCATCTTTTTTGTGAAGTGCACCAGTACCTCCTGCAGCAAAGCACCCCCACAACATGATACTGCCACCCCCATGCTTCACGGTTGGGATGGTGTTCTTCGGCTTGCAAGCATCCCCCTTTTTCCTCCAAACATAACGATGGTCAATATGGCCAAACAGATCTATTTTTGTTTCATCAGACCAGAGGACATTTCTCCAAAAAGTACGATCTTTGTCCCCATGTGCAGTTGCAAACCGTAGTCTGGCTTTTTTATGGCGTTTTTTGAGCAGTGGCTTCTCCCTTGCTGAGCAGCCTTTCAGGTTATGTTGATATAGGACTAGTTTTACTGTGGATATAGATACTTATGTACCTATTTCCTCCAGCATCTTCACAAGGGCCTTTGCTGTTGTTCTGGGATTGATTTGAACTTTTCGCACCAAGGTACGTTCATCTCTAGGAGACAGAACACGTCTCCTTCCTGAGCGGTATGACAGCTGCGTGGTCCCATGGTCTTTATACTTGCGTACTATATTCAGGTATTTGGAAATTGCTCCCAATGATGAACCAGACTTGTGGAGGTAAACATTTTGTTTTGAGGTCTTGTCTGATTTCTTTTGATTTTCCCGTGATGTCAAGCAAAGAGGCACTGAGTTTGAAGGTAGGCCTTGAAATTCATCCACAGGTACAGCTCCAATTGACTCAAACAATGTCAATTAGCCTATCAGAAGCTTCTAAAGCCATGACATCATTTTCTGGAATTTTCCAAGCTGTTTATAGGCACGGTCAACTTAGTGTATGTAAACTTCTGATCCACTGGAATTGTGATACAGTGAAATAATCTGTCTGTTAACAGTTGTTGGAAAAAGTACTTGTGTCATGCACAAAGTAGATGTCCTAATCGACTTGCCAAAACTATAGTTTGTTGACAAGACATTTGTGGAGTGGTTGAAAAACAAGTTTTATTGACTCCAACATAAGTGTATGTAAACTTCCGACTTTAACTGTATATGTTATTTCATGTTATCCCTTTGGAGCACATGAAAAAGTGATTTGGAGTTGTTGAATGGGAGGGACAAATATATTACATTTGAATAAATTGTAGTGATGAGGATTAAAAAGAAGAGGGTGATTGAATTTAAAAAGAGTGTAAGAACTGCTCTTCCTCTGTCCTTTACGCACACTAAAAAAAATACACTTTTGCTGTACTGGACTGTAGCCTATTACTTACTAAAACTGTTACACGGTAAGGTTTTTGTTCTAAGAGAAATTAAAATGTTATGCTATATTCTGTAAGGACAGACGCTGGAGACGAGAAGCAAGTACAGGGAGTGAGCTTTTAATGAAACAACGGACATATAACAAAACAAGAACTGCGTCTGGATGGGGGGAACTAAACGACATTACGACAATAATGCTGACACGGGGAACCAACTGAGGAGCAGACAGATATAGAGGTGCAATCAACAAAGTGAAGGAGTCCAGGTGAGTCAAATGAGCTCTGATGCAAGTAATTATGGTGACAGGTGTGCGTAATGATGGGCAGCCTGGTGCCCTCGAGAGCCAGAGAGGGGGAGCGGGAGCAGGCATGACAATATTCCATTATATTCTTAAGATATGTGTTGACTGAATATACGCAAGTGATGTCTGCTTAATTAACAAGTTGATGCTGAAGCCATAAAGCCTCCGCTACTAAGCACAAATAAAACAAACAAAGTGTCACTTATTTTCAATACCTGAGCTATTTAATATATGTGTTTTGCTTATTACATTAACTTGCGGAGTGTTACCTAATAGATAACAACAATAGAAAGAAGCATCTGGTGGCATTGGTAGAGAGTCAGTCAGAATGGAGTGAAAGTGCACTGTACTGTAAGTACGCAACAAGGCTGTGGGCCAGGTGGAAATGGTTTAGCAGCCTTTCCAATAAATTGGACTGCAAAAGAAGCCATCCACCCTCGATGGGCTATGAGCAGGACAATAGACACTTGCCAAGTTTAGGGACTTTAAATGTATTTATGGAGTTTGCGAGGTATATCACTTCAGCCATTTCTTTGCATAGCCCACAACATGCACTGTTTTCTAACCACATCTGGATGGATCCATAACGAATTGCTATGGGAATAAATATCACTGAATAACAGAAATATTGGAATAGTGTAGGCTAATGCCATTGAAGGCAACAAATTGTTGCTTACTGAAACACCCAATGTCATCCAATTGTTATAATAGGATTTGAAGCAATAGCCTAACCTGTGTGGTGAACTATTTCAGCACTGTTTCGTGCTGCTTTGAGACAAGCATTGGGACAGGTCTTGATAAATCAATCAGATTGTTATTTTCACTGAATCTCCATTTGGATATTCGTTAGCCTACAATTAGGATATATTCCAAGATGGCGTAGCAGTCAGACGTCTTTTGTCCTCGTCCTGTCATGTCCAGTGTATATATATTTTCTTCGCATATCATTTTATGTATTTTTTCTAAAACTTAACTTCTTTGGGAGCAGCGCACGAGGTGACCGTTTTGGAGACCCTGGCGTGCCCAAAGTAAAATGCCTCCCATTCAGGCCCAGAAAATAGGATATGCACATATTTAGTACCATTGGATAGGAAACACTCTGAATTTTCTAAAAGTGTTAACTATTTGTCTGTGAGTAAAACAGAACGGATATGGCAGGCGAAACCCCGAGGAATTTCTGTCCTGGAAAAAGTGGTTTTGACACATTGCCTCATTTGGAACCCCTCCCTTATGAAAAATATGAATGCAGTACCTATCGCTTCCTCTGGATGTCAACAGTCTCGAGAAAGTGATTTCATTCTTCTTAGCTGCTTTTAGAGCAGAGAAGAAGAGGAATCAGGAAGTGTCCCCATAGATGTCCTTTCAAGTAAATGCGCGTTCATGGCTTGCGCGTGCTGTTGTTTTTTCCTTTCTTATCGCCCAGTTTATATTCCGGTTGAAATATTATGCTATTTATACATTAAAGTGTTCCTAAGGATACATTTACAATGACGTTTGATTGTTCTTGGACAAGTTTATAGGTATAAGTTGA
The DNA here is from genome assembly GCA_003317085.1 of Hucho hucho. NCBI lineage: Eukaryota > Metazoa > Chordata > Actinopteri > Salmoniformes > Salmonidae > Hucho > Hucho hucho. Next base: position 1,289,950 of record QNTS01000029.1, on the reverse strand, counting down.
ACGAGTTCTCTTCACGTTTCAATGGAGGAGTCGACGCAGTTTTTTCTGATTATAACGCGCCAACCAAACTGAGATTTATGGATATAATACATTACTTTTTCTAACAAAAGAACCATGGATTGTCTTCGTTGGACACTTATGATACCCTCAGCAGAAGTTCTTCAAAAGGTAATTGATTTGTTTTCGCTGTGAAATGTGTTATGTGTGAACCGTGGAGGCTTATGAAATTATGGTAATGGAAAAATATGTTAGGTGCTACCCTCAAACAATCAAATGTGGTGCTTTTGCCGTAAAGCCTTTTTGAAATCTGACAACGCTGTGATATTGCCAAGAAGCAGAGCTTTTGATGACTATGAAACACTTGTATATTGATGCATGTTTAATTATTCAACTTTTGGATTTTGAATTTGGCGCCTTGCATTTCACCTGGTAGTGTCGGGAGTGGGGCGCTAGCGCCCCAGCGCACCTTGCTGCTCTTTAAGAAGTTAACTTCAAAACACTCTCCTGCAACCTGCCTCACCCAATGTGGTACGGATCTGTTTCCTTTTCAAGTATTATCAGCCTCGAATCTGGAATTCCCTAACAGAAGCTAGCTCACTAGCTAACGTTAGTATTTAGCTTACCATTGCTAACGGACAGCAGCAGCTAACCTTTAGCTCGAAAAAGCTCTCGCCGTTCATATAACGAGACTCAAACCAGAGCATTCCGGACCTATTTTCTCTCCATATCCCCGGATTCCTACCGCAACCTCTGGATATTTTCACCTGGATCTTGCAGCTAGCTAGCTGCTATCCGAGTGATTATCGGCTAACGTTGGTCCCGGAGCAAGCACCAATTAGCCTGAAGCTAGCCTGTGCTTGGCCCATCTTCCGACTGACTGAAGAATCCCATCAGCCACTCCTGGGCTACAACACCTATCCGGACCCGTTTTTTACTGCCGGTGCGGAGCCTCACCGGGCCTTCACGACTGGACTACTGACATTATCTACCCGAGGGGGTTATTCAAACGGCCCTCCGTCGCGACGTCACCTGAACGCCCATCAGCTAACTGCGGCCCGCTAACGTTAGCTGTCTAGAGCATATCGGCTGCTAGCTAAACAGATCCATCGGACAATTCCTATTTTGCCAATTGGCCTGGTCCCTTCACCACACGGAACCCCACTAACCCATCACGACTGGTCTACCGACGGAAACGTACGAGGAGGCTATAAAAAGACTTCCTCCGTCTTTGTTAGCCGGCCTGCTAGCCTTTGCTAGCTTGCTATCCCCAGCTAGCTGTCTGAATCGCCGTGTCCCCAACCAGCCTCACTACTAACTGAACCCTTAAGATCACTCGGCTAAGCATGCCTCTCCTCAATGCCAATATGCCTTGTCCATTGCTGTTTTGGTTAGTGTTAATTGTCTTATTTCACTGTAGAGCCTCTAGCCCTGCTCAATATACCCTATCCAACCCTTCAGTTCCACCACCCACACATGCGATGACATCACCTGGTTTAAATGTTTCTAGAGACAATATCTCTTTCATCACCACTCAATGCCTAGGTTTACCTCCACTGTATTTACGTCCTACCATACCTTTGTCTGTACATTATGCCTTTAATTAATTTTATTGCCCCCTGAAACCTGTTCTTTTTACTCTCTGTTCAGAACGTCCTAGACGACCAGTCATTATAGCCTTTAGCCGTACCCTTATCCTAACCCCTCCTCTGGTGATATAGAGGTTAATCCAGGCCCAGCAGTGCCTAGCTCCACTCCTATTCCCCAGGCGCTCTCATTTGTTGACTTCTGCAACCGCAAAAGTCTTGGTTTCCTGCATGATAACATTAGAAGCCTCCTCCCTAAGTTTGTTTTATTCACTGCCCTAGCACACTCTGCCAACCCGGATGTCCTAGCCGTGTCTGATTCCTGGCTCAGAAAGACCACCAATAACTCTGAAATTTCCATCCCTAACTACAACATTTTCAGACAAGATAGAACGGCCAAAGGGGGGCGGTGTTGCAATCTACTGCAGAGATAGCCTGCAGAGTTCTGTCTTACTATCCAGGTCTGTACCCAAACAATTTTAACTTTTACTTTCTAGAAACAAGTCTCTCACTGTTGCCGCTTGCTATAGACCACCCTCTGCCCCCAGCTGTGCTCTGGACACCATATATGAACTGATTGCCCCCCCATCTATCTTCAGAGTTCGTGCTGCTAGGTGACCTAAACTGGGACATGCTTAACACCCCGGCCGTCCTACAATCTAAGCTTGATGCCCTAAACCTCACACAAATCATCATTGAACCTACTAGGTACAACCCCAAAGCCGTAAACACGGGCACCCTCAGATGTCATCCTAACTAACTTGCCCTCCAAATACACCCCTGCTGTTTTCAACCAAGAACTCAGCGATCACTGCCTCATTGCCTGCATCCGTAATGGGTTTGCGGTCAAACGATCTCCCCTCTCTACTGTTAAATGTTCCTTAAAACACTTCAGCAAGCAGGCCTTTCTAATCGACCTGGCCCGGGTATCCTGGAAGGATACTGACCTCATCCCGTCAATAGAGGATGCCTGGTTATTCTTTAAAAGTGCCTTCCTCACCATCTTAAATAAGCATGCCCATTCAAGAAATTTCGAACCAGGAACAGATATAGCCCTTGGTTCTCTCCAGACCTGACTGCCCTTGACCTGCATTAGCATCGAACAGCCCCTGTGATATGCAGCTTTTCAGGGAAGTCAGGAACCAATATACACTGGCAGTTAGGAAAGCCAAGGCTAGCTTTTTCAAGCAGAAATTTGCTTCCTGTAACACAAACTCAAAAAAGTTCTGGGACACTGTAAAGTCTATGGAGAATAAGAGCACCTCCTCCCAGCTGCCCACTGCACTGAGGATAGGAAATGCTGTTACCACCGATAAATCCACAATAATTTAGAATTTCAATAAGCATTTTTCTACGGCTGGCCATGCTTTCCACCTGGCTACCCCTACCCCGGTCAACAGCCCTGCACCCCCCTCAGTAACTCGCTAAAGCCTCCCCCATTTCTCCTTCTCCCAAATCCAGTTAGCTGATGTTCTGAAAGAGCTGCAAAATCTGGACCCCTACAAATCAGCCAGGCTAGACAATTTGGACCCTTTCTTTCTAAAATTATCTGCCGAAATTGTTGCAACCCCTATTACTAGCCTGTTCAACCTCTCTTTCATGTCATCTGAGATTGCCAAAGACTGGAAAGCAGCTACGGTCATCCCCCTCTTCAAAGGGGGAGACACTCTTGACCCAAACTGCTACAGACCTATATCTATCCTACCCTGCCTTTCTAAGGTCTTTGAAAGCCAAGTTAACAAACAGATTACCGACCATTTCGAATCCCACCGTACCTTTTCCGCTATGCAATCTGGTTTCAGAGCTGGTCATGGGTGCACCTCAGCCACTCTCAAGGTCCTAAACGACATCATAACCGCCATATTCATTGATCTGGCCAAGGCTTTCGACTCTGTCAATTACCACATCCTTATCGGCAGACACGACAGCCTTGGTTTCTCAAATGATTGCCTCGCATGGTTCACCAACTACTTCTCCGATAGAGTTCAGTGTGTCCGGGCCTCTGGCAGTCTCTATGGGGGTGCCACAGGGTTCAATTCTTGGGCCGACTCTCTTCTCTGAATACATCAATGATGTCGCTCTTGCTGCAGGTGAGTCTCTGATCCACCTCTACGCAGACGACACCATTCTGTATACTTCTGGCCCCTCTTTGGACACTGTGTTAACTACACTCCAGACGAGCTTCAATGCCATACAACTCTCCTTCCGTGGCCTCCAACTGCTCTTAAACGCAAGTAAAACTAAATGCATGCTCTTCAACCGATCGCTGCCCGCACCTGTCCGCCCGTCCAGCATCACTACTCTGGACGGTTCTGTCTTAGATTATGTGGACAACTACAAATGTCTAGGTGTCTGGTTAGACTGTAAATTCTCCTTCCAGACTCACATCAAACATATCCAATCTAAAATTACATCTAGAATTGGCTTCCGATTTTGCAACAAAGCATCCTTCACTCATGCTGCCAAACATACCCTCGTTAAACTGACCATCCTACCGATCCTCGACTTCGGTGATGTCATTTACAAAATAGCCTCCAATACTCTACTCAACAAATTGGATGCAGTCTATCACAGTGCCATCCGTTTTGTTACCAAAGCCCCATATACCACCCACCACTGCGACTTGTATGCTCTCGTTGGCTGGCCCTCGCTTTACACTCGTTGCCATACCCACTGGCTCCAGGTCATCTACAAGTCCCTGCTAGGTAAAGTCCCGCCTTATCTCAGCTCTCTGGTCACCATAGCAGCACCAACCCGTAGCACGCGCTCCAGCAGGTATATCTCACTGGTCACCCCCAAAGCCAATTCCTCCTTTGGCAGACTCTCCTTCCAGTTCTCTGCTGCCAATGACTGGAACGAACTACAAAAATCTCTGAAACTGGAGACACTTATCTCCCTCACCAGCTTTAAGCACCAGTTGACAGAGCAGTTCACAGACCCCTGCACCTGTATATAGCTCATCTGTAAATAGCCCAACCAACTTCCTCATTCCCTACCGTATTTATTTATTTATCTTGTTCCTTTGCACCCCAGTTTTTCTACATTGCACATTCATCTACTGCACATCTACCATTCCAGTGTTTAAATGCTATATTGTAATTAATTTGCCACCATGGCCTATTTATTGCCTTACCTTCCTTATCCTACCTCATTTGCACTCTTTGTATATAGATTTGTTTTATTGACTGTGTCACGATCTTCAAAAGGAGCGGACCAAGATGTAGCGAGGGTTCCAGTATAACATACTTTAATTACGCAGTGAAACTGGCAAAAACAATGAAAAGACCGTAACGCTGGTGTGGCACAACACAGGCACGCGCGTGCGTGCGTGCGCACACACACAGAAATACAAACAATGACCCATGAAATCAGTGGGGAATTTACAAACTTAAATATGGTCCCCAATTAGAGGTAATGAAACTCAGCTGCCTCTAATTGTGAACCATTAACGAAACCAAACAAAGAAATACACACCCTAGAACAAAAACCCCTGATCACGTCCTGACCAAAAAGGGCTATCTATGGCCAGGACGTGACAGACTGTATGTTTGTTTTACTCATGCGTAACTCTGTGTTGTTGTATGTGTCGAACTGCTTTGCTTTATCTTGGCCAGGTCACAGTTGTAAATGAGAACTTGTTCTCAACTTGCCTACCTGGTTAAATAAAGGTGAAATAAAATAAAAAAAATAAAAAAGGATGTGGAAATGTTAGGGTTATTTTGCTCTTCATTCACAGTCGCTTAATAGCCTAGGCCTATCAATCAATCAAATGTATTTATAAAGCCCTTTTTACATAAGCCGATGTCACAAGGTGCCTACTCCCGACAGGTCATGTACAGCGCCATATTTTCCTAACGGAAAGCCTGAGGCCTACATAGGCTACTGTAAAATGCATTTACATTTTTCTTGGAATAGAAACACCATAATATTAATCAATTTAATTAAGCTACATTTCTAACAGTAAAAACAGCACAACAAATACAATAATCATTTACAAACAAATTATAATCAATTCCATATAGTCTGTTCTAACAAAAAAGGTTTAAGTCTCTAGTACAGCAAATATTAAACACAGTCAAACACATTCGTGAATTCAATCGCTTTAGCTGACGTTGCAGTTTATTAATTGTTTAATTATTCAAGGCTCCCTTTGTTATTTTGTTTTATAACTAAAATGCTTGACTGTATTTAAAGACATGGATGACTTGTATGCTGTGTGATGACATGCACAAATGAATGAATGACTGATTGATATACTGTAAACTGTAGTAGGCCTTTATGCCAATAAGTAAGTTATGTTAAAACAGCTGCAGTTAGCAGGACTCTTAGGCTTACAGCTCAATGTCATTTCAATAACTTAATTTCAGTAAAAACCTTGGCCCCACCTGTCCCTGACTTTTCCTAAATATGTGTATTTTACACTCTATCAGTAGGACTACATTGAGATAAATATCATTAAGGACTACAACATTCTAAGCATTCCAATCCTCAAAGAGCCATGTGATATTAGCTGAGACTGGCTGTGCCATGTCAATGAAATGTACTTGTTAATTTAGCAGACATAACACGCTTATATTCCCTAGCCCTTTGGAATATAACAGAATACAGTAGAATGGATATTTTCCCAAAATTGGTATTTGCTGATTGTCATCAGTAGGCAAGGAGCTGTGGTTATCCTAGGAAAACATTATATTTTGAAAGAGAGACTATCTATTAAACAGTTTGTGTTTGGCAAAACTAGGTCAATTAAAAACCTTGGAATATTCTCTTTCGGATAGGGTATAGCAATCAAAACGTCTGGCCTGCATGGACCTCAGTAGGAATATTTGGAAAAGTAAGCAAGCACCAACAAGCTTCATAAAGATGTCCTCAAAGTTTCCCTCTGGTGGTCAAACTAGCATTAATGGCAACAATGGCTGACAGTAAAATACTATGACGTCATGCACTCCAACATGCCATAACATTCCTCAGCATCCCGCAAGCTGTGCTGCAATATGACGCAACTTTTAAATAAGGACCCACTGTATATGAGATAGAAGGGAGTTCCATGCAATCATGGCTCTGTATGTTTCCTTGAATTTGTGAAAAGACCCCTGGTGGCATGTCTGGTGGGGCCAGTGCTGTGTGTAAGTTGACAAAAAAAAGTGATGCAGTCAGTCTTTCCTCAACTCTTAGCCAAGAGAGACTGGCATGCATAGTATTGATATTATCCCTCTGATTACAATGAAGAGCAAAATGTGCCGCTCTGTTCTGGGTCAGCTGCAGCTTAACTACATCCTCCTTTGCAGCACTTGACCAACTGACCGGACAATAATCAAGATTAGTTAAAACTAGAGCATGCAGGACTTGCTTTGTGGAGTGTGGTGTCAGAAAAAGCAGAGCATTTCTTCATCACGGACAGACGTCTCCCCATATTTACAACCATTAATTAAATCTATATGTAAACCACTACGATGGTTTACAATCTAAGGTAACAACAAGTAATTTAGTCCCCTCAACGTGTTCAACAGTCACACCATTCATTACCAGATTCAGCTGAGGTCTAGAACTTAGGGAATGATTTGTACCAAATACAATGCTCTTAGTTTTAGAGATGTTCAGGACCAGTTTATTACTTGCCGCCCATTCCAAAACTGACTGCAACTTTTTGAGCTGAAGTTGATGCATTTAGGGTTGAATCATCAGCACACATGGCCACATTTAAAAACGTATTCAGGATCGGTGGGTCCCTTGCGGGACGGTTGAGCTAACATAGGCTAATGCGATTAGCATGAGGTTGTAAGTACCAAGAACATTTCCCAGGACATAGATGTATCTGATATTGGCAGGAAGCTTAAATTCTTGTTATCTAACTGCACTGTCCAATTTATAGTCGCTGTTACAGTGAAAGAATACTATGCTATTGTTTGAGGAGAGTGCACATTTTTGAACATGAAAAGTTATTAATAAACAAATTAGGCACATTTGGGCAGTCTTGATACAACATTTTGAACAGAAATGCAATGGTTCATTGGATCAGTCTTAAACTTTGCACGTACACTGCTGCCATCAAATTGGCCAAAGTCTAAATTGCAACTGGGATAGAATAATACATTATAGCCTTTCTCTTGTATTTCAAAGATGATGGTACAAAAAAAATACAAAAGAATGCTTGTTTTTTTCTTGTATTATCTTTTACCAGATCTGTTATATTCTTCTACATTCCTTTCACATTTCCACAAACTTCAAAGTGTTTCCTTTCAAATGGTACGAAGAATATGCATATCCTTGCTTCAGGGCCTGAGCTACATTCAGTTAGATTTGGATATGACATTTTAGGCAGAAATTGAAAAAAGGGAGCTTCCTTTTTAACTGATTCCATGTGTGTTATTTCATAGTTGTGATGTCTTCACTATTATTCTACAAAATAAAGAAACATCCTGGAATGAGTAGGTGTGTCCACACTTTTGACTGATACTTTCTTAATTAATTTGATTAATATTATGGTGTTTCTATTCCAAGAAAAACGAAAAACCCTCTGGGTTTCGGTTAGTTTTGAACGGAAAATATAGTGCTGTATAACGTGACGGTTGGCAGTACCGTACTGGGCTATTTAGCTAAAGAATCCCTGTGTCTTGCTTGCATTTTGCACTGCGGGAGCCCCCATCCACAAAGTATCAAAATACAGAGAGGTGTTGGTAAAGGTATATTGTCCTGCTAATAGCCCATAATGGGCTATTATAATACTGTACATGGTGTCCAGGTCAGGATAACCAAAACATTTACTTATTAAAGACTGTCAAAAAGAATGTTGGAACTTTTATCCAAAGCCATGAATGAGTGAGTCACTCAGCTTTATGTAGGTGCCGGCTATATGACTGTGTCATCAACTTGATAATATATAACAATATTTTGGAGGTTATTTCTTTAAAAAAAAAAAAAAAGACAGCGATTGTAATCTGAATAAGGGACAAAACATTTATTTCTGTTTTTAGAGGGAGAGAAACGCCGCCCATCAAGGCCAAAATATAGCCCTGCTAATAGCCATAATGGCGCTGTACAACGTAACCGTGTGTGTGAAAGAGTATTTTCCAGTAAGCAACAATTTGTTTACCTTCATTAGACAACTTTGTTCCAATATTTCTGTAATTCACTGATATTTCTTCCCATAGTAATTCGTTATGGATCCATAACTAAATAAACATCAGCATTTTGAAAGAGTATTTTTATCATAATTTTATTAACGACAGCATAAAGATGTTGATGAAGAAATACTGTACTGCTATTTTGAGTTAGAAACGTAACACTTCAGAGTACTTAAGCATCAAATACATTGCAGATAGGGGGATGTTCACACCTATGGTAGCCGGGCTACAAGTGTTTGAAAACCTGTTTTCAAAATGCCACCAGCTGTCCATCACTACAGTAAATAAAAAAACAGCATCTTGTTTACATTTTTATTGTAACCACAATGTCAAAAATAATTTGTATCTACCTTTACAATAACTTTCAGAGTTTGGGATTCATTTGATTAATATTATGGTGTTTATATTCCAAGAAAAATGAAGGGTTTCTGTTAAGATGGAACAGAAAACATGGCGCTGTACTACGTGATAGTCGGGAGAACAGTACTGGGCTATTTAGCTAAAGAATTCAAGTCTCCTGCGGGAAACCGGGGTTCAATTCCCCAACAGGGAGGAAGGATTAGGCTGCCCTTGTAAATAAGAATTTGTTCTTAACTGACTTGCCTACATAAATAAATGTTACACTAAGAGCATAACATTTCTAAACCCTAATTATCTAATTCAGTCTAACCAAAACCCAAATGAAAATTCAGTGAAAAGAAAAATCTCCTTGATTTATCAAGACCAGTCTCCATGCTTGTCTCAGCAGCCCGAAATTGTGCTAAAAGAGTTGTAGGCTATTGCTTCTAACTCAATATTCTCTTTAAATACATAAGACCTACACCCCTTTTTAACAGCACAACACTCAACACTAGTGAGACTCATGTCGCCTAGAGTAGGCCTACAGTATATCGAAAAATATGACGTGACTCTCCACCATTAATTACATGTAGAGGATTGGAGGATATTTCTGTAATTCAGTGATATTTATTCCCATAGTAATTCGTTATGGATCCATAACTAAATAAACATCAGCATTTTGAATTATTATTTTTGTAATTATTTTATTAACCTTTTCACACGTACTAACACACGGGTGTGATCATTCTACAGTGGTCCCTGAAGCATATGATCAAACCGGTGTGATTAGAATGCATATTTAGAACGTCCAGTTTCAATTGACGCAACAATCAGCATTTGAGCTGGCCACACTGTTTTTTCAGAAACATTTTGCACAAACACAGTCCTTACAAAGTTATGTCCAGAATGTGAGCAGTTTATTTTTGGATGCAATGTTCAGACATTCCCAGAAGTAGTTACAGCATAACACAATCATCCAAACCAGAAAAATGTAGGCTACATTTGTCCTAGCGCTAACTGAGGAAAGATTGACATATCACAAGCGGTCATATTTTTATAACTCTCGGCTGACAGAAACTACAATATGAATAAGCTAATAGCAATTACTATTTATAATTAATCACATCACGGGTGAGCTCACCATTGATCAAAATGATTGAGTAAAACACTTTCAAGAAATCAAAAGTAATCCAACGATGGGTTGTTGGTGCACGCCGTCATGCTTGTTTTTTTGCATCAACCAAAGATACTAAGAGGAGACAAGATGAGTTTGGTTTGTTTATAGTACGCATGTTGAAGGGGGTGTGTCGTCGACGATCAACCACTTCCCTTCATTCACTTCTGGGAGTTTAACTGAAAGATGAGTGAACCATTCCTTCACATCATTATAATATCTTTGATCTGGCAGATTACGTGACACCCAGAATGCATTGTATAATGTCAACAAACATGGTGCCACACATAGCTGGCAAATAGCTTAGCTCATTATAATCAGTACAACTTTCTAAAAAGTATTTTACACACATCATAGTCGTCCATTACAATATATGCAATAATCGTAAAGCATTATTTGTCACCAGTATTTGAAAACGTGAATAAAACTGTAAACATTATGCTCCATACATACAGTTGAAGTCGGAAGTTTACATACACTTAGGTTGGAGTCATTAAAACTTGTTTTGCAACCACTCCACAAATGTCTTGTTAAACAAACTATTGTTTTGGGAAGTCGGATAGGACATCTACTTTGTGCATGACACAAGTAATTTCTCCAACAATTGTTAACAGACAGATTATTTCACTTATGATTCACTGTATCACAATTCCAGTGGGTCATAAGTTTACATACACTTAGTTGACTGTGCCTTTAAACAGCTTGGAAAATTCCAGAAAATGATGTAATGGCTTTAGAAGCTTCTGATAGGCTAATTGAAATCATTTTAGTCAATTGGAGGTGTACCTGTGGATGTATTTGAAGGCCTACCTTCAAACTCAGTGCCTCTTTGCTTGACATCATGGGGAAATTAAAATAGACCTCAGAAAAAAATTGTAGACTCCAAAAGTCTGGTTCATCCTTGGAAGCAATTTTCAAACGCCTGACGGTACCATGTTCATTTGTATAAACAATAGTACACAAGTATAAACACCATGGGACCACGCAGCTGTCATACCATTCAGGAAGGAGACGCATTGTGTCTCCTAGAGATGAACGTACTTTGGTGCGAAAAGTGCAAAATACATAAGTATCTATATCCACAGTAAAACGGGTCCTATTTTGACATAACCTGAAAGGCCACTCAGCAAGGAAGAAGCCACTGCTCCAAAACCGCCATAAAAAAGCCAGACTACGGTTTGCAACTGCACATGGGGACAAAGATCGTACTTTTTGGAGAAATGTCCTCTGGTCTAATGAAACAATAATTTAACTGTTTGGCCATAATGACCATCGTTATGTTTGGAGGAAAATAGGGGAGGCTTGCAAGCTAAAGAACACCATCCCAACCGTGGAGCACGGGGGTGGCAGCATCATGTTGTGAGGGTGCTTTGCTGCAGGAGGGACTGGTGCACTTCACAAAATAGATGGCATCATGAGGATGAAAAATTATGTGGATATATTGAAGTAACATCTCAAGACATCAGTCAGGAAGTTAAAGCTTGGTCGCAAATGGGTCTTCCAAATGGACAATGACCCCAAGCATACTTCCAAAGTTGTGGCAAAATGGCTTAAGGACAGCAAAGTCAAGGTATTGGAGTGGCCATCACAAAGCCCTGGCCTCAATCCCATAGAAAATTTGTGGGCAGAACTGAAAAAGCGTGTGTGAGCAAGGAGGCCTACAAGCCTGACTCAGTTACACCAGCTCTGTCAGGAGGAATGGTCCAAAATTCACCCAACTTGTTGTGGGAAGCTTGTGGAAGGCTACCCAAAACGTTTGACCCAAGAAAAACAATTTAAAGGCAATGCAACCAAATACAAATTGTGTGTATGTAAACTTCTGACCCACTGGGAATGTGAAGAAATAAAAGCTAAAATAAATAATTCACTCTACTACTATTCTCTATACTACTATTTCACATTCTTAAAATAAAGTGGTGATCCTAACTGACCGAAGACAGGGAATTTTTACTTGGATTAAATGTCAGGAATTGTGAAAAACTGAGTTTAAATGTATTTGGCTAAGGTGTACGTAAACTTCCGACTTCAACTGTACATATATATATACTGTATGCGCCTACAGTAGAAACGACAACACGATATACAGAAAATAAGGAACTTACTTTGATAGGAACACACACATGTTCAAAGTTATTATGTGTAAGGAAAACAACAAGGAAGGCCAAGCAAGCGCCAGCTGGAAAATGTTAAAATTCTTGCAAGACTGCGCAAATATATGCATACTTGATCTGCGCAAACATGATTGAAGTGCAGTGGGTTCTCCTGGAAGAGAGAAGTTTATCTGGCTCAGTAAAGCCTCAAACATAAATTGTCTGCAACGCTGAAATGGAATACTTCTATGTGAATTAATGGGGCAGAACACACCTCAATTCAAACTGTTGTTAGAAAATACAACTTGTTAACGTATAGATAATTAGCAGGCAGCGCGTGTTAATTGTCCTGTTGCGTAATAATCACATTTTGGAACAGTGAGTGCATTCTGACATCACGTGCATAAAACAACTCACACTGGGACGACCGTTAGAGATATTTGGAATTCACTTGTGAAAAGGTTAATGAAAGCATAAAGATGCCATTATTAGTTACAATGTTTTAGTTTGAACGTGCATACTGGCACTAAGAACAGAACAGTGGGAACGTTTCCCTAGTCAGCGCCATTATTAGTGCAATGCCCCTTAAATATTATGGAGATGATTTTGTTTTCAAATAATGTAAAATGAGTGAGAAAAAGCTCATTCTTGAACATGAGGTGAGACTGTTGCTAATTTGTAAATAAAGACTGTTATTTAGAATTATTTATTTATGTTTTTAACTATTTTAACACTCTTAGAAACTTCAGAGTGTTTCCTATCCAATAGTACTAATTATGGGCATATCCTATTTTATGGGCCTGAGTGGGAGGCCAGACTCTCCAAAACCGTCACCTCGGGAGCCGCTCCCTAAGAAGTTAAAGGGAGAAAATGGGTCACCCAGTACAGGTATTGAACTAGTATCTAAAGCAACATAGCTTGCACTGCTATGCAGTGTCTTAGATGTTTGCACCACTCAGGCCTGTACAGCTTCCCGGTTGGGAGTTGCCTACAGTATTACAGTAAGAGCAAAATAATTCTAACAAAATAAAATAATAAAAACCTTAGTGTAACAACAGTTTTATGTCCCCCATTCATTGTCAGTTAGAGACACAGTAGGACCCAAAAGCATAATCCGTGCTCTAACTCCCCCTTGCACTGGTCTGGAACAATGAAGTGGTGACACAGGGTAACGTGCTAAACCACAAAATACTTCTAAGTCCCGTGGTGTAAACTCGCAACTTTTAAAGGAGGAACTACTGTAGATGGCAAAATAGTTGGGAAGAGATTCCATGGCACATGGTTTATGAATTGACATACAACTCTTCATAGTCAGGCTGCTGTAGGTGTGAAAATCCCAATTTGGCCCTAACAGCTCTTCATCAACATCTTTTTGATTTCATTAATAAAATAAAGAGACAAAATATATAAAAAATGCAGAAGTTTAATTAATCTACATTTGAGTTGCACTTCCCCCAGCTCCACGACCACAAGTAAAACCTTGCTGAGATGATCAATGTATTTGTTGCATTGTTGTATCGTCAATTTCTCAAGCCAAAATGTATTGATGGCATTAACCAGTTAATCTTTGCTTGTAGGCTTGGCAGAGTTAAGGTTTAATTTTTTCAGTTGATGCCAAACAAGTTCGATCGGGTTTAAATCAGGAGACCTATACATGTAGATATTTAAAAATATATATATATATATATATTATAATATATATATATATATATATATATATGTATATATATACACTGTAGGCCTACCGTAGGTGTTGTAGGTCTTTTATTTATTTATATTTATTTTACTACATAAAGGTCTACTTACTCTGCTGGCGTCTTGACCCAGTTTATGCCCTCATTTGCATTGCAAACCCGGGCGGCTGTGTTTTTTGGGTCATTGTCTGCATTTGGAGAAGAAAAAAATAAATTTAGCCTAACAGCCAACATTAGGTACAATACTAGAAATATACATGTAAATAGGCCTAAACATAACAAAAATATTGCTATAATCCTACCTTGAAAGAAACGATGAGGTTGCAGAAACACCTCTCTGACATAGGGTCCGGCATTTCTCTTGATGATTTCTTCCTCAAAGAAATCTCGAGCCATGATGCCTGAAAAAGGAATTATTGTGGAACACATAACAGTCCGTGAGGTGTAGGCTACAATATGTTATGTACCTTCTGCTTTTGTACACTTACCATCAAAAATCAAATATGGGCCTCATCCTGGCGAGAAATTGCCCCCCACACACAGAGTTTGAGGATGCTTGGGACTCAGCTTGCTTGATCTTCTTCCTTTTTTCTGTAGCAATTTTGAGCAAATTGCTCAAGGGCAACGGTTGATTCGTTTGTGAAGATGGCGTCATTGAATGTCTCGCCAGCTTTGATCCATGCCTGGGCCTGCAAGACGCAAATGTCTTTGTTTGTCAGACAAATGATTGGGTCAAAACTACAGAACAGTACAAAACCTGAGAACACACATGGTTAATGTTCTGAAGAAAAAAAAAGAAATATATATACACTACCGTTCAAAAGTTTGGGGTCAAATTGTTATTTTTTAAACGAGCCATAGAAAGTTGACTGCAATTTCAGTTTAATCCACCAGAAAAGACAGAACAAATAATACAACAAATATTGTGGTTAATCTCACATATACTAATTGATAAAAAAAAACATTATCAGTGGAACCTTTAACAAGTGGAAGGGGGAAAAAGTATTATTATTTCTATCCCTGTTTTTCACAAGTGTAGCAGGTTGTGAATTCTGAAAAGAATGTTTCTGTAATGGGTTATTAGCAGGACAATATATATTGGTCATATTGGTCATGGCTCCCGAGTGGCGCAGTGGTCTAAGGCACTGCATCTCAGTGCAAGAGGCGTCCTTACAGTCCCTGGTTTGAATCCAGGCTGTATCACTTTTGAACGTGATTTGGAGTCCCATAGGGCGGCACACAATTGGCCCAGCGTTGTCCGGGTTAGGGGAGTGTTTGGCCGGCCAGGATGTCCTTGTCCAAAAAATAGGCACAGTAGGCTTTTGGTTTCTCTCCCTCTAAAAACAGAAATGAATATTTTGGCCTTTATTCAGATTGCAATCGTTCACTTTTGGTTATTTGAAAACTAACTCTCCAAAATATTGTTATTTTTTAAACAAAGCCATTATTATTATTATTATTATTATTAACCCTGCATTATAATTATATAAAAGCCCCTTAGACATTCTCACAGATCAGATTTGCCCGAACGAAAAATGCCCCTTAGATATCAATTTAGAATCCTCCAATCCTCTAAATGTAATTATTGGCAGAGAGTCACGTCATTGAAAACAAATATTTTTAGATATACTGTAGGCCTACCGTAGGCGACATGAGTCTCACTAGTGTTGAGTAATGTACTGTTAAAAGTGTTGTAGGTCTTATTTATTTATTTTTATTGAACCTTTATTTTACTTCTCCCTTCCCTCGGCGCAGGGTTCTGGGCCGGGAGGGTGGCTTCCGCTCTCGCCCGAACTCGGATCCCAGCATCTCCATGTCGCCTGGGTTGCATGGCGCACCCCCTTTCCCCGTTAGGCACAGCCGCATGGCGCACCCCCAATATCAAGGTGCACATGGGCCTATTTATATAATCAATATGAATTTGGAGAGCAGAAATTATTAAATTGTAAAGCATTAGAGTTTTAAGAATTGTGTGTGTTCAATTATTTGTGACATTGTGGCATTTAAAGCATATTGAAGTTAGAAGCAATAGGATTTGAAACAATAGCCTACCCGTGTGTGGTCAACTATTTCAGCACCGCGCTACTCTGAGACAAGCATGCGGACTGGTCTTGATAAATCAATGAGATTTCTATTTTCACTGAATCTCCGTTTAGGTATTGGTTAGACTACAATTGGGGTGTAGAAATGTTATGCTCTTAGTACTGTAGCCTACTCCAGACCGGTCACGTTGAACAGTGCCATATTTTCCTAACGGAAACCCTGAGGGTTTCTTTTTTCGTTTTTCTTGGAATAGAAGCACCATAATATTAATCAAATTAATTAAGCTACATTTCTTAAAATCAATTCCATATACTATGTTCTTACAAAATAAAATTGAAGACTGTCAAATGCTTCTCAAATATGCCCTCTTGTGGTAAAACTAGCACTAACTAGCATTAATGGAAACAATGGCTGACAATTACATAACGTGCCATAGAATTCTGCGGCAGCCCCGCAAGGTGTGCTGCAGAATGACGCAACTTTTAAAGGAAGAACCACTGTAGGATTAGCTTTGCAGCTGAGGTCAGTGATCAATCTTTCCGTTGGTGAGGGTTCACTTATTAGTAGGGGAATGGGTGGCAACCCATCTGACAGCTTGCTCATTATTATGATTACCAGTTATTTCAATTTATTTAAAGTTGGGGTTTTAAGTTGGATGCTACACGATTTAAATCAGTTTATAAACGTAATACTGGATCAGTAATGTGGAAGCTGGGCTATTAATGAACTTGAAAAAGCTAATTTAATTGAATAATCAAAATTTTATTTTATTTAACCAGGCAAACCAGTTAAGAAAAAAATCTTATTTATAATGACGGGCTGCCAGGGAACAGTTAACTGCCTTGTTCCAGGGCAGAATGACAGATTTTTACCTTGTCAGCTCGGGGATTCGACCTTGCAACCTTTCGGTTGCTGGCCCAATGCGCTAACAACTAGGCTACCTGCTGCCACAACTTTGATGATAAATCAAACCTGCATAGGCTATTTTGGGATTACATTTAAATTAACCTGAAAGCGTTGCTGTATCTAGGTGAATGTGGAAATGTTTGACAATGATGATAAATCAAACCTGTATAGGCTATTTTGGGATTACATTTTAATTAACCTGAAAGCTTTCCTGTATCTAGGTTAATGTTGAAATGCTTGACAATGTCTCAGTGGTTGGAACAAATCAGTTTGTGTATTATCCCAATAAACGACCTGAAAGGTAGTATTGCAATTGAACATATTTATTCAATTGAATGAGACAATGATATTCAATCAGTTGAGACTGGTTGGATACTATACAGTGTGCCCCATTGTAAGAAACGTGGGCTTACGGTTGTTGTCATAAGGATTTTAATTTTTTATTATTAAATTACTTGCAATTCATTCATTATCACCAGGGGTCACTTACCCCTGAAAGATGAAATCACACTGGATTCTAGCAAAGGCGCGACTTCAAACAATACCAGATCAGTAATGTGGGAGTTGGCTCTAATGAGCTAGTGAAAGCAAATTTTTATGATTAATCAAACCTGTATAGGCTATTTGGAATTAAACCTTAATTAACCTGAAAGCATGCTTTATCTAAGTTAATGTAGCAAAGTTTAAAATGAAATCAAACAGTGTAACCTGAATTAATTAAAAACAATTACTGGCAATTCTCCACCACCAGAGGTTACTGATAGCACAAGCTGAAATTGACAGGGTTCCAGCAAAGGTGGAACTTCAACAATACTGGGTCAGTAATTTGGCATTGGCACCAATGAGCTTGTAAAAGCAAATGTAATTGATTAATCAATGTTATTGATGAAACACTGGGAAATAAAGAGGGACTTTATCGAACAAAACTACCATTTATTGTGTAGCTGGGACCCTTGGGATTGCAAACCTCGGCCCATAGAGACGGACCCTAACGTTTCTGTCCCGATAGCTCATTCAAGGACCCCGTAGCAACGCCCGGAAAAAGTGGATTTTTAGCACCAATTAAGGTTGGTGCTTGGGCTCCAAATGACCTATCTAGCCAAAACTCGGGATTCGGGGTCGCCTCAGCTAGGCCTAAACATAATGTCAGAACTGGACCCACAACTAGAACGTAACTACGTGTTTGACGTTTTTATTATGGTTTAAACAAAAGGCGCTGTGAATTTTGGGCCTGCTTTGAAATATGTGATAGTTGGCTTCTAAATGTGGGTTTGGTGTCAGTTTGTATCAGTTTGGTGTCAGAATGATATCTTATTGACTGATGGACGCTGACTTGCTGGCTGACCTTTGTACATTTGCAATAAGTTTAAACAGTGATAAAACATCACCAAATTGACATGCAGAAATCAACACCAATGAGCGATGGAAAGGAACCAGAATCACTGCCCGGCCATCCCAAGTTCAACGGGCCAGTCAATGGGGCATATCTGCAGTATATTAGAGCATGTCAAATTCGTGATGGTAAATGCACATTGAAACATATTGCAAATGGACAGTACATTTGCAATAAGTTTAACTACTTAGGGAGTGGTGGGGCGCTTCTTGGCAATATTACAGCGTTGTCAGATTTCAAAACGGCTTTACGGCGAAAGCACTACATTTGATTGTTTGAGGGTAGCACCTCCAATATTTGGAGGTTTCCCACGTGTCCAACGAAGACATCCAATGGTTCTTTTGTTAGAAAAAGTCATTTATTATATCCATAAATCTCCGTTTGGTTGGCGCATTATGTTCATAAAATACAGCGTCCACTCGCCCATTGAACCGTGAAGAGAACTCGTTCAACCTATACCTATACACTTGTCCAAGAACAATCAAACATCATTGATAATGTATCCTTAGGAACACTTTTATGTATATTTACTATAATATTTCAACCGGATTATAAACTGGGCGATAGGAAAGGAAAAAACCACAGCGCGCACAAGCCCGTGAACGCGCATCCTCTTCTGTTTACATCCGATGACCACTTCGTAATTCTTCTTCTATTACCATCCAGAGCAACTAAACATCATCAAACACTGTCTAGAGACTGTTGACATCCAGTGGAAGCAATAGGTACTGCAATTTTACTCCCATATATGGTCATTTTCAATAGGGAGGGGTTCAAAATGAGGCAATGTGTCAAAAAAACTTTTTCCAGGACAGAAATACCTTGGGTTTTCGCCTGCTATATCCATTCTGTTATACTCACAGACAATATTTTAACACTCTTAGAAACTTCAGAGTGTTTCCTATCCAATAGTACTAATTATGTGCATATCCTATTTTCTGGGCCTGATTGGGAGGCATTTTACTTTGGGCACGCCAGACTCTCCAAAACCGTCACCTCGGGAGCCGCTCCCTAAGAAGTTAAACAGTGTCAAATTCGTGATGGTAAATGCCCATTGTAAGACGTATCAAATGGACAGCCGTACACCTGGTTATCGGAACGGGTTACCAGGAGAACATTTTTTAAATGGTTTTTAATGCCTTTAGGAGGGTGCAAGGGGTCCACGGCTGGGTAGGGAGCACCCCCCACCCATGCCCATCCCATAGGGCACGGGTGGGGGGTGCTGTACTGATCCCACCATCACAGCCCTCCTCCCTTTGTCACAGCACCCCCCTTACTAATGGTAGCTAATTCTGTCACCAAATCAAGGACAGGCCAAGTGTTTACTAAATAAACTTGCTTTTATTTGAAGGAAAAAACGTGTTCAAAAATCTAATTATATAATACATCGCTAATGAAATAAAAATATATATTACAAGTGTACAAGATAAGGAAAGACAAGTAGAAAAATATATTCCCAATCCCCCTCTAAAGAATGTCATTAAATAAGTACAAAATAAAATAATTGCACTGTATTGCCCCCCCACCCCAAAAAAGAACACCAAGTGTTAAAATGTCAAACACATTTTTAAATAAAACATCTGTAATTAAAAATATATAAAAGTGTACAACATAAGTAAAATAATAGATCCCAAACCCTCTGCCAAAAAAGTAAGCTCTAACAGTGCAAAAAAACTATATACAATATATTTTTTAAGTATTAAGTGTAGTAAAAAGAAGAGGATAATTGTATGTGTGTATGTAATGGTGGGTGAGTGAGTGGGAGTTGGTGCAAACAGTTTTGAGAAGCAGGTGTGAAGAGCTCTTGTAAAGTCACTGGTCAAATAAAATACAATTGCATTTGTCACATGCTTCGTAAACAACAGGTGTAGACTAACAGTGAAATGCTTACTTACAGGTCCTTTTCCAGTTAAAGATAAAGAAAAAAAAATTGAAATAGTGACACGAGGAATAAATACACAGTGAATAACAATAACGAGTAAAAATAACATGGCTATATACAGGGAGTACCAGTCCCGAATCGATGTGCAGGGATACGAGGTAATTGAGATTGCTACTTTGTGTATATGTACAGTGCCTTCGGAAAGTATTCAGACCCCTTGATTTTTCCACATTTTGTTACGTTACAGCCTTATTCTAAAACGTATTAAATTGTTTTTTCCCCTCATCAATCTACACACAATACCCGACAATGACAAAGAAACCTTTTACAAATAAAAACCGCAAATATCACATTTTCATATGTATTCAGACCCTTTACTCAGTACTTTGTTGAAGAACCTTTGGCAGCGATTACAAAATCAAGTGTTCTTGGGTATGACGCTACAAGCTTGGCACACCTGTATTTGAAGAGTTTCTACCATTCTTCTCTGCTGATCCTTTCAAGCTCTGTCAGATTGGATGCTGCACAGCTATGTTCAGGTCTCTCCAGAGATGTTCAATTGGGTTCAAGTCCGGGCTCTGGCTGGGCCACTAACAGACATTTAGATCCTTGTCCCGAAGCCACTCCTATGTTGTCTTGGCTGTGTGCTTAGGGTCGTTGTCCTGTTGGAAGGTGAACCTTTGACCCAGTCTGAGGTCAAATCAAATGAAATGTTATTGGTCACATACACGTGTTTAGCAGATGTTATTGCGGGTGTAGCAAAATGCTTCTGTTTTTAGCTCCAACAGGGCAGTAATATCTAACAAGTAATATCTAATAATACACACAATCTAAAGTAAAGGAATAGAATTAAGAATATATAAATATTTGGATGAGCAATGTCAGAGCGGCATAGACAAAGATACAGTAGAATAGGATGGAATACAGTATTTACATATGAGATGAGTAAATGCAGAGCGCAAGCCTAATCCCACTGGGACCGAGTGAAGGAGGGTTGTGCAGTGGTGCCTGTGGTGGTGTTGGTAGAGGCTCTGGACCGCTCTCCCAACGGTCCATCGTCTGCAAGATGCATCCATGGCGGTGGCGAGATGTTGCAACATGGTCGCGTGCTGCTGGACGCACTCCTCGACCGCAAACACAGGGGTGTCTACTCCTGCTGACTCCATTCTTGAGGTGTGTAATTCTGTCAGAAGGCTTGGTGTAGTAGTGCAAAGGAGTCAGGCTCAGGACAGCAGAGATGAGCAACACAACGTAGTTTACTCAAAATATACAACATCGAAACAAATACCAAGCCCACCAAATGGACTGACATATCTAATAACAATTACACACACAAAGATGGGGAAAACAGAGGGTTAAATAATGAACATGTAATTGGGGAATTGAAACCAGGTGTGTATAAAACAAAGACAAAACAAATGGAACATGAAAAATGGATAGCCGATGGCTAGTAAGCCGGTGACGTCGACCGCCGAACGCCGCCCGAACAAGGAGAGGGACCGACTTTGGCGGAAGTCGTGACACAACCATTTCAGTAATGGGGTGTACAAAACCTAGCTAACTGATTGGATTAGTTATTTATGTTTGTGTAGTATAAGATTATTCAATCAATGTACATGCAAAAACACAGATACTGTATTAAAAATAATTGTAAAAATCTACCTGCAGTAGAGCATGCTGGGAAATATGATATGTAATCTTTTTTTACTGTTATTTTACAGTAACTTACAGGTAACTGGCTGCCAGTAAGTTACTGTAAATAAAACCGTTTTCCGATACAAATACCATTACTGTAATCCATTGATGGTACCATTACTGGTAGTGTAATATATTGTAAGGGGTGGGGGAGGGGGAGAGTTGTTTCAATACAGGCTAAGTGATGTTGAGATTTGCCTAATTTCCACATGGGGCCTCTGTTTTAATAACACTAGCCAATTAATAGCATTCATTATTGCACCATGTGATCAATTAATAGTTCTAAATATGTATTTTTCAAATGATGCCTACAGTGTGATCTATTTCCCCTTGCGCACATGGTCAGAGCACGTCTCCAGAGCCACTGAGCTGGAGAAGCACTTTAATCCTGCCTTAGAATACATTGTGGCCATCAGGTCAAAAGAAATACTGAAATGAGTCACTTCGAAAAATGAATCCTGACTCTCGAGTTAGTTGTTCAAAAAGGATGAATCATTCATGAACTGCACATCACTGCTAGAAGACTTAAAAAGAACTGATGTTGCCACAAGATGGAGGGTAAATTGGAGCATAACTAACAAAATTACAGATAACAAAAATGTACAGAATTTATTATACAAAGGACAAAATTCACAAATTCTACACCACAACAGCAGAGTCATGTCTTAAGTGTAAAACTAATAATGATTCAATAATCTATGCTTTCTTGGAATGCTATAAACTCCAAAAGTTATGGGCGGAGCTAGAAAGTTGGCTGTCAGAAGCATTAAAATGACAACTTACTTTCAATCCTCTGTATATTTCAAGACATGGCATTTGGAGGTGTAGTGAAATACCCAATGGGGTGGACGATTCTCTTCTCATCACTCATCTTGAGAAAATATACTAAACACTTGGAAATTAATCAATCCACCATCATTAACACAATGTAAAAATGTAATGATTTATTATTGAAATAGTATGGGAGACCCGAGAAAAACAAATTGGTACAATTTAAGGCCAAGTGGCAAACAATAATGCAGGCACTCGGGATGAGGGTGTGAGCATGTGGGTCTGGGCAGATGAGAAGTTGTCATTGTTTGTGTGTGTCTGTAAATTGTTGTTTGTGTGTATAAGTTTGTATCTGGAGTTTTAAAAGAGAAAATATATATACACTACCGTTCAAAAATTTGGGATCACTTAGAAATGTACTTGTTTTTGAAAGAAAAGCAGATTTTTTGTCGATTAAAATAACATCAAATTGATCAGAAATACAGTGTAGACATTGTTAATGTTGTAAATAACTATTGTAGCTGTAAATGGCTGATTTTTTAAATGGAATATCTACATAGGGGTACAGTGGCCCATTATCAGCAACCATTACTCCTGTTTTCCAATGGCACGTAGTGTTAGCTAAGTTTATCATTTTGAAAGGCTAATTCAATTTGAAATTAAATTACATTTTGAAAGGCTAAGAAATTTGGATAGGTTATTCCAAAGCAAAAAATCTACCCAGAACAATTTGAAAACATGGAGTGCATTTACATGAACCAATATTTAGTATTCAACTTAATTTTGGCCTTTAGAGGAATAATTTTTTGTGTTGATCCAAATAGTCATATTTGTACAGTGCAACCTAATATTTACATTTTCAGGGACCTCAATCAATTAGATGTTACCAAATGAAGTAAAACAGTTAATATACTCCAATCAAAGAATTTGCTTTTCTTTAAACGTAATTATGAGGTTGTAATTGCATTGTAATTGCATTTTTGGCTCCTGAGTGGCACAGCAGTCTAAGGCACTGCATCTCAGTGCTAGAGGTGTCACAACAGACCCTGATTCGATTCCAGGCTGTATCACAACCGGCCATGATTGGGAGTCCCATAGGGCGACGCACAATTGGCCCAGCGTCGTCCGGGTTAGGGTTTGGCCGGGGTAGGTCGTCATTGTAAATAAGAATTTGTTCTTAACTGACTTGCCTAATTAAATAAAAAATAAATATAATTATATTTTAGTTTTCAGTAAAGTAAATAATCAAGTTTGAAAAATATTAAAATGTAGGTTTAGTTGCAGTCAAATTAGATTTTACTGCTTTGAACTATTGATTTGATTGTAATCAAATGATACAAGTATCATTGCCCTAATAATTAAACTTAATGTAAAGTATTTATTTGACTTGAAAAAAATTATGTTACCACTTGAAGTAATGTATTTAAGTTGATTCAACAAATCACTTTTTTCAGTGGTGTTATTACATTTACCATTGTTACAGGGCTCCTTTGGAAAACAGGCCTTGGTGTCAATGGTATTCCCTGCTAAAATAAAGGTTAAATAAGATCAAATAGAATATTTACTGTCATTAACTAAAGACACACACACACGCACACAGGATATATGGGAGGACTGGGGTCAGTAGTGTCTGTTAGAAGTTGTAAACGAGGAACATGTTCTGGTAATTATTATACTGTAACCATACCATGCAACTGAATGCCTCAGCACATTATGACTGAGTAGGATCACTCCCTTTCCTTTGACCTTACACATTATACTATTCTCACTTACTAAACCCTCCTTTCTCTCTCTGTTTTTCTATTCACGACTTTTCTGCTGTTCCTCCACTAAACATAGCAGTACCACTCCTAAAAGATTAATTGATCATCAAGTTAGCCTTAATTTGGACCAAGTCAGCTGGTAAATGGGGCACTTTTCCCTGAGTGTTAGTGAAATGTGTAAGTGTACATTGATACATTTTGATTATTTATCAATTATGACAAATTAACTAAATCTATTGAATATAAATTGTAGCCTGATTGCTATAATAGAGTTTGAAAATATGATAATGGTTCCGGCTAATAGTCTTTTCCGGACCGGGTTGCTGGCTTGTCGGAATGACAATACAGAATTCATTTTTCACAGAATCAGCTGAGAGCCAGACCAATCTTTCATTAATCAGACACATTATGGGGCTGATCCGCCATAATACATGGCACTTTGTTCAGAAAGCCTATAACGCTTTGTCATATTTGATGTCAAATTACCCGTAATTTCGCTGTTTCTCCATCAAGGCATCTTGTAATAGTTAGCATATGCTAAAGTAAGCTCATGCCCTTACAAAAAAGTGTGACATTTGCAGTTTCACATGTTGATCTTAAATGTCACATATACCATGTTTTCACATGTATTACATTTACATGAGTGTAGCCAAGCTAAGTAGTTAGCTAGCTAACACACTTTTGTATGAGTGTATTTACATGTGTACAGATTAAGCATGGTAATGACATTTATTTCAGAATGTCAATTCTTTTGAATTTTTATCTAATCGTCGCATGCTAATTGCTAACTGCTAGCTAGCGGTTCATTCTAGCTAGCTATTTTTAGCTACTGCTATTGTTAGCTGTCCATTGCTTTTTCTTACATTTAATACACAGGTATGAAAGGGATTTGAATGTACATGAAAATACAGATGTTTTTCTACAAAGAGATAGGCTGAGGTAATCAGTTAACTTGAGTTAACCTTTTGTAATTTTAGAGCCAGTTTTGTTTTATTGGAATTAATCAAATAGTATTAAAACATAAAAAATACACTGAAAAAATCCCAAATACATAATCTACGTAGCTAAAAACAACAATGTGAACAATCTAATCCCGCCGGTTACAAAAGCACAAAAGAAACTTAGAATACACGTGAAATTTTGGGAAACCACGTGTCTGAGTCATGTGAAAAATAAACATGCGAGGAATGACATGAAAAATCCATGTGAAACTTCACACGTGTGCCAAAACCATATATTTTTTTTGTTCACAAGTGACATTTTTCACATGATCTGATTCCAAGATGGCGTAGTAGTGCAGACGTGTTTGTGTCCTCTCTTGCGTACTTTTTGAATGTTTTGTCTTTGTATATACAGTGAGGGAAAAAAGTATTTGATCCCCTGCTGATTTTGCACGTTTGCCCACTGACAAAGAAATGATCAGTCTATAATTTTAATGGTAGGTTTATTTGAACAGTGAGAGACAGAATATCAACAAAACAATCCAGAAAAACACATGTGAAAAATGTTATGAATTGATTTGCATTTTAATGAGGGAAATAAGTATTTGACCCCTCTGCAAAACATGACTTAGTACTTGGTGGCAAAACCCTTGTTGGCAATCAAAGGTCAGACGTTTCTTGTAGTTGGCCACCAGGTTTGCACACATCTCAGGAGGGATTTTGTCCCACTCCTCTTTGCAGATCTTCTCCTAGTCATTAACTACTTAGGGAGCCCCACTCCCGACACTACCCGGTGAAATGCAAATCCAACGTCGAATCGCCCATTGAAACGTGAAGAGAACGCGTTCAAATATACCTATAAACTTTTCCTAAACAAATCAAATACCAGTTAAAATGCATCCTTAGCTATCCTTTTATGAATATTAGCGAGAATATTTCACTCGGATGGTCACCTAAACGTTATATAAGTAAAATAAAGTGGGGCGCGCAGCCAGACTCGCGCACAAGAAAACTTGTTGACATCTGAGCTACCTTGGCCATTTCCTTTCCCTATTCTTCCTGCTTACTCCAATCTCTCTGAGGCTTTATATATAGACTGTTGACATCTAGTGGAAGCCATAGGTACTGCAGTCTCAGTCCTGGTAACAAATTGATTCAATAGGAAGTGGGTCTAAAAGAGCCAAAGGTCACCAGAAACTGATTTCCGTATGGTTTTTTCTCGGGTTTTTGCCTGCTAAATGAGTTCTGTTATACTCACAGACAATATTTTAACACTCTTAGAAACCTCGGAGTGTTTCCTATCCAATAGTACTAATTATGTGCATATCCTATTTTCTGGGCCTGAGTGGGAGGCATTTTACTTTGGGCACGCCAGACTCTCCAAAACCGTCACCTCGGGAGCCGCTCCCTAAGAAGTTAAGGTTTCGAGGCTGACGTTTGGCAACTCGAACATTCAGCTCCCTCCACAGATTTTCTATGGGATTTAGGTCTGGAGACTGGCTAGGCCACTCCAGGACCTTAATGTGCTTCTTCTTGAGCCACTCCTTTGTTGCCTTGGCCATGTGTTTTGGGTCATTGTCATGCTGGAATACCCATCCACGACCCATTTTCAATGCCCTGGCTGAGGGAAGGAGGTTCTCACCCATGATTTGACGGTACATGGCCCCGTCCATCATCCTTTTGATGCGGTGAAGTTGTCCTGTCCCCTTAGCAGAAAAACACCCCCAAAGCATAATTTTTCCACCTCCATGTTTGACGGTGGGGATGGTGTTCTTAGGGTCATAGGTATTATTCCTCCTCTTCCAAACACGGCGAGTTGAGTTGATACCAAAGAGCTCCATTTTGGTCTCATCTGACCACAACACTTCCACGCAGTTGTCCTCTGAATCATTCAGATGTTCATTGGCAAACTTCAGACAGGCATGTATATGTGCTTTCTTGAGCAGGGGGACCTTGTGGGCGCTGCAGGATTTCAGTCCTTCACGGCGTAGTGTGTTACCAATTGTTTTCTTGGTGACTATAGTCCCAGCTGCCTTGAGTTCATTGACGATCCTCCCGTGTAGTTCTGGGCTGATTCCTCACCGTTCTCATGATCATTGCAACTCCACGAGGTGAGATCTTGCATGGAGCCCCAGGCCGAGGGAGATCTTTTGTGTTTCTTCCATTTGTGAATAATCGCACCAACTGTTGTCACCTTCTCACCAAGGTGCTTGGCGCTGGTCTTGTAGCCCATTCCAGCCTTGTGTAGGTCTACAATCTTGTCCCTGACATCATTGGAGAGCTCTTTGGTCTTGGCCATGGTGGAGAGTTTGGAATCTGATTGATTGATTGCTTCTGTGGACTGGTGTCTTTTATACAGGTAACAAACTGAGATTAGGTGCACTCCCTTTAAGAGTGTGCTCCTAATCTCAGCTCGTTACCTGTATAAAAGACACCTGGGAGCCAGAAATCTTTCTCTTTGAGAGGGGGTCAAATACTTATTTCCCTCATTAAAATGCAAATCAATTTATAA
>QNTS01000029.1:1145677-1259770 GCA_003317085.1 Hucho hucho | reverse complement strand
AATCTCACACAAATTATCAAGGAACCCACCAGGTACAACCTCAAATCTGTAAACATGGGCACCCTCATAGATATTATCCTGACCAACTTGCCCTCCAAATACACCTCTGCTGTTTTCAATCAGGATCTCACCGATCACTGCCTCATTGCCTGAATCTGCTATGGGTCTGCGGTCAAACGACCACCCCTCATAACTGTCAAACGCTCCCTAAAACACTTCTGCGAGCAGGCCTTTCTAATCGACCTGGCCTGGGTATCCTGGAAGGATATTGACCTCTTCCCGTCAGTCGAGGATGCCTGGTCATTCTTCAAAAGTTATTTCCTCACCATCTTAAACAAGCATGCCCCTTTCAAAAAATGTAGAACAAAGAACAGATATAGCCCTTGGTTCACTCCAGACCTGACGGCCCTGGACCAGCACAAAAACATCCTGTGGCAGACTGCAATAGCATCAAATAGTCCCCACGATATGCAACTATTCAGGGAAGTCAGGAACCAATACATGCAGTCAGTCAGGAAAGCAAAGGCTACCTTTTTCAAACAGAAGTTTGCATCCTGTAGCTCTAACTCCAAAAGGTTTGGCCCACTGTAAAGTCCTTGGAGAACAAGAGCACCTCCTCCCAGCTGCCCACTGCACTGAGGCTAGGTAACACAGTCACCACCGATAAATCCACGATAATCGAGAATTTCAATAAGCATTTCTCTATGGCTGACCATGCTTTCCTCCTGGCTACCCCAACCCCGGCCAAATGCTTCGCACCCCCCGCAGCTACTTACCCAAGCCACCCCAGCTTCTCATTAAACCAAATCCAGATAGCAGATGTTCAGAAAGAGCTGCAAAACCTGGACCCATACAAATCAGCTGGGCTTGACAATTTGGACCCTCTCTTTCTGAAATTATCCACCACCATTGTTGCAACCCCTATTACCAGTCTGTTCAACCTCTCTTTCGTATCGGCCGAGATCCCTAAAGATTGGAAAGCTTCCGCGGTCATCCCCCTCTTCAAAGGGGGTGACACTCTAGACCCAAACTGTTATAGACCTATATCCATCCTGCCCTGCCTTTCTAAAGTCTTCGAAAGCCAAGTTAATAAACAGATCACTGACCATTTCGAATCCCACCGTACCTTCTCCGCTGTGCAATCCGGTTTCCGAGCTGGTCACGGGTGCACCTCAGCTACGCTCAAGGTACTAAACGATATCATAACCGCCATCGATAAAAGACAGTACTGTGCAGCTGTCTTCATCGACCTGGCCAAGGCTTTCGACTCTGTCAATCACTGTATTCTTATCGGCAGACTCAATAGCCTTTGTTTCTCAAATGACTGCCTCGCCTGGTTCACCAACTACTTCACAGACAGAGTTCAGTGTGTCAAATCAGAGGGCCTGTTGTCCGGACCTTTGGCAGTCTCTATGGGGGTACCAAAGGGTTCAATTCTCGGGCCAACTCTTTTCTCTGTATATATCAACGACGTCGCTCCCAACTCCCAACACTACCCGGTGAAATGTAAGGCGCCAAATTCAAAATCCAAAAGTTGAATTATTAAACATTCATCAATATAAGTGTTGCATAGTCATCAAAAGCTCTGATTCTTGGCAATATCACAGCGTTGTCAGATTTCAAAAAGGCTTTACGGCGAAAGCACAACATTTGATTGTTTGAGGATAGCCCCTCTCATATTTTATGCATTAGCATAAATCCATAACCAAAGCGGGTCTCATAAAACGCATAAAATCGCTAATATAAAATCCCTTACCTTTCGAAGAACTTCTGCTGAGGGCTTCCCAAGTGTCCAACGAAGACATCCAATGGTTCTTTTGTTAGAAAAAGTCATTTATTATATCCATAAATCTCTGTTTGGTTGGCGCGTTATGTTCTTAAAATACAGCGTCCACTCGCCCATTGAACCGTGAAGAGAACTCGTTCAACCTATACCTATACACTTGTCCAACAACAATCAAACATCATTGATAATGTATCCTTAGGAACTATTTTATGTATATTTACTATAATATTTCAACCGGATTATAAACTGGACGATAGGAAAGGAAAAAACCACAGCGCGAGCCTGTGAACGCGCCTCCTCTTCTGTTTACATCCGGTGACTAGTTCGAAATTCTTCTTCTATTACCATCCAGAGCAACCTAACATCACCAAACACTGTCTGGAGACTGTTGACATCCAGTGGAAGCAATAGGTACTGCAATCTTACTCCCATATATGTCTGTTTTCATAGGGAGGGGTTCAAAATGAGGCAATGAGTCAAAAACACTTTTTCCAGGACAGAAATTCCTCGGGTTTTTGCCTGCTATATCAGTTCTGTTATACTCACAGACAATATTTTAACACTCTTAGAAACTTCAGTGTTTCCTATCCAATAGTACTACTTATGTGCATATCCTATTTTCTGAGCCTGAGTGGCAGGCCTTTTACTTTGGGCACGCCAGACTCTCCAAAACCGACACCTCAGCTGCCGCTCCCTAAGAAGTTAACTAACCTCCAAACGAGCTTCAATGCCATACAACAATCCTTCCGTGGCCTCCAACTGCTCTTAAACGCTAGTAAAACCAAATGCATGCTTTTTAACCATTCGCTGCCCACACCCGCCCGCCCGACTAGCATCACAACTCTGGACGGTTCCAAATTAGAATATGTGGACAACTACAAATACCTAGGTGTCTGGCTAGACTGTAAACTCTCCTTCCAGACTCATATTAAACATCTCCAATCCAAAATTAAATCTAGAATCGGTTTCCTATTTGGATGCAGTCTATCACAGTGCCATCCGTTTTGTTACTAATGCTCTTTATACCACCCACCACTGCGACCTGTATGCTCTAGTTGGCTGGCCCTCGTTACATATTTGTCGCCAGACCCACTGGCTCCAGGTCATCTATAAGTCTATGCTAGGTAAAGCTCCGCCTTATCTCAGCTCATTGATCACGATAACAACACCCACCCGTAGCACGCTCTCCAGCAGGTATATTTCACTGGTCATCCCCAAAGCCAACACCTCCTTTGGCCGCCTTTCCTTACAGTTCTCTGCTGCCAGTGACTGGAACGAATTGCAAAAATCGCTGAAGCTGGAGACTTATAACTCCCTCACTAACTTTAAACATCAGCTATCTGAGCAGCTAACCGATCGCTCCAGCTGTACATAGCCCATCTGTAAATAGCCCACCCAATCTACCTACCTCATCCCCATATTGTTTTTATTTTATTTTCTGCTCATCTTTTTTCTTCTATTGTGTTATTGACTGTACGCTTGTTTATTCCATGTGTAACTCTGTGTTGTTGTTTGTGTTACACTGATTTGCTTTATCTTGGCCAGGTCACAGTTGTAAATGAGAACTTGTTCTCAACTAGCTTACCTGGTTAAATAAAGGTTAAATAAAATAAAATAAATATTTAATATGTGAGCAATAAACATGTGAAATTCATGTGAAACTTCACGTGTCCAACAACCACGTGTCTGACTCATGTGATGTTGTCTCTTGCTGCACACAGTGTTGCCAACTTAGCAACTTTGTCGCTATATTTAGCGAGTATTCAGACCCCTCTAGCGACACATTTTCAAAAAAGCGACTAGCGACAAATCTAGCGACTTTTTTGGGTGTTATTGGATACTTTTGGAGACTCTGACGTGAAAGCACGTTTCGTTCTTACTCTTCTCAACGAGCAGCGGGTGCTGCCATGGGCCCCACCCCCGTCCCAAAGCACTCACAGGCAGCCCAGTCCTCACGCAGCAGTCCCTCACAGCTGCAGTCAGAGCAGGAGATGTTCACCCCTCCGTGTCCAGATTGCAAAAGAATCGCACATGCGGGAAGCCGTCGCTGGCTGATGTAAAATGTAAAATGTTCTTAGTCTAAAATAAATCACTGCTCAACAATAAAATCACTGCATTTGACTCACACAGCCTCAGTCACTTACTCACTGTGTGTGTGTGTGTGCCTCTCTGTGACATAAGCTAAACATCTAGCTCATCATGTCTCAGTCTAAACTGTACACTCAAAAATACAGAAAGGAGTGGGAATCAAACCCTGAATTCAAAGGTTGGGTGAAGCTGTTTATTGGAGATGATACAGGCATACTGCCTGTATTGTAAGGTTGATTTATACTCCAAACTTAGTAATGTAAAAAAACACATGAGAACTCAAAAACATACTCAAAAGGCAAAGCCGTATAACAGTTCCACACAAAACAAGCTGCCATTTATGGTTAAAAGGCCACCATGGCATTAGCTATCGCTGAACACTGTTCCATGCTGGCATGTGATCTAGGAGAGAGGAATAATGTCGTGGGAGAGACAAAAAGTGAGTAAAAAACACCCTAAATATGTTTAGAAATACAAATGAACTTTCTTCCTCTCTGCTACAGCGTCCATCACAATTACATGCACATTGCCAATTATGTGATGACGTCATTTAGCTACTTTTAGGACAGCCAATAGCTACTTTCCTTACTGAGGATTTGGCAACACTGGCTGTTCACCAGAGCTAATCGGCCTGCCACTGTGTTTTCCCTAAGTTCATGGAAAAGCAGCTCACTAGGAAATAGAAAAATATATATTTAGGTTCTGACACACACAATAACACATTGTGCTACAGAAGCCTGCAGCCCTGTTTCATTCACTATAGCTAGGTTTCCATCCAATTATCAAAAGATTTTCATGAGAATATTCAAAAATCTGCATAAAACAATATGCAAATTTTCCCACCAGAGCTCTTTCCATCAGACTGACTTATTGTAGATAAAAGACTGTGCGTGATGACATAGTGTACTTAAAAATTACCTTTGAGGTTAAATTCCCATGTACCGTGACTCCAGAGTGGTGCAGCAGTCTAAGGCACTGCATCGCAGTGTTGTAGCGTCACTACAGCATGGGGTTTGATCCCAGGCTGTGTCACAACCGGCCTTGACCGGGAGTCCCATAGATTGGCGCACAACTGGCCCAGCGTCTTCCCGGTTAATGTAGAGTTTGGCATGGGGGGTTTTACTTGGCTCATCGCGCTCTAGTGACTCCTTGTGGCAGGCCGGGTGCCTAAAAGCTGACTTCGGTCGGCAGTTGAACGATGTTTCCTCTGTCACATTGGTGCAGCTTGCTTCCGGGTTTAGCGAGCGGGTGTTAAGAAGCTCGGCTTGGCGGGTCATGATTTGGAGGATGCATGACTCGACCTTTGCTTCTCCCGAGCCTGTTGGGGAGTTACAGCAATGAGAGAAAATCACGAAATTGGGCAGAAAAGGGGGGGGGGGGTAAAATTACAACAAAACATTTTTCCCATGTACCGAATAAAAAAAAGCACAACTCTACGGATGTGTTTGTCACAACAACTGTTGCGTTATATATACTGAACAATATAAACACAACATGTAAAGTGTTGATCCCATGTTTCATGAGCTTCAATAAAAGATCCCAGAAATGTTCCGTATGCACAAATAGCTTATTTCTCTCAAATGTGCACACATTTTTGTTTACATCCCTGTTAGTGAGTATTTCTCCTTTGCCAAGATAATCAATCCAACTGACAGGTGTGGCATATCAAGAAACTGATTAAACATCATGGTCATTACACAGATGCACCTTGTCCTGGGGACAATTAAATGCCACCCTAAAATATTCAGATGTCACACAACACAATGCCACAGATGTCTAAAGTTTTGAGGGAGTGTGCAATTGGCATGCTGACTTCAGGAATGTCGAACGGAGCTGTTGCCATAGAATTGAATGTTAATTTCTCTACCATAAGCCGCCTCCAACGTTGTTTTAGAGAATTTGGCAGTTCATCCAAACGGCCTCACAACCGCAGACCATGTGTAACCACGCTAGCCTAGGGCCTTTACATCTGGCATTCTATACCTGCGGGATCGTCTGAGACCAGCCACCCGGACAGCTGATGAAACTGTTGATTTGCACAACTGAAGACTTTCTGAACAAACTGTCAGAAACCATCTCAGGGAAGCTAATCTGCGTTCTCGTCGTTCTCACTAGGTTCTTGAACTGCAGTTTGGCTTTGTAATTAACTTCAGTGTGCAAATGCTCACCTTCGATGGCCACTCGCACACTGGCGAAGTGTGTTCTTCATGGATGAATCCCAGTTTCAACTGTACCATCAGACGGCATAGGGCGTTGTGTGCGCAAGCAGTTTGCTGATGCAAATGTTGGGAACAGAGTGCCCCATAGTGGCGGTGGGGTTATGGTATGGGCAGGCAGGCAGGCATAAGCTACGAACAATGAACACAAGTGCATTTTATTGATGGCGAGATATCGTGATGAGATCCTGTGGCACATTGTCGTGCCATTCATTCGCCGCCTTCACCTCATGTTTCAGCATGATAATGGAAGGCGCCATGTCGTAAGGATCTGTACACAATTCCTAGTAAGCTGAAAATGTCCCACTTCTTCCATGGCCTGCATACTCACCAGACATGTCACCCATTGATCATGTTTTGGATGCTCTGGATCGACGTGTACGACAGCGTGTTCCAAGTTCCCGCCAACATCCAGCAACTTCGCACAGCCATTGAAAAGGAGTGGGACAACATTCCACAGGCTGATCAACTCTATGCGAAGAAGATGTGTCATGCTGCATGAGGTAAATGGTGGTCACACGAGCTACTGACTGGTTTTCTGATCCATGCACCTACCTTTTTTTTACATAACTGGCAAACAGAAGCATATCCGTATTCCCAGTCATGTGAAATCCATAGATTAGGGCCTAATTTATTTATTTCAATTGACTGATTTCCCTGTACTGTATAAACTGTACCAGTAAAATCATTGAAATTGTTGTATGTTGCGCTTATATTTCTGTTCAGTGAAGCATTCTGGTCTTGGTACGTGCACTCTAGCCAACGGCTCACATATACAGTGCAGGTAGGCTACCTACATGATGCAATTATTATGGATAAGAGCGAGATACATTTTATTTGTCAAATGGCAGCCAAGCATTGAGAATGTCGTCAGAAACAGACAATCAATATTTATTGGAAAGGAACATCAAGCTCATCACCTTGCGATTTCACCACCCTGTGAAGTTAAACATAATGTACTTTAATCTGTAGCCTAATAAACTACATGCTAATAAACTGCATGTTTTTACTGACACAAACACCTCCCACCAAGATGAACGAACACATTGTCTGTTAACATTTATAAAATTGTACCGTATTTCCTGTTTCCATGAACCTGGTAGTGACTTTTTTCATGAGTCAGGTAAATCAACACCCACCCGTAGCACGCGCTCCAGCAGGTATATCTCACTGGTCATCCCCAAAGCCAACACCTCCTTTGGCCGCCTTTCCTTCCAGTTCTCTGCTGCCAGAAACTGGAACGAATTGCAAAAATCGCTGAAGCTGGAGACTTATATCCCTGGTTGGATGGAAACCTGGTTACTGACAACCAGCCATCCTCTGGCTGCAACTGCAAGTCATATCTGGGAAATTGCTTATAAGGTGTGTGTGTGTGTGTGTGTGTGTGTGTGTGTGGAATGTACTCAGTAAGAGCATTTAATTTGCACTTACACCACAGGGTGAATTAGTCTAGTCTCCTGGACTAATCTCCTGGTGTCAGAATTGGTTAAACGGTCGGCTAACTGTAGCATGTAATGGCATGGAGTTATAATCATACGCCAGCTATCTATAATCAATGACCAACTTTAAATTGGACAGGAACTTGGTAGTGACTATCTCAATTTGTAGAGAGAGCATTATAGCACATATCTCAGCATTAAATCTATCCCAGCATTCAACACCACACACACACACACACACACACACACCTCTGACATCTTCCTGATGAAGAAGGAATACGAATCAGTCTCATGGCAATCAATCATATTTTGAAAGGAAGTATACTGTTGCAAAAATGATTGCATACTGTACTGACCCCAGTGTTGGGTGTCATTCACAGGAAAGATGGCACTGAACTTAAATGGTTTTAAAACCACTATGGGATTTAAAAACAAAATGTATAGACATCAAGCTGATTGTGTTACACTACTTGCCACAAACAAATTGCCACTCTGGGGGAACCTTTCTAGGTCACAAAGGTTCCTTGAGGAACCCCTTTGGCAAAGGTTCTGTAGCATGATATATATATATTTTCGCAATAGTGTCACAGCTTATACTCTGATGCTGTGCTGCCTGTGTAAGGGTTCAAACAAGAACCTTTTTGTGATGGGAGGGGTTCAATTTTGAAGCCTTTTAATAATATATGTAGCAGCAGCCCCCTATCAGGAAAATGTGCCATTTTTTTTTATCGATTTCTTATGTCTCTCAGATACTGTAAAGGACAGACACCTCCTTTTGATTTTGTATGGGCTAATAGCAGTAAGGCCAAATAACATTTTTCATCAAATCATTTTTTTATATTTGGTTTTGTATACTTCAAGGGGTCTTAAAGTTCAAAATCAAATAGCTAAATGATCCTTGGTATGACCTTGTAAGTGCTCTGGCGTTGTAAGGCAGGTTGGACATAGTGCCAAATTCTCCAAAATTATGTTGGGAGGTAGTTTACGGTAGACAAATGAATATTCAGTTCTCTGTTAACAGCACTGGTGGACATTACTGCAGTCAGCATGCCAATTGCACGCTCCCTCAAAACTTGAGATATCTGTTGTGTTGTGTGACAAAACTGCACCATTTAGATTGGCCTTTTATTGTCCCCAGCACAAGGTGCACCTGTGTAATGATCATGCTGTTTAATCAGCTTCTTGATATGCCACACCTGTCAGGTGGATGGATTATCTTGGCAAAGGAGACATGCTCACTAACAGGGATGTAAAAATGTGTGCACACAATTTGGGAGAATGACGCTTTTTGTGCGTATGGAACATTTCTTGGATATTTTATTTCAGCTCATGAAACATGACATCAACAATTTACATGTTGCGTTTATATTTTTATCAGTGTACAAGGGCTTGAGTGAGAGGACTAACTGGTGTCTTCAAGTGGCCACAGTTCCTAAGCATTTTAATATACATTTATGACTCAGAAGAGTATTCAACTATAAGTCACTTATTTTAGCTCACATAGCCATGCCGTTGAGGAACTAGAGCAAGCACAATTGTATTTGTCTAATATGGAACAGGTCCATAATCCAGGGCAGAGTCAATAAGGTACAGAACAGCAGGCAGGCTCAGGG
The DNA here is from genome assembly GCA_003317085.1 of Hucho hucho. Lineage (NCBI taxonomy): Eukaryota > Metazoa > Chordata > Actinopteri > Salmoniformes > Salmonidae > Hucho > Hucho hucho. Next base: position 1,250,628 of record QNTS01000029.1, on the reverse strand, counting down.
TCAGGACAGGCAGAGGTATGTAAATGGGTCAGAGTCAGGAACGTACAGAACGGCAGGCCGGCTCGGGGTCAGGGCAGGCGGAAAGGTCAGAACCAGGGAAACTAGGAAACAGAACTTGAGAAAGCAGGGAGACGGGAAAACACGCTGGTAAGACCTGACAAGACGAACTGGCAACAGACAGAGAACACAGGTATAAATACACTGGGGATAATGAGGAAGATGTGCGACACTTGGAGGGGGGTGGAGACAAGCACAAAGACAGGTGAAACAGATCAGGGTGTGACAGAAATGGTCAATTATATTTCTGTCACGGGTCAGGTGGGCATGATTTGAAAGGTTGTTCTATTGCCATCATGAGTTATAAAATACGATGTTACAGTGTTAGGCTTTCCCAAACATTTTAAACGAGCATCATGAACTTGAGTCTATCATAGTTCATGTAGGATTCAATGACATTATGAAGGGCAGCTCAGAACAGCTGAAGCTGTATTTTAAAGAACTGATTGGGTTACTGCTTCACACCAACAAACGTCCCATAATATCTAGCCCTCCCTAAATTGTGGCATTGAATGTTTCAGCAGACTTATAGCCCTCCATAACTGGCTACGACACTATTGCAGCTCTGTGTGTGTAACATTTTTGGCAATTTTGATACATTCTGAAATCCAAGCTTGTTTAATAAGGAGGATGGGATCCACCCAAATCGTTTGAGTTCCTGGATCCTTTCACAGCATTATAAGGCAGCGTTGAGACAATGACCAATGACCCAATTCCAGCACTGTTAATCCCTACCATTGTGTTGCCGAGTTGTCACAATGCTTCAGCTGATGTACATTATACCAGGGGTGTTTGAAAAAAAAAATGAAAATAACCTAATTTATGTCCCTCTTACTGCCCCTGAATGCCTCTGATGATCCCATAGCTATTGTATGCAGTAATCATATGCCTATGAACCAGCGTTATACTGTTAGCACTGAGGCGGTGTGCCCTAGAAGGAAGTCTACTGTGTGCAGCTGACCCTGCACTAACATAAATAACTTGAGCATGTCTACTTCTGCTAGGCTTCCCAGTAAAGCAATGAAAACAACCAAGCATCCCAGAAATGTGCTAAAAAATAGCCCACGTTAACATATGTAGTCTAAGAAACAAGGTTAACCTGTGCAACATGGGGACAAAGATCATACTTTTTGGAGAAATGTCCTCTGGTCTGATGAAAGAAATATAGAACTGTTTGGTCATAATGACCATCGTTATGTTTGGAGGAAAAAGGGGGAGGCTTGCAAGCCGAAGAACACCATCCCAACCGTGAAGCACGGGGGAGGCAGCATCATGTTGTGGGGGTGCTTTGCTGCAGGAGGGACTGGTGCACTTCACAAAATAGATGGCATCATGAGGAAGGGAAATTATGTGGATATATTGTAGCAATATCTCAAGACATCAGTCAGGAAGTTAAAGCTTGGTCGCAAATGGGTCTTCCAAATGGACAATGACCCCAAGCATACTTCCAAAGTTGTGGCAACATGGCTTAAGGACAACAAAAGTCGAGGTATTGGAGTGGCCATCACGAAGCCCTGACCTCAATCCTATAGAAAATTTGTGGGCAGAACTGAAAAAGCATGTGCGAGCCAGGAGGCCAACAAGCCTGACTCAGTTACACCAGCTCTGTCAGGAGAAATGGGCCAAAAAGCTTGTGGAAGGCTACCCAAAACGTTTGACCCAAGTTAAACAATTTAAAGTCAATGCTACCAAATACTAATTGAGTGTATGTAAACTTCTGCCCCACTGGGAATGTGATGAAATAAATAAAAACTTAAGTAAATCATTCTCTCTACTATTATTCTGACATTTCACATTCTTAAAATAAAGTGGTGGTCCTAACTGACCTAAGACAGGGAATTTATAAATTAAATGTCAGGAATTGTGAAAAACTGAGTTTAAATGTATTTGGCTAAGGTGTATGTAAACTTCCGACTTCAACTGTAGCTTTACACCTCCTGCTATATTGTGGATAAAGAGTTACCTGTCTAACAGAACCCAAAGGGTGTTCTTTAATGGAAGCCTCTCCAAAAGAATCCAGATAGAATCAGGAATTTTCCAGGTTACCTGTCTAGGCCCCTTACTTTCTTCAATCTTTGAGTAAAGCCAGTGTGTCTATGTATGTGGATGACTCGACACTATTCACATCAGCTACTACAGCGACTGAAATGACTGCAAGACTTAACAAACTAGGCGTCTGCTCTCAGGGTGCAATAAGCTGATAATGACCTTGCACATATAGTTTCTAGGCGTTGGGCCAAAATAACAATGTGTTCCCTTCTTTCTGTTGTTCTTCTATCAGTCTGCTCCCTGAGAGCAAAGTCACAGAACATCGTAACACAATAATCAGGAAACAACACACTACATGTAGTCACACATTTGCAGAGGCACAGAGGACACTAAAATGTCCACTTTTATCACTATATGTGAGAACAAAAATGTATTTTACTTCTTAACGTACATTCAGTCTTAACTGGAGTACATTTAGTATATACAGATGTTTACATACAAGAGGCACAACAATAGGCAAAAATCCATCTTCATATTTGATATTTTTTCGAAAGATTTCACCCACTGAGTTATCTTGGAATCCCAAGCTCCAAAGAGGCCTTTCAGCCAACCAGTAAAGACCCACTTTGATTCCCAGTAATAACGCTTTGCAGTGGTAATGGCAATGTTGTTAGCGAGATCAAATCAAATCAAAGTTTATTTGTCACGTGCGCTGAATACAACAGGTGTAGACCTTATAGTGAAATATTTACCTACAGGCCCTAACCAACGGTGCAATTTTCAAGGAAAAAATAGGTATTAGGTGAACAATAGATAAGTAAAGAAATAAAAACAGCAGTAAAAAGACAGTGAAAAATAACAGTAGCGAGGCTATATACAGCTATATACAGGCACCAGTAGAGTTGGGCTAATTGACGTAGTAAGTGCAAGTAGGAATGGTTAAAGTGACTATGCATATATGATAAACAGAGAGTAGCAGTAGAGTAAAAGAGGGGTAGCCATTTGATTACTTGTTCAGGAGACTTGGCTTGGGGGTAAAAACTGTTGAGAAACCTTTTGGTCCTCAACTTGGCACTCCGGTACCGCTTGCCTTGCGGTAGTAGAGAACATTCTATGACTGGGATGGCTGGGGTCTTTGACAATTTTTAGGGCCTTCCTCTGACACTGCCTGGTGTAGAGGTCCTGGATGGCAGGCAGCTTAGCCCCAGTGATGTACCGGGCCGTACGCACTACCCTCTGTAGTGCCTTGTGGTCAGAGGCCGAGCAGTTGCCGTACCAGGCAGTGATGCAACCAGTCAGGATGCTCTCGATGTCGCAGCTGTAGAACCTTTTGAGGATCTGAGGACCCATGTCAAATCTTTTTAGTTTCCTGAGGGTGAATAGGCTTTGTCGTGCCCTCTTCACAACTGTCTTGGTGTGTTTGGACCATTCTAGTTTGTTGTTGATGTGGACACCAAGAAACTTGAAGCTCTCAACCTGCTCCACTACAGCCCGTTGTCAGTGATCAGGCCTACCACTGTTGTGTCGTCTGCAAACTTAAGGCGGGTTTCAGAGCTCTATGTGATTTCTGTGATTTTCTTTTCTCACACACAGTCAATGTGGAGTGACACAGTGTGGGGCTTACAGACACACAGAGACTGCAATAGTTTCCGGTGTTCGAACCATCAAAGAACCGTCAGACCTAGAGCTCTGAAACTTTATAAACCTGTTCTAGGGCTTAAGTCGGTAGTGCACGGTGAGTTATGTGGCTCTAGAAGGTTGTCAGGTCGAGAAACAGCCTCGTCCATTTGCAATAACTTCAATTCATTTTTAACATCGCGAAAATGACGACATTTAGAAAAGTCCCAGAATCACAAGACTAGGTGCATTGAAACCTCCCCGGGCCAAAGAGACTGACCCTAAAGTTTCTGTCCGATAGCTCTTTTAGGGACCCTTTAGCAACGCCTGGAAAAAGTTAATTTTCAGCACTAATTAACTTTTTTATGAGTGAGTTCCAAAAATCTCTAATGGTCGCCCCAGCGTGAGTTTTTTCATGCATGTGATGTTAGAATGTTCTCTCCATTCCAGAATGTGATTGTTACGCAACAGTACATTTAATCCGCGCTGCCCTCAAACCAAGGCACACAGCCTGTTTTTATTTATAGGCTGTTTTCAACTTCAACAATTTCAAATGATTTTCTAACAAGTTTTTATTTTCTAAGAACAGTTTGAATTGAGGTGTGTTCCGCTTAATCATTCATTCACATAAAAGTAGTCCTTTTTACTTTTACGGACAATGAATTTTTTTGACATTTCTGACCCGGACAAAATTCCACAAGCACTTACCAATTGTTTATGCAGTTCAAGTCTGCAGACATTTGCGCATCTCCCGTCAGAACAGGATCTGCATACAGTGTTCATATTTTCCGTCTGTTGCCCGCATCGCAGTCATTGTTGTTTTCGTTACCAACAATAACTTAGGAAATGTGTGCGTTTCTATCAAGTGTAAGTGCCTTATTACATTATAATAGTTTCTGTATGTCGTGTTATGTTGTGTCTACTGTAGCTCACTGTATGTATGGAGCATAATATATTTGTGTATATTCTTTTTAACCGCGGACATGCGAGGCAACGTTACTCAGTGCACAACCTTTATGGTGTTATATTCAATCGTGCTTATGTAGCTAGCTACATTCTTCTAGTAGCTCTGTAAAACAATGCTAATTGCGTCAGAGAAGTATTAGCTTGTGTTGTATTTTGAAGCTACCCTGGCCTTATGGCTCCCAAGTGGCGCAGCTGTCTAAGGCACAGTGTCTCAGTGCTAGAGGCGTCACTACAGACACCCTAGTTCAAATCCAGGCTGTGTTTCTATCAAAGTAAGTGCTTCATTTCGTTATAATAGGCTGACATGGTTGCTGTATGGACAGTGGAGAGGACATGAATGTCTCATTTGTCATGCCACTTTACTGCCAGCTGTTGACCGTTCTCCTTGAACTCCACCTCCCCTCTCTGCATCCGAATGCCGGCATTCCCTTCCTGTTCAACCTGGCTGTGCCACAGGCCCCTGTGCCGTTGGAGAGCAGATGCTGGAAGAGTGTGGGACTGCTGTAACAATTGTCCACATACAAAGTATGTCCCTTGCTGAGATGAGGAGCCAGCATGGTCATCACCATGGACCCGGACACCCCAAGCCCCTCATAATGTTGGATGTCAGTGGTGGACCCTGTGTAAACTATAATGTCCTGGACAAATCCTGTCTTCACGTCACACATGACAAAGAACATGACCACGTGACAGTCTTTTGGAGGGAATATATTGACGGAACGCCAGCCTACCTATCCATAACATCAGGGACTCATCAATGCATAGGTCCTTGTATGGCACAAAGACCCGACAAAATGCTGATGTCAGGCTGGTAAGAACATTTCTTATTTTGGATAACGGGTCATTTAAGATGGCAGTAGCATTGTTGATGAAATGCAGGCATCGCAGTAGAACTAGGAAGCGGTCTTGTGAAAAGAGGGTGGCAAAGAAGAGAGTTGCAAACATAGAATCTGTGCTCCAGTATTCTCTTAGGGAGTTCTTCTTTACTATCCCCATGAGAAGGACTGTCACCAGGAATGTATACATTTCACTAATTGTGGTTGTCACCCATTCAGCTAGTTTCCTCCTGATTCCTGACTTTCATACTCAGACTCATTGTCAGAATTTAAAAAATCTCCAGAATTTCCGCATTTGTCAGTTGTCTCCTTTTGAAAGACATTGCTAATGCTACAGCTTATCTCACTAGCTACATACATAAACAACAACACTGAATGGCTCAGAGTGGGAGTGAGAGGTTAAGTGATTGACTGCTGGCACGCGCATCAATAAATCACTTTCAGAAAATGTTTTGTGTGGTAATGTCACGTCCAGGCCTGAGTCTACAGGCTGGCGTGTTTAGTTTCGTTTTTGGTGTAGGGTTTTTCTGTTCTAGGTGTACTATTTCTATGTTGGGTAATGGTTCCCAATTAGAGGCAGCTGAGTGTCGTTACCTCTAATTGGGAACCATATATATGTTTGTAGTTTTCACTAGGGTTTTGTGGGTTATTGTTTGTTCATAGCGTAAGTGTTTAGTTTATGTTATGGGCTATGTTACGATCTTCGTTCGTTTATTTGTTATTTTCCCCAGTTATGTTGATTAAATAAATATGTATACTGGAAGCATCGGTGCGTCTTGGTCCGTCCCTCAGGAAGATCGTGACAGGTAATTATTTATATATTTACTGTTTTATTCACGTTTTCTATTGCATAGATTGTAATGGGCACGTATTATGTGTGTAAAATAATTTTTTGAAGGTTGTACTGATTATGATGAGCTAAGCTAATTCCAGCTATGTGTGGAGCCATGTTTGTTGACATATAATGCATTCTGGGTGTCACGTAATCGTCTGTCTGACCAAAGATGTTATAACAAAATGAGGTGAGTAAGGGTTCACTCATTTTTTGAGAACTTCCGGAAGTGAATGGTGGGATGTGAACGATAGTAGACGACACACCCCCTTCAACATGCATACTATAAATACACCCAACTCATCTTGTCTTCTCTTATTATCTTTAGTTTCTGTGAGGAAAAAAAGCATGTCAGCGTGCACAAACTACCCATCGTCTAATTACTTTCGATTTCTAGAAAGTGTTTTACTCAATTATTTCGATCAATGGTGAGCTCACCCGTGATGTGATTAATTATAATAGTAATTGCTAATTCATATTGAAGTTTGTCAGCGGAGAGTTATTTACCATAAAATTGGAAACATTAACGACATTTTGGAGATTTTTCCAAAAGTTATTGGCTGTACTAGAGAATTAAAAACCTTTTTTGTAAGAGCATAGTATATGGGATTGATTTTAAGAAATGTAGGTTAATTAATTTGATTAATATGATGGTGTTTCTATTCCAAGAAAAATGAAACGCTCATGGTTTCCGTTAGGAAAATATGGCGATGTACAACGTGCTTGTCTCAGAGCAGCACTGTCTTGACTTCTGAATGCTGTCTTTTCCCCCTTCCACTTGCCTTTTCCATTAATTTTGGAAGACTATTTTCCAGTAAGCATAATTAGTGCTCTAACTCCCCCTTGCGCTGGAGCAGTGACACAGGGTACCGTACTAAACCACTAATTACCTCTAATCCCGCAGCATAATCTCAAAACTTTTAGTTGAGCAACCACTGCAACTATGCCGAGCAGTTGAGAATGTTAGATTTCGATGCCATAAGCGAAAACACTTAAGAAATTGCGACAAACGCTCTCCAAAATAGACCATCAGGCACAGGCATTGTGAAGGTTCTCTCCAGTTTAGCCCCAAACTATGCCCACCAGCAGAAACAAAGACAAATACAAGGTACTGCTAGCTGAGGAACTGCGTTTGAGAACAGATCAATTGAAAGATCTGGCTAACACTTATGACAAAGAACGTGAACAAACTCTTGACCAAGTCCGTATTCTACAGGAATAAGTGTTAGCCAGATCTTTCAATTGATCTGTTCTCAAACGCAGTTCCTCAGCTAGCAGTACCTTGTATTTGTCTTTGGCCCTACTGCTCTCGTTGGTTTGCCAATCTTGGCACTTCGAGAGCTTGCGAGCACAGCTTTTGAAGCCTCGAAAGCAAGCTGGGCTAAGATCCCAGACAGCTCGGTTTTCCGAGCTTGGCGGGACCAATCACTCCACTTGGAAGGTGCGGCATCAGGGACAGGTGCGGTAAAAGATGATGCACAAGGGGGGTGGCTACTAAGTAACCACCACACCGATAACCACCGCAGTAACAATAGCTGTGAAGAGCGTCCCAAACCAAACAGGTCCCGTAGAGATCGACCTTGTCGCTACGTCCCTGCACCTAACTCTCACAAAGAGTCAGGATACAAGGGCAACAAAGTGTTCAACAACAATCTAAACGTTAACCAAAATAATATAGAATCTCTGATAAGAGATGTACTGCAGCGGAAGAGGACAATGATAAGTCACTACGACTAGGCTTAAAATTGCCGGAGAACAAGACTGCCAAAATTCCCACCAATCGCGAGGACATCAACTTTCCCATTACCCATGGCTTCACTCAAATCCCAGTCCAGGGTCTGCTTGTTCTAGACACAAGCCCACAGGTTGTTTACATACTTTGTAAAGATTACATGTACTTGTTCGTTTTTTAAAAAACAAGCCTGAAATGTTGAATAAAGACTGTTGACATCTAGTGGAAGCCATAGGAACTGCAATCTGGGAGGCGGAAATTAGATGTTTCAATAGCTTTGCATTGAAAGAGCCAGGGAGCTCCAAAAAAACAATTTTACGGATGGATTTTCCTCGGGTTTTCGCCTGCTATATCAGTACTCACAGACATTATTTTAAACGTTTTAGAAACTTCCGAGTGTTTTCTATCCAATTCCACTAATTATATGCATATCCTAGCTTCTGGGCCTGAGTAACAGGCAGTTTACTTTGGGCATGTAAGACAGGCGGAAATTCAGAAAACTTGACCCTAGCTCGTAGAGGTTAAAGTGCAACAACGTGGTTTCGATGTCATCAACTGACGTAACCCCGGTGAACTTGGTCATGAGTCCGCCATTGGTGGAAAATGACAAGGTGACAAGTTCAAATCAGAAATTAACCGAACATGAGGTTTCCTGTGTGGCTTGGGTGATTCACCAGCCGAACACATATTGCCTTCTTCTGATAGGTGCCGTGTGCCTAAACAGCACTATGGTTGAGGATGCCATACTGGCAACCTGGTCGGATAAATCCGCAATCAGTTTGGAAATTCAACACAATTTCGAAAACGGCTAACTGCCATCCCCTTGTTCAAAAACGTTCCAATTTCCACTGTGAACGACTCCCCAAACAACACTCAACGCTATAGGGGTGTGTGCGCTATCACTCTGCATTGGAACCAAGGAAGTATCTCACTACCCACTGTTTGTTGCGAACTTCTCACATACAGTCTATGTGGGAGCGGACATTTTGGTAAGATTGGGTGTTATACTCGATACCATACACCAAGTTCTTTGGTCTTTGGCGCAGCCAGCCTAACACGCCTTGTCTTTCGACCCTGTGCAAATGGCTTCTGCGCAGACTATTCCCGAAGCTTGCAAAGTGATAACTGAGTCCACCATGGTGAATCCGGTAAGAACCACAGAGGTTTCTGTAAGACTGAACCTGGCGCCTGGCTACCGGAAGGAAGGCACCACTGCGTTCTTCCAACCCTCTCCGTGACTATTCGACTTGGGGCTAACTATCAATGGGAACCCGCTGTTGGAACTAAACGCTAGATCCACTTACCTTCTGGTACAGAATCCGACTCAAACGGATATTTCCATTCCTCGGCACACTCAGCTAGGAACATTGATTGATTAGTCCTTCCATGTTTTTGAACTTGTTGTTCCCATGATTGGTCCTCTTCCGTCCTCCCTAGACGTATTTGGCGAGGGAGGTATGCTTTTTACTTGTCTGTCAAAAACAAACACAATAACTCCCATATTGCCACTTGACGACACATCGACGTTCAGGCTGGATGTCGATTCTGACAACGAGCTGTTGATATACTCCATTGTCACGGAGGACGATACCGCATCTCCTCCTGCATGTGAGATAACAGCCGATGATTCCCCCACCATTGACATTCCTCACCACCTGATAGAGACCTGTACGAAGTCGCCAAACCATATCCTGGTTTCCATGCACAGGTATTACAGCTACTGTCGGAGGCTGTTGCACTTGTCAATGACACTGAACGACATCAGTTGAGGGAATTGTTGAACAAACACAGTGAGATCTGGTTGAAAGACTCGCTGGATTGCGCTGTTAAGGGTATTCATGTGGTGCGTATTCATATGCCACCTGGAGCAGCTCCAACGTTTGTGAGACAATACAAAATTCCGCTCGCAGCGTACGCAGCGGTACAAGAGATTATCGACTCCCTATTAGCTAAACAGATAATTAGGGAATGTAACAGTACGTACAGCTCTTCTGTGTGGCCTGTTTTGAAACCAATGGGTAAATGGCGTCTTACCATTGACTATAGGCAACTCAACAAGCTGGTTCCGTTGTCTCGTTGGCCAATGATACAGCTCGACCAACAGTTGCCAAAGGTGGCAAACGCCAAGTGCTTCTCCACCGTCGACATGGTGAATGGTTTCTGGACCATGACAGTCAACCCTCAACACAAGTTGGCTTTCTCTTTCTCAAACAAGATCTTCACCTTCAATCGTTCCCCTTTCGGGTACGTGAACTCCCCCTCAGACTTCAACATCTTCCTGCACAAGGCGATGCCAGACGCAGCCTCCAGGGGGACGATAATCTACGTGGATGACGTTCTCATGAGAAGTAAAACTTGGTCACATCACCTCAATGAGATGGACCACGTTCTTACCCAACTCGAGGCAGCAGGGGCTAAGTTGGCCATCATGAAAGGACAATGGTGTAGGATCAAGTTAACTTCTTGGGGAGTGGTGGGGCGCTAGCGCCCCAATCCCGACACTACCAGGTGAAATGCAAGGCGCCAAATTCAAAATCCAAAAGTTGAATTATTAAACATGCATCCATATACAAGTGTTTCATACTCATCAAAAGCTCTGTTTCTTGGCAATATCACAGCGTTGTCAGATTTCAAAAAGGCTTTACGGCGAAAGCACCACATTTGATTGTTTGAGGGTAGCACCTTCACTATTTTCTCATTACCATGAATTCATTAGCCTTCACGGTTCACACAAAACACATTTCACAGCGAAAACAAATCAATTACCTTTTGAAGAACTTCTGCTGATGGCTTCCCAAGTGTCCAACGAAGACAATCCATGGTTCTTTTGTTAGAAAAAGTAATGTATTATATCCATAAATTTCTGTTTGGTTCTCGCGTTATAATCAGAAACTACAGCCTCCACACCTCCATTGAAACGTGAAGAAAACTCGTTCAACTTAAACCTATAAACTTGTCCAAGAACAATCAAAAATCATTTTAAATGTATCCTTAGGAACACTTTTACGTATATTTACTATAATAAATCAACCGGAATATAAACTGGGCTATAAGAACGGAAAAAAACACAGAGCGTGCCTTCTCGGGAGCGCGCGTTCTCTTCTGTTGACTTCCAAGGGGACCCTTCCTGATTTCCCTTCTCTGCTCTAATGCATCTAATAAAAATCTGAACAGTGTCTCGAGACTGTTGACATCCAGAGGAAGCGATAGGTACTGCATTCATATGCCCTTATAAGGGCATTTTCATAAGTGCGGCACTCTGTCAAAACCACTTTTTCCAGGACAGAAATTCCTCAGGGTTTCGCCTGCCATATCCGTTCTGTTTTACTCACAGACAAATGGTTAACACTTTTAGAAAATTCAGAGTGTTTCCTATCCAATGGTACTAAATATGTGCATATCCTAGGGTCTCAAACGGTCACCTCTTGCGCTTCTGCCTAAGAAGTTAAACTACGTTGGGCTTCTGGTGGGTGCTGAGGGTATCCTGCCACAGTCTAGCAGAATCCAAGCAGTCCGCAACATCAAAACACCTACAAACCTTCCTGAGGTGCGCAGTTTCTTGGGAGTATGTAATTACTCCCGTCAATTCATCAAAAACTACATCGACTTGTCAAAGCCTTTGACCTGTATTCTTCAGAAAGACACCCCGTTCGTTTGGGATGGCACCCACGAGGAAGCGGTGACTTCCTTGAAAAACCTGATTTGCGAGGCACCCTGCCCGGTATACCCCAAAAAAGACAAGATTTTATTTTTGGAAGTCGGATTTTCAGAGCACTGCCTTAGTGTGGGGATGTACCAAAAATACGACCAAGACAAACGTGTGGTTGCTTACGCGAGCAAAACACTCAAACCTTTTCAACACAAGTGCTCAGACAGCGAAAAAGCGCTGCTGTCAACAGTCTGGGCGGTCAAACACTTCACCAGTTATGTCGGCGGACAAAAGGTGATCATAGAAACATGTCACCAGCCCGTGACTTTTCTGAAAAGCAAACGAATCTGTGAGGGTGCTGTACACAACAGCAGAATAGTGGCTTGGCTTAAGACGCTGCAGAACCGTGATGTAGTTGTCAACTATGCAAAAGCAAAAAACGTACCTTTGGGCGGGACTTTGGTGGGGTGTCAACGCTGTGGTGACGATGAAACCAACGTCACACCACCCCCGCGTGACATACAGTGAGGGAAAAAAGTATTTGATCCCCTGCTGATTTTGTACGTTTGCCCACTGACAAAGAAATGATCAGTCTATAATTTTAATGGTAGGTTTATTTGAACAGTGAGAGACAGAATAACAACAAAAAAATCCAGAAAAACGCATGTGAAAAATGTTATAAATTGATTTGCATTTTAATGAGGGAAATAAGTATTTGACTCCCTCTCAATCAGAAAGATTTCTGGCTCCCAGGTGTCTTTTATACAGGTAACGAGCTGAGATTAGGAGCACACTCTTAAAGGGAGTGTAAAAAGAACATTTGATTATCAGCACCTAAAAAAATAGCTTTTTCAACCAGCACTGGCAACACAAAATCACAAATTAAAGATATAAAAACTCACTTACTTTTTAAGATCTTCTGATGTTTCCAACCAGGAGGGTCCCAGCTACAAAACGATAAAGTACATATTTATATCCGAAAAACGCAGTTTAGACGGCGCCATTGAATTCAGAAATCCACAGGAAACACCTCCGTCAAAACGATAACAGAAAAGTCAAAATTGCTCCCGGTAAACTTCGTCTATTTTTGTCAAACAAAGACTCTATATAATCCTTAGGTTGTCTAAAATGTTAAAAAATGATAGAACTTCACGCGGAAACAACTATGTTCAATAGACAAGGCAAATTCCCTCGCGAGTGCTCTCCCCAGAACGCGCCCAAGCACTGTTTTACTTCCGGGTTCACGCTTTCCTTCATGTGAAAAAACGTATTCATTTTTCAAAATACAAGCCCAAAGCCATCAATAGTAGACCGTTACCATATAGGGGAAGCCATAGGAATAGGAAAATGGTGGATGGATTCAATGCTTTTCTATATCTTTTCAAAATAAGAGCATGGGAGCAGAATTGTTTTTTTTTTTTTTCTGGTCGGATTTCCTTCGGGTTTTTGCCTTTCCAAATCAGTTCTGTTATAGCCACAGACATTTTAACGGTTTTGGAAAATTCAGAGTTTTTTCTATCCAAAGCTACTAAATTATATGCATATCCTAGCTTCTGGGCCTGAGTGACAACCCGTTTACTTTGGGCACGTCAGACAGGCGGAAACTAGGAATTCTGCCCCCTAGCTGTAAGAGGTTAATTCCCACAAAGTTTGCTGCTTCAGTGTCTTTAGATATTTTTGTCAGATGTTACTATGGAATACTGAAGTATAATTACAAGCATTTTATAAGTGTCAAAGGCTTTTATTTGCAGTGTTGACACTTCTTTTTCAAGACCTCTGCAATCCACCCTGGCATGCTGTCAATTAACTTCTGGGCCACATCCTGACTGATGGCAGCCCATTCTTGCACAATCAATGCTTGGAGTTTGTCAGAATTTGTGGGTTTTTGTTTGTCCACCAAACTTCCTGGATGGTTGGGAGAAGTTGCTCTCGGAGGATGTGTTGGTACCATTCTTTATTCATGGCTGTGTTCTTAGGCAAAATTGTGAGTGAGCCCACTCCCTTGGCTGAGAAGCAACCGCACACATCAATGGTGTCAGGATGCTTTACTGTTGGCATGACACAGGACTGATGGTAGCGCTCACCTTGTCTTCTCCGGACAAGCTTTTTTCCGGATGCCCCAAACAATCGGAAAGGGGATTCATCAGAGAAAATGACTTTACCCCAGTCTTCAGCAGTCCAATCCCTGTATCCGTTTTCCTGGTGTCAGGATGGCCTGACACCAGGCCATCGTCCAAAAGTCTTCGCCTCACTGTGCGTGCAGATGCACTCACACCTGCCGGCTGCCATTCCTGAGCAAGCTCTGTACTGGTGGTGCCCCGATCCCGCAGCTGAATCAACTTTAGGAGACTGTCCTGGCGCTTGCTGGACTTTCTTGGGCGCCCTGAAGCCTTCTTCACAACAATTGAACCACTCCATGAAGTTCTTGATGATCCGATAAATGGTTGATTTAGGTGCAATCTTACTGGCAGCAATATCCTTGCCTGTGAAGACCTTTTTGTGCAAAGCAATGATGACGGCACGTGTTTCCTTGNAGGTTGTCGCATGGAAGCCTGAAGCCTAGCATATTTACTTCACACAAATTCGCCATAAATTCAAAGCACACGCATAATTGACATTGCTGTACTGCACACGCCACCAGAATGCAGTTAACTTCTCAGTTAAGTGAGAAGTGTCCAACGAAGACAATCCATGGTTCTTTTGTTAGAAGAAGTCATGTATTATATCCATAAATCTCCATTTGGTTCGCGCGTCAGTCAGAAACGACAGCCTCCACTAGTCCATTGAAACGTGGCGCGAACTCGTTCATCTTATACCTATAAACTTGTCCAAGAACATTCAAACATAGTTTTAAATGTATCCTTAGGAACACTTTTACGTATATTTACTATTATAAATCAACCGGAATATAAACTGAGCTCTAAAGACGGTAAATAAGACACTGCGCGACTTCTCGGGCGCGCGCCCTGGGTACTGTTGTCATCAAGGGGGGACCCACTTGTTTGGTCGTTTTCTCTGGACTAAAACATCCAAAATGGAGGGAAACACCATCTCGAGGCTGCTGACATCATAAGGAAGCGATGTGTACTGCATTCATATGCCCTTATATGGTCATTTTCATGAGGGAGGGGTTCCCAAATGAGCAATGTGTCAAAATAACTTTTTCCAGGACAGAAATTCCTCGGTTTTCGCCTGCCATATCCGTTCTGTTATACTCACAGACAAAATATTAACACTTTTAGAAAATTCAGAGTGTTTCCTATCCAATGGTACTAACTATGTGCATATCCTATTTTCTGGGCCTGAATGGGAGGCATTTTACTTTGGGCACGCCAGGCTCTCCAAAACGGTCACCTCGTGCGCTGCTCCCAAAGAAGTTAACCTCATGAGGCTAGGGTGCAGTGTTCGGAA
The DNA here is from genome assembly GCA_003317085.1 of Hucho hucho. Lineage (NCBI taxonomy): Eukaryota > Metazoa > Chordata > Actinopteri > Salmoniformes > Salmonidae > Hucho > Hucho hucho. The sequence goes on along the minus strand of QNTS01000029.1, from coordinate 1,235,539 downwards.
GTACGGAGAGTCTGACGTGCCCAAAGTAAACTGCCTGTTACTCAGGCCCAGAAGCTAGGATATGCATACAATTGGTAGTATTAGATAGAAAACACTCTGAAGTTTTTAAAACTGTTAAAATGATGTCTGAAAAACTGAGGAAAATCCATCCAGATTTTTTTGTTGTTGAGATCAGTCTTTCCTATGACTCCCTATTGACTATACAGGAAAATAGCTCCCAGATTGCAGTTCCTATTGCTTCCACTAGATCTCAACAGTCTTTAGACATGGTTTCAGGCTTGTTTTTTGAAAAACGAACAAGAAATTGTAGTTTTTCCAGGTGGCTCATGAAAAGGACACTAGTGCGCGTGAATGGGTGGGCTCTCTTCGTTATTTCTCTTCCCTATTGAATATACTATTCTCTGTCTGAAATATTATCATTTATTTAGATATTAGACAACCTGAGGATTAATTAGAAACATTGTTAGACTTTTTGGGACGAACTTTACCAGTAACTTTTTGGATTTCTTTGTCTGGATGTTGAACGACTGGATTACAGAACTCCATGGCACCAACTAAAAATACTTTTTCGGATACAATGAAGGACTTTATCGAACAAAACGACCATTCTTTGTGTTCCTGGGACCCTTGGGATTGCAAACAGAGGAAAATCTTCAAAGGTAAGTGATTTATTTTATCGCTATTTTTAATTTTGTAATGCCTGTGCTGGTTTGAATAATATGTTGGAAGTCGGGCGCTGTCCTCAGACAATCGAATGTTCTGTTTTCGCCGTGAAGCCTATTGTAACCCCGACAACGCGGTTCGATTACCAAGATTCTAAACTTTTGAATGGTGTATAACACTTGTATTTTCATGAATGTTTAATATTACTATTTTTGTAATTGGAATTTGGCGCTCTGCAATTTCACTGGATCTTGTCAAATCGATCCCGTTAACGGGATCCGATCCGTTAACAATTCAGAGGCATGAGGGGAAAGTTCTATATTCTCTGTCCTACAGCCTAGGCTATTTTCCTATCCAGTCCCAATGCTACTGAAACAAATAATCCTTAATTCTGTCTCGCATGAAAATTCCTACCTTTATTCTGTAATCTATAGGTTGCATTATCAAAGTATGTTTCTCGTCTATGCATGTCAAAATACCGCTATAACATTTCCCCCGCTTCTCTGTGCTGTCTTGTCCTTGCTGCCCATCAGAGCTTCAGAAGAAAATGTGTGATCAACAAACAATATAAAAGTAGATATGGATATTTTTTAAACAGAGTTGGTCCCCGTTAAGATACCTTGATATTAAACTATTTCCACTCTTCATCTCCCCGTTATTCATAAGCTGATATGCAATCTGTATAATAATCAACTAGATTTTTCCAAATATAGGATATTATATCATTCATTGAAGCAAGCTTAGTAAATTTGATCATTTGACTTTCATTACAAAGTTTGTATGATTTGAAAACGCTATATCTAGTCACCGGGTGCATGCTGTGCACCCCGTGTTGAGATAGCCTACTGCTGAAATGCACTGAAATAATTGAGGAACATATATAACACTGAATATATGAATGGCCTGTTTTGCAATTCACAACAATGTCATTTTTATTATTTTATTTACCTTTATTTAACTAGGCAAGTCAGTTAAGAACAAATTATTATTTTCAATGACGGCCTAGGAACAGTGGGTTAACTGCCTTGTTCAGTGGCATAAAGACAGATTTTTACCTTAGCTCGGGGACTCAACCTTGCAACCTTCCGGTTACAAGTCAAACGCTCTAACCAGTCAAAGTCACCATTATTAGTCAGTTGTACAACCGAATGCCTCTTCCACATTTAACCCAACCCCTCAATCAGAGAGGTGCCGGGGGCTGCCTTTAATCGACATCCACATCTTCGGCGCCCGAGGAACAGAGGGTTAACTGCCTTGTTCAGGGGCAGAACGACAGATTTTTACCTTGTCAGCTCGGGGATTTGAACTTGCAACCCTCCAGTTACAAGTCCAACGCTCTAACCACTAGGCTACCTGCCGCCCATTTGCGATCAAAGATAGTTACTCTATCAATACTAAATATATGTTTAATTTGCTCTGAAATCTTTATATAGGTAAAGTTAACAAAGTGTGGCAGCTCCCCTCTTATTTGGTGAGAACCCTACTTTTGTACCTGTTTCCTCCAGCATTGCCACAAGGTCCTTTGCTGTTGTTCTGGGATTGATTTGCACTTTTCGCACCAAAGTACGTTCATCTCTAGGAGATCTCTAGGTCCCATGGTGTTCATTCTTTCGGACTACTGTTTGTACAGATGAACATGGTACCTTCAGGCATTTGGAAATTGCTCCCAAGGATGAACCAGACTTTTGTAGGTCTACAATTTTTTTCTTCTTGGCTGATTTCTTTTGATTTTCCAATGATGTCAAGCAAAGAGGCACTGAGTTTGAAGGTATGTCTTGAAATACATCCACAGGTACACCTCCAATTGACTCAAATGATGTCAATTAGGCTATCAGAAGCTTCTAAAGCCGTGACATCATGTTCTGGAATTTTCCAAGGTGTTTAAAGGCACAGTCAACTTAGTGTAGGTAAACTTCTGACCCACTGGAATTGTGATACAGTGAAATAATCTGTCTGTAAACGATTGTTGGAAAAATGACTTGTGTCATGCACAAAGGAAATGTCCTAATCAACTTGCTAAAACTAGTTTGCTAACAAGAAAATTGTGGAGTGGTTGAAAAACGAGTTTTAATGACTCCAACCTAAGTGTATGTAAACTTCCGACTTCAACTGTACCCACAACGACTCAAAGCTGTAATGACTTAGGGGTGTGAATACTTATGTTAATGAGATATTTCTGCATTTAATTCTCAATAAATTTGCAAACCTTTCCAAAAACATGTTTTTACTTGTTCTTTGGGGTATTGTGTGTGTACTGTAGATGGGTGAGAGAACCCCCCCCCAATTTAATCCATTTTGAATTCAGGCTGTAACACAACAAAATGTAGAATAAGTCAATAGGTAGGAAAACTTGGGTAGGAATAAAGTGGGGTCATATCTAATAAATATCCTTGCATTGTGTAACTAATGCTAAACATATTGTGGTTCTTAATAAGAGGAAAGGGGAAGGGAAGGGATTGGTTTTGTGATTCTATATTGGCCTTCCAGATTTCAAGTCAGGGATATCTTAAATCTGTCCTTACACAATGCTGTGGCATTTATCAGTATCTCTAACTGTATTGAGTCAGATGGGTGCCAAGATACAGTATACTATCTGTTACAACAGATATAGTTAAATCAAGAAATTAGTGTGGGCTTGAACAGAATATTTTTTATTTTTTTGTGATTCTACAAATTGCTGTGAATATCAAAACAATTTAGACATTTTCAAAAACAATTGTTATTTTGTCATGGATGTATCGGGTAGGTGATAGACCAGTGGACCAAGCGACTGGGTGTGCAGGCTTTTGCTCCTGTCCTAACAAACCTAATTCAGCTGGTCATTAGTGTCAGGTGTGTTAGAGGTAGCCCGAGTTCAAGTCTGTTGGTGCTATCATGCCAACTCACTGACAATGACAGCAATGGAGCTGGCATTGGCAAGAGCACAAACAGATCTTGGACCAGGCAATGTTAGAGGAGGGCTGGAGCAAAAGCCTGCAAACCTAATTGCTCTCCAGGAGGGTTGGCCTCGGACATCCAAACTTCACCTGATGGTCTTGACCCCCTAGTTGGCAGAAGTTGGACTTTCAGGCTCCTTGGTAGCTCCTTGGTAGCACTTCATCAGGAGGCCTGTTTAAAATTGTGCATAATTCAATACAGTATTTACAATAGGAACATTATACATTTTAACTTTAGCCTCCTACCTGTATTAGTCCAGTCCTATAGTTGTATCCCCTGCAGAGGCTTTTGTCTCCTGCTCTGAAAGCAGTGTAGTGTGGCTCCTTGTCTCGCTGGCACCTGTAATGTAACACACTCATTACCTTCAATGAGGCATTACAGGTTTCTAATGATCACCCTGCCGTAATAGACCTGACTAATGACCAGACTTAAGAAAGAACATATTTTAATAGCTAGACCAGAACTGGGAGGGAAAGTCGAGGTGTCAGGGAGGAGATTGGAGGAAGTGTGTAAAATACAGTAGAAAGGGGGTGGATGAGGGGAGAAGATAATAAAATAGATGAAGATGATTAAAGACAAAAAAGCTGATAAAGACAGTTTTCTGTTATCTTCAACCTAACCTGAATATATTATCTTTGTTATTTTACCTTCTCTATAGTTTGTTTCAGTCCTACACTGTAAACCCCAAGCAATTTTTAACTCAAGTATTTCTAGTAAGTTGTACTCAAAGTCAATGAAATTCATTATTACCAGTAGTGATGCGTAGGTAAAATCACTGGGGAAGCCAGAAAAAAAAGCCATATTCCAACCTATGTGTTGTGATAATTGCATTGTTTGCTCTATAACGTATTAGTTCATATGCCTTGCGACTGTGATATATATAGGCTTAGAGGCCGAGACAATAAGTGATCAATATCAGGAAACTAGGCATATGTCGCAAGTCACGACTTCACAGGAGAACCGTTGAATGTAAAAAAAAAAGCTTATTTGGATTAGCCAAAGAAAAAGACAGGAACCTTCCCGCACGGCATGATTGGCTGAGATAATGAGTGGGCTGGACATGCTGAGAGATGAGTTTTAGATTGGTCTGCGGGGTAGCATCTTGTGTCTATAAAATGAGCTGCTCGTTATGCGTAGATAATCCTTTCTACTGCAGTTTCTCCGAAAGATATAACGTTAGCCATGGAGAACTGCAAATGTGTTGCTACTGCTCTCTAACATTGCTGCCTTGAATTTATCAGGCGCTATCGACAAAGGTCAGTGGGAAAAAGTTGGTGGAATACTTTCTGGAGGACGAACGTGCCACTCTGACTCTGAAAAGGAATCAGACGATGAGGAAATCCCTGATTTAGGTAAAAACATTTTAATTGAAGAAGACATTGTAGAGTCTTCTGTGGACAGTGATGGGGAAGAAACGGCAATCAACAATGTTGTCACAGAAGTTGACCGACATTTGAAATCAGTGGAATGTCTGGTAGAAGCAGAGTATGAAAAGGAGATGAATAGAATTCTGGCGTTTGATTGCAAATGCATAGGGAGTCGAAAAGAGAACACAGAAGGCTGTTGTGTAAAACACCTGTCTCCGGATTACATCTTCAAAATAAGGACATCCATGACAGAGAGGGAGAAAGATCTGATGAGTATTATGGCATTGCACACGGTCAGTGTGAACCAGTGTGACTTGACATAATGGGCCAAGCAAGCTGTGCAAACTAAACAGAAACGACACAGGACATGTTATTTAATGAAAGGGGTTGCAGTGTGCCGTGAAGCTTTCATCCATGTAAACTCAACAAAAAATGTAAACGTCCCTTTTTCAAGACCCTGTCTTTTCAAAGATCATTAGTAAAAATCCAAATAACTTCACAGATCTTCATTGTAAAGGGTTTAAACACTGTTTCCCATGCTTGTTCAATGAACCATAAACAATTAATGAACATGCACCTGTGGTGCAAGGTCTTCAAGATATTAACCTCTTAGGGATAAACTGTGTGCAAGCGGGCCGCTCCTGACACTACCCTGTGAAATGTAAGGAGCCAAATTCAAAATCCAAAAGTTGAATTATTAAACATTCATCAATATACAAGTATTGCATAGTCATCAAAAGCTCTGATTCTTGGCAATATCACAGCGTTGTCAGATTTCAAAAAGGCTTTACGGCAAAGGCACAACATTTGATTGTTTGAGGATAGCACCTCTAATATTTAAACATTAGCATAAATTCATATCCAGCACGGGTCACACAAAACCCATAAGAGCTAAAATAAATCACTTACCTTTCGAAGAACTTCTGCTGAGGGCATCCCAAATGTCCAACGAAGACATCCAATGGTTCTTTTGTTAGAAAAAGTCATTTATTATATCCATAAATCTCAGTTTGGTTGGCGCGTTATGTTCAGAAAATCCACCGTCGAGTCGCCCATTGAACCGTGAAGAGAACGCGTTCAAATTATACCTATCAACTTTGTCCAAACAAATCATACATCATTTTTAATGTATCCTTAGGTATCCTTTTATGTATATTTACTATAATATTTCAACCGGATTATAGCCTGAACGATAGGAAAGGAAAAAACCACAGAGCACACGAGACAGTGAACACGCATGTCATTCTATTGAGTTCCGGGGTCCACTTCTAAATTCTTCTTCTTTTGGCTTCTAATTCAACCTAAGGTCATGAAACCCTGTCTAAAGACTGTTGACATCCAGTGGAAGGCATAGGTACTGCAGTCTAAGTCCTACATAACATTGAATCCTATAGGCAGACAGGAGAAAAAGGTAATCAAAAAAAAAACCGGCAATTCCGGATGGATTTTCCTCGGGTTTTCGCCTGCTATATCAGTTCTGTTATACTCACAGACATTATTTTAACGGTTTTAGAAGAGTGTTTCCTATCCAATAGTACTAATTATGTGCATATCCTAGTTTCTGGGCCTGAGTGGCAGGTATTTTACTTTGGGCACGCCAGACTCACCAAAACCGACACCTCGGCTGACGCTCCCTAAATAGTTAACAGCTTACAGACGGTAGGCAATTAAGGTCACAGTTAGGACACTAAAGAGGCCTTTCTACTGACTCTGAAAAACATGAAAAGAAAGATGCCCAGGGTCCCTGCTCATCTGCGTAGACGTGCCTTAGTCATGTTGCAAGGAGGCATGTGGACTGCAGATGTGGCCAGGGCAATAAATTGCAATGTCCATACTGTGAGACACCTAAGACAGCACTACAGGGAGACAGGACGGACAGCTGATCGTCCTCGCAGTGGCAGACCACGTGTAACAACACCTGCCACCTGCACAGGATCGGTACATCCGAACATCACACCTGCGGGACAGGTACAGGATGGCAACAACAACTGCCCGAGTTACACCAGGAATGCACAATCCCTCCATCAGTGCTCAGACTGTCCGCAATAGGCTGAGACAGGCTGGACTGAGGGCTTGTAGGCCTGTTGTAAGGCAGGTCCCCACCAGACATCACCGGCAACAACGTCGCCTATGGGCACAAACCCACCGTTGCTGGACCAGACAGGACTGGCAATCCCGCTCCAGAGGCCTGTACTCTGGAGCGGGATTGATTTGGAGGTGGAGGGTCCATCATGGTCTGGGGCGGTGTGTCACAGCATCATCGGACTGAGCTTGTTGTCATTGCAGGCAATCTCCTCGCTGTGCGTTACAGGGAAGACATCCTCCTCCCTGATGTGGTTCCCTTCCTGCAGGCTCATCCTGACATTACCCTCCAGCATGACAATGCCACCAGCCATACTGCTCGTTCTGTGTGTGATTTCCTGCAAGACAGGAATGTCAGTGTTATGCCATGGCCAGCGAAGAGCCTGGATCTCAATCCCATTGAAAACGTCTAGGACCTGTTGGATCGGCGGGTGAGGGCTAGGGCCATTCCCCCCAGAAATGTCCAGGAACTTGCAGGTGCCTTGGTGGAAGAGTGGGGTAACATCTCTTCCACCAAGGCACCTGTCCACACCAGATACTGACTGCTACTTATGATTTTGACCCCCCAACCCTTTGTTCAGGGACACATTATTCAATTTCTGTTAGTCATATGTCTGTGAAACTTGTTCAGTTTATGTCTCAGTTGTTGAATCTTGTTATGTTCATACAAATATTTACACGTTAACTTCTTAGGGCTAGGGGGCAGAATTCCTAGTTTACGCCTGTCTGACGTGCCCAAAGTAAACGGGCTGTTCAGGCCCAGAAGCTAGGATATGCATATAATAATACTGTTGGGTAGAAAATACTCTGAAGTTTCCAAAACCGTTAAAATTATGTCTGTGGCTATAACAGAACTGATTTGGCAGGAAAGGAAATCCGACCAGAAAAAAAAAAAATCTCCCATGCTCTTATTTTGAAAACCTATTGAAAACCATTGAATCCGTCCACCATTTTCCTAATCCTATGGCTTCCCCTATATGGTAACAGTCTATCATTGAGGGCTTTGGGCTTGTATTTTGAAAAATTAATAAGTATTTTCACTTGGAGAGAAGAGAGCCCCGGAAGAAAAACACTGTTTCGGCGCACTCTGGGGAGAGCACTCGCATGGGAATTTGCCTTCTCTATTGAACATAGTTCTTTCCGCGTGAAGTTTTATCATTTATTAACATTTTAGACAACCTAAGGATTATATAGAGTCTTTGTTTGACAAAAATAGACGAAGTTTACCGGGAGCATTTTGGAATTTTCTGTCGTCATTTTGACGGAGTGGATTTCTGAATTCAATGGCGCCATCTAAACTGCGTTTTTCGGATATAAATATTGACTTTATTGAACAAAACGAACATCGGTTGTGTAGCTGGGACCCTCCTGGATGCAAACATCAGAAGATCTTAAAAAGTAAGTGAGTTTTTATATCTTTAATTTGTGATTTTGTGTCGTCAGTGCTGGTTGAAAAAGCTATTTTTGTGAGGTGCTGACCTCAGATAATCAAATGTTTTGCTTTCGCCGTAAAGCTTTTTTGAAATCTGACAACACCGTTAGATTAACAAGACTCTAAGCTTTGTAACCGTATGCAACACTTGTATTTCCATGAATGTTAAATATTACAGATTTTTATTTCGATTTTTTTTGTTTTCTCCAAAAATGATCCCATTCACCGGATTGGATCCCTAAGGGATCCCTAAGAGGTTTTAAGTTTGCTGAAAATAAAACGCAGTTCACAGTGAAAGAACGTTTATTTTTTTGCTGAGTTTATATGGGTAGGAGTCTAGCTTCAGTTTCAGATATTATACTTTCTAATTTTGTCAGAGTTATTTTCATAGCAAATTAAAGCTTGCTGTTAGCTAGCTAGCTGAAGTTTGATGGCTGGCTTGCTAGCTAACATTTAACCTATTTGGTTAACTTTAGCTAGCTATGACAATTGGTTTGTATTGCTAGGACTCTATGGATTGGGATTATAGTTAATGTAAACTAACCTCATTCCGTACAAATGTGCGCAACGGCGACATTCAAACGAGGCTGTAAAGAAAACTAATGGGACTGTAGCGACTGTGTTGACTTCAAAATCTGGGGTGTGAACTACGTTTCTATTCAAGCGTTGATCGACATGGTAATGGCTCTATAGTATTGGAGAAACGTTGAAAAAACTGACCCTCCGTTACATCATGGCGTGTCATGTCGTAACGTACAGCACGCATAAAGCAACTATTTCTGTCTTACAATCTCTCTCCACCTGGTGTAGCACTTCTCTCATCGTTTAAAAACAAGGAAGGGACAGCAACTGGGGTAAGGGGGATACCTAGTCATTTTTTGCGTCGTCACTGCAAGCCATCATGACTCTCAAAAGCCACTGTTTACTTCTGAAGATCACTTTAGCACCGCCCTAAAAAACAGATTCAAATTCGACATAAACCTTAAAATAGGTATGTAATGACACATTATATAAGCTCTTTATGGTGTTTATTTACATTTTAAACGCGATAAGGTGGTTAGTTGGACAGATCGAGTGGAAAAAAAAAGCAATTTCCCCACACAACATCTCTCCTTCTCACTATCACGCATAGGTTTCACTTCCCCACCCGCCATTTTTAAAGACCCGACGGAGCTCATTGCCTTTTTGAATCATGCAGAGATGGGCATCATGATAGTCTTGTCATTGATTTTGTTGGAAAGGGGAGAAATTGTGCTTTACAATGGTATTGACATTACAGTTGATCTGGAAGTATTACGTTTTTTTGTTGCTAAAATAAGGTCAATTGTACAGACCAAGGCGATGTACGAAAGTGAGTGAGTTAACGTTAATTGTTTAACTAGCTAACGTTAATGTTACATTTCTAAACAAAAGACCCCAAGTTAAAGCTTGCTGTTTGCTAGCTACCATTAGCTGAGGTTAGATGGCTGGCTTGATAGCTAACATTAACTTAGGTGTATGAACTGTGTATAACATTAGTGATGTTTTCTCAGAATGCCATTTTGCGTTGCTAGTTATAGCCTAATGTTAGCTAGCTAACTAGTTGAACCTATTTGGTTAACGTTAGCTAGCTACGACAATTGGTTTGTATTGCTAGTACTCTATGGATTAGGATTATGGTTTATTGTTTAGCTGGCTAGCTAGCTAGCTACATGTCTAAACAAAAGACCCCAAGTTTAAGCTTACTGTTAGCTAGCTAGCTGACGTTAGATGGCTGGCTTGCTAGCTAACATTGTGTGTACGAACTGTGTGTAGTGATGTGATCTCAGAATGCCATTTTGCATGTATTGTACGATAATGCTAAAATATTTGTATATGGAATTTGTCTTTCAACATCAGTAGAACATGCCTGACTCTCCTCCACCAGTCATACAAGGAGAATGGTCTAATGCCTCCCATCAAAAAGAGAGCTGGCCCAAGCAAGCACGGGTTACACCTGAAGCATGAGGACTTGAAGCGAGTGATGAACTTCCTCAACAACTACGCAGAGGATATTGCAATAGTAATACCAGGACACAAACACTTTGGTGGAAAGCTGTTGCCATCCCATGTGACAAAAGCTTCAGCGTGGCAGTCAACTACTTGATTGATTAAGGCATGTCATCCAGCAAAGGCAGCAGTGCAGTCATCAACTACATGCACCATTTCTTCACCAACTATGGAGTTGGGGAAACACACGTGGACCTGAATTGTGATACCTGCAGTGGTCAAAACAAGAACAAGTTTGTGCTCTGGTATTGTGCCTGGCAGACCATGCACAAGCTCCACCACAGTCTGGACCTTCACTTCCTGATCACAAGCCACACCAAGTTTGCCCCCGACTTGTGATTCAGCCTCATCAAGCAGCACTTCAGAAAGACCAGAGTGAACACTTTGACTGAGATTCCTGGTGTTGTGAAGGACCTCACTGTAACATGGGTCAACGCCCCACAGCTGGTTGGACTGGAGGATGGTACGGTGCTAGTGGAAAGCGTTGGCTGGCAACAACACCCAACTCCGTATATTTTTATCTGTACACTTTCTGTTTACATGGAATTTTCCTTATTGTAGGCTACTACTTTTACCACTTTTATTCTTAATCTTTATTGCACTACTCACTGTTTAGCATATGACCTCACATGTGAATCCTTAAAGAGATGGGTGGGGCTGGCTTAAGAGCGTGTCAACAATGCTGAATGGGTGTAGACAACAGAGAGCTCTCCAGTAGGTACCAAATATTCAAAATCATTTTCTCAAAAGTAAGTTTGCAAGTTTATCAACATTCAAAGCAGAATTACTTTCCCATTGTTCCTCATAAATAGTGTGTGACATACCATTTTGTAGCTCTGAGTCTCTACTTTTATCCAATGTAAAAAACACAATTTCAAATTTTGCTACACAGGACAGGCCTGTCGGTCACATAATAAATTCATCCACACCTTTGTTTCATAACAAAACCGTAGAGCAACCTCTGTTCTGTGAAGTCCACAAAGCATATTACATTTAACAAACAGTTACATGACCTACAGCATGGCCAAGCAAGTTAACATTTCCAACATTTCTGGACCACTAAATAACTATTGATTTAGAACCACCACAAGTCAAAAAGAAAACAGGAGCTGCCTCCAGCACCATTTCAATTTCAACATTAAATCACCTCTGCCTAGTCTAATACAGTGACAACTAAAAAATACCAAAAACTATTTGGTTCAATTATTGATTATGATGTGGCTATCCATTGTTCTGATTTCTGTGTACTTGTGCGTGCCTGCGTGCGCGTTCCTGCAAGTAGAAAAAACATGTTGACTTACCCTACTTGTAGAGAAACGCTAATGCCATCCTCTCTTTGATGTTGACGAAACGGTCTATCACTCTGTCATACAGTACAAGCTTACATTTTTTGTTGTCCCATGAAAGGAAGTTAACCTAACTTAGCCAGGTGGCTAAAATGCTTGCTCGATAACCTAACATCCTTTCATGGGCAACGTTAGCTAGTTAACATTAGCCTTCCACATCTAGCTACATATTGAACTTCCATTTTCTCAGGCCAGGGGAACAATGTATGAATTAATAGTTGGATCAGAATATCCTAAATAATAATTGGCCAGTACGTTGAATTAAGTAAAACCACAAGTCCAAATCCTTGTCTCCATCCATGGCTAATTTAGGAAAGGGACAGTTTTAGCTAGCTAGCCACTGGAGGATAACAACACAACGAGACGCAAATTCAAGTTGTTTCTGTAAATGACGTATGCTCTCGATGCGATTTAATAGGAGTGACGCCAAATCTAAACTGGCTTACCTTGGCACTTTTTTTTGGTGCGCCAGGACCTTTCACAGTTGAGCTCCCTCAGTTTAACACTGATTGCTCGCTGGCTTCCCTTGCATTCAATGCTTCGGGCGGCAATAATGTCATACTCTTTTGGACCAGACAGCATCAGAAAGATGGCCTACACATACAGAGACAGAGACAGAGACAGAGGGGCGCTGTTTCGCTCGCTCGGATGCTTTCTCCGGTCAGATACATTCAGGCGACAGAAATTATTTACCTTTTATTTTATTTTTTTGTGAATTTTGGGGGGAAGCCTGGATTCCATGAATACATGCCACTGTATATTACATAATGTTTGTGGTACATACTAAATGAGAAGTCACACCATTCAAATTAATAAAAAAAAAAAATGTTATTTTACCCCCTTTTTCTCCCCAAATCAACTACATTTTTAAAAAGATGTTTGTATTTATTAAGGATTCCCATTAGCTGCTACCATTAAAGCACTTACATCAAACATAAAACAAAAGATAAAACAGTACATCATAATATTATTACACCACATAATATCTACAATACAAAATGTATAATACCACCATACAACAATATTACAATGTACGTGTGTGTAGAGTGCGTATGCTAGCATGTGTGTGCGTATGCGTGTGTCTGTACTTGTGTGCATGTCTCTTACCTGATGTGGAATAAATATTATGTAGTACTGTGCGCCTCCCATAGTCTGTTCTGGACTTGGGGATTGTGAAGACACCTCTGGTGACATGTCTTGTGAGGTATGCATGGGTGTCCGAGCTGTGTGCTAGTAGTTTAAACAGACAGCTCAGTGCATTCAACATGTCAACACTTCTTACAAAAGCAAGTAGTTATGAAGTCAATCTCTCCTCCACTTTTAGCCATGAGAGATTGACATGCATATTATTAGTGTTAGCTCTCCGGGTACATCTGAGACAATTTAAATTTTCCTGAGTCCCTCTTTGTGGCACCTGACCACACGACTGAACAGTAGTCCAGGTGCGACAAACTAGGGCCTGTAGGACCTACCTTGTTGATAGAACTGTTAAGAAGGTAGAGAAGAGCTTTATTATGGACATACTTCTCCCCATCTTAGCTACTGTTGTATCAACATGTTTTGACTATGACAGTTTACAATCCAGGGTTACTCCAAGCAGTTTAGTCACTTCAGCTTGGTAAATTTCCACATTATTCATTACAAGATTTAGTTTAGGTTTAGGTGTAGTGAATGATTTGTCCCAAATACAATGCGTTAAGCTTTTGAATGATTTAGGACTAACTTATTCCTTGCCACCCATTCTGAAACTAACTGCAGCTCTTCGTTAAGTGTTGCAGTCATTTCAGTCGCTGTAGTAGCTGACGTGTTGAGTCATCCGCATACATAGACACACAGGCTTTACTCAAAGCCAGTGGCATGTCATTAGTAAAGATTGAAAAAAGTAAGTAAGCTGCCCTGGGGAGTTCCTGATTCTACCTGGATTATGTTGGAGAGGCTTCACCCTCTATGTTGGGTGGAGTAAAAAGGGGTTCACACTGTGACATATGCTTGAATCTTACACTTGGATAGGGCCTATAGGCTAGATCTTTCAGGGTGACCAGTGTCTCTGGAAGCAGAGGCTGGCCGGGAACATTGGGTTAGTTATTATTGTATGCTTTGGACTGAAATATCAGTATACGTACAGTAAACCCCAATTTGCTGTAATTAAAACTGAAAAACTCATGGTTTACAGGCCACATCAAGCCTGCAAGTAGGGTTGCAACATTCCAGTAACTTTCCCAAAATTCCCTGATTTGTCAAAATAGCCTGGTTAAAGGATTTCCAGGAATCTTCCAACTGGGATTTCTGGAAAACATGGGAAATGTACCTGTATTTTGCAACCTTACCTTCAAGTCACATTATGCTGCATATTGTAATCCAGCCAAAGTTAAGATATCCAACAGTTGAAATGTGTATTCACCCGTAACCTGCATTCATAATGACAATAGTGTGATTACCTAATCCATTTAAATTGGAACAACAATTTCAGTAACGGGGCCAAAAAATGGAACTAAATGATTGGATTCATTTAGGAAAATGGATGTTGTTTATCTTTGTGTAGCATAAGTTTAATCAATCACATTACATTCAAAAACAGATATAATTTTTTTTTGTATCAACCTGCAGTAGAGCATGCTGGGAAAAACGTATATATATATTTTTTAAATACAGTTGATATGACTTTTCATTTAGTTTGAGTCAGTACCACATAAACATTTTAAGTTATAATGACTTTTCATCAGGGGTTGGAACCGGTTCAGGGAATAGAACTGAAAACCAGATAATAATAACATTTTTCAAGGAACTGAATCAGAACCCGGGAACAAAAGTGATCTATACTGTTCCGGAACAGAACCGTTAAAAAAACAAACATGGAACCGTTAATAATATTCTGGGGAAAAAATTCCAGTCCAGCAAAAAACGCAACAAAGCGCCTATTCAAAGCCCTACCTACCTCTGTCAATCAGAAACTTCTTTCAGTGTCTGCCTGCCAGCTGAAAATCTTTACCAATGTGTGTGTAGGCTACCTGCCCTTCCCCCCCGAAGCATAGCTGTAGCCTACTGACTAGTAGAGATAGGGAAATTAAGCTTCCTGAAGCATTGAGGCTTTCCGGACAATTGTGTCCCAAATAGGTTTGAGGTTTTGATCAACAATATACACTAGTGGCACCTGCTTGTCAAATTAATTGAAAACAGCCAAAGATGACATCGCAAACGCTGTAGCACGTGCACAGGGTAGCCTTTTTTGTCTTCTACCGAAACCAATGCCAAACCAATCCGGTGGTTGTTTGACAAAAGGAAGCATCGGATGGCATTGATCACATGCTTCTGATAAAGTGATACAGGCATCGGCACACTGCTTCGACGTAAACTGCTTAGCGATTCCAACGCTGGCCCCGGAGCTCTGGTATCAAATGTAACATCACTACTGACAAGTGGTAGCCTACTAACTAGTGATGCATGGGTCAGCTGTTTGTTCACGGCACCAGCCACAATTGCTAACAACCAATCCGCAACCACCTGACTATAAGTGATAATGTGAAAATCTATGGACCGCACCAAACCCTAATATAGAAAATATGCTGTAGGCTACAGTCAGAGACAACTGAATGATTGACTAGGTGCAGGATTTTTTTGTTGCCTGGATTTAGATACAGTACATGACCAAAAGTATGTGGAAACATGCTCAATGAACATCTCATTCCAAAATAATGAGCATTAATATGTTGGGAAGGCTTTCCACTAGATGTTGCAACATTGCTGCAGGGACTTGCTTCCATTCAGCCTCGAGCAATAGTGAGGTCGGCAACTGATGTTGGGTGATTAGGCCTGACTCGCAGTCTGCGTTTCAATTAATCTCAAAGGTGTTCGATGGGGTTTAGGTCAGGGCTCTGTGCAGGCCACTCAGGTTCTTCCACACCGATCTCGACAAACCATTTCTGTATGGACCTCGCTTTGTGCACAGGATTAATTGTCATGCTGAAACAGGAAAGTGCCTTACCCAAACTGAAGCCACAGAGTTGCGAAGCACAGAATCGTCTAGAATGTCATTGTATGCTGTAGCGTTAAGATTTCCCTTCACTGGAACTAAGACCCCTAACCAGAACCCAAGAAAAACAGCCACAGACCATTATTCCTCTTCCACCAAACATTACAGTTGGCACTATGCATTGGGGCAGGTAGTGTTCTCCTGGCATCCGTCAAACCCAGATTCGTCTGTCGGACTGCCAGATGGTGAAGCATGATTCATCACTCCAGAGAACTCGTTTCCATTACTCCAGAGTCCAATGGCGGCAAACTTTACACCACTCCAGCCGATGCTTGCTATTGCACATGGTGATCTTAGGCTTGTGTGCAGCTGCTCGGTCATGGAAACCCATTTAATGAAGCTCCAGACGAACAGTTTTTGTGCTTATGTTGCTCCCAGAGGCAGTTTGGAACTTGGTGGTGAGTGTTGCAACCGAGGACAGACGATTTTTACGCACTCCAGCACTCGGCAGTCCCGTTCTGTGAGCTAGTGTCCAGGAGCCTTTGATGGTCCTAGACGTTTCCACTTCACAATAACAGGACTTACAGTTGATCTGGGCAGCTCTAGCAGGACAGAAATTTGACAAACTGACTTGTTGTCACTGAGGTCTTCAGTAAGGCCATTCTACTGTCAGAAAGGGGTGTGGCAGAAATAGCCGAATCCACTAATTTGATGGGGTGTCCACATACCTTTGTGTATATAGTGTATGTTCCTGCTTATAATTTCCGACATTTTGGTAGGCTATTTATTTAGTCAACTTGTCTATAATTAGATACATGCAGCTTCTCTTCTGTCATTATGTGTTGACCTAGAAGACTAAATAAACCCTTGCTCACCAGAATAATGTCATAAATGATGCTTCAGTCTAGTTGACATCGGTAAAGTTTTATATCATCTCTGCTACTTTCACAGAGCAAAGATGCATAGGGACCAGGGTGAAAGTACAATAACTCTATAAAAAGGGGAAGGATTTTCTGTGCAACAATTCTATATGACATCAGTTTGACCGGTTGTAAGGAAAAAGTAAGCTGTGAAAATGACCCAACATGTTTCTGATAAAAATGTTGTTCGACTTGGATAGGCCTATTTTATGTGCTTGAAATACTATCAGCTTTTATGACGCCGATAACGATAGCACTTCTACAGATTATATGTAACTTCGCATTCTTTCGAGATGCTGAAAGAAATAAATAATTTTCTCCACTCCTGTTTCTGAGTAAAAATGTAGCCCACATTTGGTGTATCATTTGACTGCAATAAATGCTTAATTCTGCAGGAGTTAATATAACGGCTATGTGAGAGGTTATAGACCTCCAGTCAGTGTCCAGATAGATTTCAGTTTCCATTTAACCCATATGAACAGTACACTGGTAGATGTTTCTGTAATTTCAACAGTTAAACACTAGAAATCACAGTAAAATGTGTTTTACAGCATTAATGCTGTAGATTGCACTGCATTATGGGTAAACTGAACATTTTTGTTAACTGTTATTGTAAGCCTTCTGTAAAAATTACTCTAACTTACTGTATTTCTTTACAGTAGTACCTGAACGTTGCTGTAGTTAGAACTAAACTACTAACCTAGCTAGCTAGCTTGTTTGAATTGTGTTTGCAAGTTGACATGTCAGTTTGTTGCGTTTATCTTTCTTGCTGGTAAAATAATCAGTGATATTGTAGCTATAGAACAAATCATTTTAGTATTAACCTGTTACGGATCCAATCCCGTGAACGGGATCGATTTTGACAACATCCGGTGAAATGCAGAGCGCCAAATTCAAATTGGAAAAATACTAATTTAAAACATTAATGAAAATACAAATGCTGCACACCCTTCAAAAGCTTAGACTCTTGTTAATCTAACAGCATTGTCAGATTTCAAAAAGGCTTTACGGCGAAAGCAGAACATTTGATTGTCTGAGGACAGCGCCCCACTCAAACTCTATTAGCATAATAATATAACCAGTAGAGGTGTCACAACTCAAAAATAGCATAAAATAAATTGCTTACCTTTGATCTTCCTCTGATGGCATACCCAAGCGTCCAGGTTACACAATAAAAGGTCCTTTTGTTCGATAAAGTTCCTCTTTATATCCATATAGCTCCGTTTGGTTGGCGCGTTTTGTTCAGTAATCTACCTGCCCAAAGGCTTTCATCCATGCAGACAAACGATATCCCAAAAGTACCCATAAAATTCGTCGAAAAAAGTCAAACAGCATTTGTAATCAATACTCAGATACCCTAAAATGAATATACACTATAGTATTTCAGACGGAATATAACCTGCTGAATAGAAGAGAAAAAGAACTGAGCGCGCATTCCCTGTTACGCGCAAAAAACAAAACAGGACACTTGACGTGAACTCAGGAACAAGTGGTCTTACTCCCTTGATTTTCATGATTGAAGCTTCAAACCTTTTTCTAAAGACTGTTGACATCTAGTGGAAGCCATAGGAACTGCAATCTGCGGGTTAAACTATGAGGCTTTGAATAGCTGGCCTATTGAAAACAGTGTGACATGACTGATTCAGACATAACAGTTTTAGAAACGTCAGAGTGTTTTCTATCCAAAGCTACTAATTATATGCATATCCTAGCTTCTGGGCCTGAGTAACAGGCAGTTTACTTTGGGCACGTTTTTCATCCAAACTTCAAAATACTGCCCCCTAGCCCTAAGAAGTTAACAATGTGCAGAAATCCATATGTGTGTTTCTTTGGATAGGCTTCATAACCGGTGGGTGCATGACATGGGTGGCATAGTGCTAACGCTATGGTATTAGTGGCAAAGTGGTCGTAGGCTTAACCTGGCAAAAAAACTGTTTGTCTAGGGAGGGAGCGAGAGTTTAGCTAGGTCGAATGCACCTTTAGATTGTCAGCAGGCATGGACTGACATTTTGCCTTGGGATATATACTTTTTGGATGATTCTGTAGTTGGATTGAGAGGTGTCTCAGATGATAGGGGAATGGTGCTTGCTAACGTTAGCTACAGTATAGCTCAGAGATGGGGAACTCCATTGGATACCTAAATATCTCTGGTTAGCTCTATTTAGTCTGGGGGTGCGTGTGATTTAGCTAAAGTGTAGTGGAATATTCACCCTGCTTTTGTTATCCTTATTAATAATGGGTATTTTGCCCAGCAGCAAATTCAAGTTCTTTTTTTTTCTTCAGATTGTGTGGTTAGCTCGCTAGCATTATTCAGGGCGATGGGCGTAACATTTTCCTGCGTGAGTTGAATTGAATTATTTGTTCATTTGATTGTACAATGTTGTGTACAATATGTGTCAAGATAAGAACAGATTTACTCCTCTCGGAAGTGAAACAATATATGGGACAATCGAATACCTTTCTGTGTCTGGCAGCAGTAGCCAGCCATGCAGGGCTCTACGCTGACCTTTTTTACAGGGAGTACGTGTGTGCATATGTTGAAAAATGTAGGCGCAAACAATTACATTTAGGAGCACAATGAAAGATGTGGTATTAAATCTAGAATCGTTAGAATTTTTCTAGGCACACTGGTGCTCTTAAATTAAAATTCCAGGTCGCACAGCAAAATATTGAGGCACGTATGGAAGTAAAATGGTCACACTGTAAGAGCCCTGACATTATTATTTTGTCTATTTCATTGATAATTGAATAGGTCTAAGTAAATCATCTGCATTCTCAGCTGTTGTGATCGTTTCTTACCTTTGAACAATGTGTGAATGAGTAGGAACATACCACCCTAATATTTACCCTCAAATAAAAGGCAACATGTACAGTTAAGGTTGGAAGTTTACATACACCTTAGCCAAATACATTTAAACTCAGTTTTTCACAAATCCTGACATTTAATCCTAGTAAAAAAGTCCCTGTTTTATGTCAGTTGGGATCACCACTTTATTTTAAGAATGTGAAATGTCAGAATAATAGTAGAGAGAATGATTTATTTCAGTTTTTATGTCTTTCATCACATTCCCAGTGGGTCAGAAGTTTACATACACTCAACTAGTATTTGGTCGCTTGGCCTTTAAATTGTTTAACTTGGGTCAAACGTTTCGGGTAGCCTTCCACAAGCTTCCCACAATAAGTTGGGTGAATTTTGAGTCAGGTTTGTAGGCCTCCTTGCTCGCACATGCTTTTTCAGTTCTGCCCACACATTTCTTTAGGATTGAGGTCAGGGCTTTGTGATGGCCACTCCAATATCTTGACTTTGTTGTCCTTAAGCCATTTTGCCACAACTTTGGAAGTATGCTTGGGGTCATTGTTCATTTGGAAGACCCATTTGCGACCAAGCATTAACTTCCTGACTGACCTCTTGAGATGTTGCTTCAATATATCCACATAATTGTGAGGCCTCATGAGGCCATCTATTTTGTGAAGTGCACCAGTCCCTCCTGCAGAAAAGCACCCCCACAACATGATGCTGCCACCCCGTGCTTCACGCTTGGGATGGTGTTCTGCGGCTTGCAAGCTTCCCCCTTTTTCCTCCAAACACAACGATGGTCATTATGGCCAAACAGTTATATTTTTGTTTCATCAGACCAGAGGACATTTTTCAAAAAAGTACGATCTTTGTCCCCATGTGCAGTTGCAAACCGTAGTCTGGATTTTTTATGGCTGTTTTGGAGCAGTGGCTTCTTCCATGCTGAGCGGCCTTTCAGGTTATGTCGATATAGGACTTGTTTTACTATGGATATAGA
Organism: Hucho hucho; assembly: GCA_003317085.1. NCBI lineage: Eukaryota > Metazoa > Chordata > Actinopteri > Salmoniformes > Salmonidae > Hucho > Hucho hucho. The sequence continues at coordinate 1,215,000 of QNTS01000029.1, read as the reverse complement.
TACTTTTGTACCTGTTTCCTACAGCATCTTCACAAGGCCCTTTCCTGTTGTTCGAGGATTGATTTGCACTTTTCGCACCAAAGTATGTTCATCTCTAGGAGACCGAGCACGTCTCCTTCCTGAGCGGTATGACGGCTGCGTGGTCCTATGGTGTTTATACTTGCGTACTATTGTTTGTACAGATGAACGTGGTACCTTCAGGCATTTGGAAATTGCTCCCAAGGATGAACCAGACTTGTGTAGGTCTACAATTTTTTTTCTGAGGTCTTGGCTGATTTCTTTTGATTTTCCCATGATGTCAAGCAAAGAGGCACTGTGTTTGAAGGTAGGCCTTGAAATACATCCACAAGTACACCTCCAATTGACTCAAATTATGTCAATTAGCCTATCAGAAGCTTCTAAAGCCATCATTTTCTGGAATTTTCCAAGCTGTTTAAACAAACTTTTCCCGTGGTGCCCCGAGTAACTAATGAGTTAATTGTTACATGATTAATTTAATCACGTAATAATTAAACATAGTCAGTATTCAGTAAATAGCATGTCATCACATTAACTGGGAAAATAACTCAATAGCATGTCATCACGTGATAGTCACGTCACAACATATTGGAGCCCCGTGCGAGGAATCTAAGATACAACTAGGCCTCACTGTTGAATTCAGTACAGATCGGACATAAATGTAGCGCACACAGGCACCTACAGAAAACAATAACCCACAACACAGGTGGGAAAAGGAACCCTCTAAGTATGGTCCCCAAATAGATGCAACTAATAACAGCTGCCTCCAATTGGGAACCAAAACCAAACATAGAAAATCCAACATAGAAAACCCATCTAGTCACGTCCTGACCTAAAACATAGAGAACCCCGAGGGCTCTCTGCCAGGACGAGACAGTTGTGCTGGAAAGTAAGATTCCGCACAAGTATGGCTAAGCAAACTATGCCAGAGTCACCTTCTTATGCCACTTGCTGTTTTGGAAACAAAAGCACATGACTACTTCAAGTGGCAAAGAAGTGAAAAGCAAGAGCTCATTCTAGCTTGCGATGACCTCATAACCAAACACGACATACAGGTGTATTGGAAGAAAGTCAAGGGACACTCCAAATCACCTGGTCATGACAAACTTGGCAACGACCATGCCGACAGCAAGGCGAAATCTGGTGCAATTCACGGCAACCCTTGGGTGTTCGATGCTCGAGACGCAATGATCAACGAGGCGGACATGGTGTCTGCGGTAACACGTAGCCATGTAGCACCGCGGGAAACGTCTTTGCACAAACATAATGTGTTTCTAACTCATTCATTCCTGAATGGTGACCTGTCATCAATTTAAAGTGCCTATTTGAAGAATATCAAATATAAAATATATTTCGATTCGTATACCACTTTTTTGGTTACTACATGATTCCATTTGTTATTTCATAGTTTTGATGTCTTCACTATTATTCTACAATGTATAAAATAGTAAAAATAAAGAAAAACCCTTCGATGAGTAGGTGTTCTATAACTGTTAACTGGTAGTGTGTATTTGTACAAGTATTGTTTTTCTTACAGTATTACATTTCAGGGAGCTTTCTAAAGACAACCGGCAATGCTGCTTAAACTACTTAGGGAGTGGTGGGGTGCTAGGGAGTGGTGGGACACTACCCGGTGAAATGCAAGGCGCCAAATTCCAAATCCAAATTAGCATAAATTCATAAACCATCGTGGTTCACACAAAACACATTTCACAGCGAATACAAATCTCTTACCTTTTGAAGAACTTCTGCTGAGGGCTTCCCAAGTGTCCAACGAAGACATCCAATGGTTCTTTTGTTAGAAAAAGTCATTTATTACATCCATATAATCTCCGTTTGGTTGGCGCGTTATGATCATAAAATACAGCGTCCACTCGCCCATTGAACCGTGAAGAGAACGCGTTCAACCTATACCTATACACTTGTCCAAGAACAATCAAACATCATTGATAATGTATCCTTAGGAACACTTTTATGTATATTTACTATAATATTTCAACCGGATTATAAACTGGACGATAGGAAAGGAAAAAAACACTGTCTAGAGACTGTTGACATCCAGTGGAAGCAATAGGTAATGCAATCTTACTCCCATATATGTCTGTTTTCAATAGGGAGGGGTTCAAAATGAGCAATGTGTCAAAAACACTTTTTCCAGGACAGAAATTCCTCGGGTTTTCGCCTGTTATATCAATTCTGTTATACTCACAGACAATATTTTAACACTCCTAGAAACTTCAGAGTGTTTCCTATCCATTAGTACTAATTATGTGCATATCCTATTTTCTGGTCCTGAGTGGGAGGCATTTTACTTTGGGCATGCCAGACTCTCCAAAACTGTCACCTCGGGAGCCGCTCCCTAAGAAGTTAACAGTGTAAAATAATTCTATATTACTGTAGGTATTTCCCTGTAAATTTACGTAAACTATTTTCCTTACTGTAAAACATATTACAACATCCCTGCTGGAAATTCACAGCAGTCATGCTTTAACATGTTTTACAGTAAGGAAATAGTATTGTAAACTATATTACAGCATCACTGCTGTAAAGAAAAATTACAGTATTAAACTGACGACTGTGGTGCCAGGATAATTCTGTAAATTTACAGGGAAAAGTTTTACAGGGTAAGCTACAGATCACTTGACGTGCCATAGGGCTAGTTGAAGTCCCCGTCTTGTGACTGTCGAATTTGTATAGCCCCCACAATCATCACACATAACATAGCTGGCATTGCTATCATCATCTTTTACCACTTCACCAAATATTTCCCAAATATTACTTTTCTGGCACTCCCTTCTCTTTATTTTCAACTCTCCATTTCACAGATTTTCTCGTATTGAATTATACTCCGACATTATCATTTTTGTCTCCTTGGATCAACTTGAACTTTCTGCACATTCCCAAAATCTTTTGGTGATTGGCTTCTAGGCTATTTGGCGCGAGTACAGTTCGGCCCTTTTATTTATTTATTTTTATTTATTTCACCTTTATTTAACCAGGTAGGCAAGTTGAGAACAAGTTCTCATTTACAACTTCGACCTGGCCAAGATAAAGCAAAGCAGTTCGAGACATACAACAACACAGAGTTACACATGGAGTAAAACAAACATGCAGTCAATAATACAGTAGAAAAAAACTAATCTATATACAAAGAGTGCAAATGAGGTAAGATAAGGAAGGTAAGGCAATAAATAGGCCATGGTGGCAAAGTAATTACAATACATTTAAACACTGGAATGGTAGATGTGCAGTAGATGAATGTGCAATGTAGAAAAACTTGGGTGCAAAGGAACAAATAAATAAATAAATACGGTAGGGGATGAGGTAGTTGGTTGGGCTATTTACAGATGGGCTATATACAGGTGCAGGGGTCTGTGGGCTGCTCTGACAGCTGGTGCTTAAAGCTGGTGAGGGAGATAAGTGTCTCCAGTTTCAGAGATTTTTGTAGTTCGTTCCAGTCATTGGCAGCAGAGAACTGGAAGGAGAGTCGGCCAAAGGAGGAATTGGCTTTGGGGGTGAGCAGTGAGATATACCTGCTGGAGCGCATGCTACGGGTTGGTGCTGCTATGGTGACCAGCGAGCTGAGATAAGGCGGGGCTTTACCTAGCAGGGACTTGTAGATGACCTGGAGCCAGTGGGTATGGCGACGAGTGTAAAGCGATGGCCAGCCAACGAGAGCGTACAGGTCGCAGTGGTGGGTTGTATATGGGGCTTTGGTGACAAAACGGACGGCACTGTGATAGTCTGCATCAAATTTATTGAGTAGAGTATTGGAGGCTATTTTGTAAATGACATCACCGAAGTCGAGGATCGGTAGGATAGTCAGTTTTACGAGGGTATGTTTGGCAGCATGAGTGAAGGATGCTTTGTTGCAAAATAGGAAGCCAATTCTAGATTTCATTTTGGATTGGAAATGTTTGATGTGAGTCTGGAAGGAGAGTTTACTGTCTAACCAGACACCTAGATATTTGTAGTTGTCCACATAATCTAAGACAGAACCGTCCAGAGTAGTGATGCTGGACGGGCGGGCAGGTGCAGGCAGCGATCGGTTGAAGAGCATGCATTTAGTTTTATTTGCGTTTAAGAGCAGTTGGAGGCCACGGAAGGAGTGTTGTATGGCATTGAATCTCGTCTGGAGGGTAGTTAACACAGTGTCCAAAGAAGGGCCATAAGTATACAGAATGGTGTTGTCTGCGTAGAGGTGGATCAGAGACTCACCAGCAGCAAGAGTGACATCATTGATGTATACAGAGAAGAGAGACGGCCCAAGAATTGAACCCTGTGGCACCCCCATAGAGACTGCCAGAGGCCCGGACAACAAGCCCTCTCATTTGACACACTGAACTCTATCGGAGAAGTAGTTGGTGAACCATGCGAGGCAATCATTTGAGAAACCAAGGCTGTTGAGTCTGCCGATAAGGATGTGGTGATTGACAGAGTCGAAAGCCTTGGCCAGATCAATGAATACGGCTGCACAGTAATGTCTCTTATCGATGATGGTTATGATGTCGTTTAGGACCTTGAGCATGGCTGTGGTGCACCCATGACCAGTTCTGAAACCAGATTGCATAGCGGAGAAGGTACGGTGGGATTTGAAATGGTCGGTAATCTGTTTTGTTAACTTGGCTTTCAAAGACCTTAGAAAGGCAGGGTAGGATAGATATAGGTCTGTAGCAGTTTGGGTCAAGAGTGTCTCCCCCTTTGAAAAGGGGGATGACCGCGGCAGCTTTCCAGTCTTTGGGAATCTCAGACAACACGAAAGAGAGGTTGAACAGGCTAGTAATAGGGGTTGCAACAATTTCTGCAGATAATTTTAGAAAGAAAGGGTCCAGATTGTCTAGCCCGGCTGATTTGTAGGGGTCCAGATTTTGCAGCTCTTTCAGAACATCAGCTAACAGGATTTAGTAGAAGGAGAAATGGGGGAGGCTTGGGCGAGTTACTGAGGGGGGTGCAGGGCTGTTGACCGGGGTAGGGGTAGCCAGGTGGAAAGCATGGCCAGCCGTAAAGAAAATGCTTATTGAAATTCTCAATTATTGTGGGTTTATCGGCCCTAAAGTTTAGGCTTATGCACTAATGCCATATAGCCTAAAATAATGAAAGAAAACCTCAATGTATACTATAGATATAAATTGCACAACGAATTTATGGGTTTTTTCTCTTTATTCAACCCGCACGTCACTACTACTGACATTACAAGTGTGATTCAGAAGATAGTGGGAGAGATTTTTAATTAGAGAAGAATGGATTAACTTTTTCAATGCTAGTTAGGGATACTATAGTTATCACATTTCACATTGGATTTTCAAATTAGATATTTTAATTCTGGTGCTGCTCTGCACACACAAGATTGTTAGAAATTATTGAATGTAAATGTAGGTGATTTTTTTTTTTTATCCCCAGAAAACAATCAAAAATCAAGCTTGTTAGCTAGCTAGCTAGCTAGCTCTGGTCCAACATTAAGCCAACTCTAAGCCAAAGACATTCAAAGTTCCTCCATAGGTATAATTCTGTGGGCCTAATTCAAGTAATGCAGGTCATCACCAAATGCCCAGCACTTCAAGCCAGCCTCTTCCTCCACCCTCTCTTGTTCCCTCCTCACCCACAACATTTCATTTGAATTTCGCGCCCTTACACTTGTCTTTCGATAACACATGTAAGCAACTCACTGAGCTATAGCTTGCCAGCTCCATATCAAGCTGCTCTTTCCTTAATGCATGATTCGGGAATAAATTTAATGTCGAGATAAATGTAAAAAAAAAAAAATGATATAAACTGTACCTTTTTGTTTCGAACTGGTTCAGAACTTTATTTTGCTGGTCGGAACAGTGGAACGGAACGAAAAAAGGTATGGTTATGTTCAGAGCGAACAAATTGGAATATAATTTCGGTTCCAACTCATGCTTTTCATTGACTTTGACTTCAATTTACTAGACGCAGCTTAATGCCTTGCTGTGTACAGTCTAGTAGGCACACATCAGACATTGGACTGCACAAATGCACTGACTAACCGGGCCTTGCATTCGTGTATTGGACTTGATATGTCAGACCATAATAGCCATGGTCAAGTCCACGTTAATACTAACACTATCTCCTTCCTGGATATAAAACGTTTACCACACCAGTTAGATAAGAGCTTTTATGGTAAAATTGCTTTTATTCTTATTTTTTATATAAAAAAAAAAATTAAGAAAGAAAATAAATATGGAGTACACTATAGGAAATAAAAAGGCAACAGATCAATTATTGAATAGAAAACCCAGAAAACAATGACAAAAATGTCAGTATTCCACATCCAACTCACACAGTGATCTTATAGATTTCGATAATTGTTTCGCTCACCTCCAAACTCTCATTACCGCTTTAATACAGTCCCGTTTTTCCGTGACACACACAAGATCTGTCTCATTACGGAAATCGCTCTTCAATTCTGATTATTTTATTTGAAACCATGGTTATATTTCTGTGCGCTATATCACGCTGTAATGGAGTCCAGGCGGAGGGCAGGAGACTAATAGGGGCATCAGATGCGGCGGGCGATTCAGCCTGGGCAGGAGGCCCAGAGTAGAGCACTCCTGACAGGCCTTCCTCTCCACGGCTCCCCACTCTCAGTCTCTCTTCAGGGCTCAAATGCAACAAACGTATTACAAAGTCAGCTGCTCAAAACAATAATGTAATTTGTTAAGCTGCCATTTCTGCAGATGGAAGATCGATTTTTCTTTTAGCTTTCTGTAATTGAGTGAATACAAATGCCAGGCGGATTCACACACACACACTCACACACAAACTAACAACACGTCAACAAAAACTATCCTGGTAGAATATATGTCTATTTTAGGCCTAATAATAAAATATGGTATTCAAAGTCCACTCCATGTGTGCAGTTCTATCCAGGGATATCCATCCCCTGATTTAAATGGGCAGGCTTTCTGCGATAGTGTGGCACCTGTTCTACTAACCCAGACAAATTGGATATCATTTTTATGTCTCTGAGTGCAGCATGAAGAACGTTAGCGGTAGTTTCGCGAGCCAATAACTAGCATTTGCGCAATGACTAATGTCTACAGGTATGATAGCAATGCTTCCAGTCATCGCGCTAACGCTAATTAGCATACAGTGAACTCTAAAAGTATTGGGACAGTGACACGTTTTGTTGTTTTGGCTCTGTACTCCAGCACTTTAGATTTGAAATGATACATAAAAATGTGTCACTGTCCCAATACTTTAGGAGCATGCTACCACACCTGTAGACCTCCAGTCATTGTTCTAACGTTAGTTAGCATTGGCTTGCGAAACTACCACTACCTTCCTTCAAAAATGGTATCCATGAGTTCATCTGAATCTGGGTAAGTAGAACAAGGGTTTAAATGACAGAACTCGTAGTATCCCTTTAACACAGTCGACTACGAAAAATCTGAGTAGGGAGGACACAGAATGTTTGATCTGAAATTGCTTAACAAAATTGCATTTGTTTTTGGTGCGCTTCCATTAAAAAGTGTCTTCTCATCCGCAGGACGAATGTAAACATCAATTCCACCCTCAGATGCGCTGCATTAAACAGGGACGATTGTATGTGTGTGAGAGCGTTTTCACTGGGGAAGATTGATGTGGTCCAGTTACAAAGGCTGAGTGAGATGTAAACCCCCTTTTATCAGGTTCCTATATGTATTACAGCCATAACAACGCATTTGGGCAATTTATGGAGAGGGCATATTGGAATAAAACTAAACCATTCATATTTTTTGGCTTTTATCATTGAACAAAAACTAAATTGGGGTGATTAAAAACACCTACAACTACTACTACTACTACTACTACTACTACTACTAATAATAACAGGCTTACTTATAATAATAACAATAATAATAATGTTATTATTAATAATGTTATTATGTAGGCTTATAAACACAAATTCCATAATTTACAAGGCCTATAGTTGAACCATATTTGTGTTTATTATTTCGTATTATTATTATTTTCATAGTATTATTATTACATTATTGTTGTTAATGCTATTTGAAATGTTTGCTACATGTTTGCGTGTGAAATGTTGACGATTTCCTCTGATGTAGCCAATGTTTCTTCGCCTTGTAGCAATTCTCACAATAGACATGTCTTCAAAGGCTTAGATGTTTACTACTTTGTTTATTAAATACATTTAACAACCATGGCATGAACAATTGCATGCACGTTTTTCTTAGTTATCAGTTTCAAATGCAGAATTCAATAAGCTTGTGAAATTGGGTTTAGCCAATAGAAAGAATTCGGTTCAATATATTGAATCAACATTTCTTAAATATTTGTGCCTTTCAGTGCTGAAAGACAAAGGCAAGTATGCAGGGATTGCTGGGGGGTTATAGCGAAATAAGGATAATTTATCAAGCCATTAGGCAAATCGGCCCATATTTTACTTGCAGACTGAACCTTTTGGCGGGTTTGTTTACAGCTATGGAGAGAGCTAGGCATGCCTTTGCAGAGAGGAAAGCAGTTTTTGTCATTTTAGTTCTTGTCAGAGAACACTTTATATATATATGTAAATATATTTATTTAAAAAAATGTGTGGTGTAAACAGCATAATATTAATTAATTTTTCAATACAGTACTGCAAATTACATTAGGCCTAGACACAATTACAATTAATTCCATTGACACCGTTTTCCAATAAGGGCATGTGTTATAGAAAGTCCTCACTCATGCTGGAGATTCATTGATAATGATAAGGAGCAAACTCTGACAGTGTAGCCTACAGACCGCCCAGCTCTCCTCCACTCTCTCACACAGAGGATCCTCCTGCAGACAGTTGCATAGAAGCTCCTCTCTGTGTTTCTGATCCTCAGATAGCCTATAAGAAAAAAACTATCTTTATATCTTACCATTAAATAGACCACCTGACCTTTTCCCCTGAGTTTCCATGCTTTGCCGATCCCATCCGTATACATCTGGCTGATGCCACCAGTGCCCGTCTTGTTAACAGATTGCAGCAGCATAAAAGATGAGTTGAACCGGTGTCATCCCGGAGAGGGGGAGAAAGGGGCCGAACAGTGAGGGTTCTCGCTCGGACGCCTCCTTTGTGCGTCTGTAAAGGAACCATTTAGTCCTGGCGGCGGTGGTCTATTCACACAGCTAACCCTGACAGCTGAGCTGCCAAAGCAGCTTCTCTCCAGTATAGGCTATACACTGTAACAGAAAACTGTAATTTATACGGTAATTAAAGGTATTATCATCAATAAAACACTCAAACGATTTACTGCAGCATACTGTAAAGTATGGTGCATTGTGGGACAGTTGCTGTATTTCGAATGGTACTGTAATTCCACCTAACAGAATACAACACTATACAATATCTTTGGAGCCGAAAAACCAGACCACTAGTGGGAATATGTTATTGTTGTTTCTGACTAACATATTTTGAGATGTGCCATGGAAGAGGCTATATTTGTTGCTGTACCAATTTAACTCGTATTTGGCTATAGTGCCCCATCAATTTGAAATATATAAGGAGTGGCAGCAAGTATTTTTTACAGTACACCTACTGTAATATAACCACTTAAGGTTTAACCTTAAATGGTTGAGCATTTTGCCATGTCCTTTTGGTCTGTTTTGCCCCGTAGTTGCAGCCAGTTTGGAAGTCTTTGTTAAGGCCTCTAGAAGTACAAGTGATATAAAACACCAAATGTTAATTAATTAATCCATTAAATAAATAATTCCGATTAAGGTAGCATTTACTTATTTTTTTACAGTATAATACAATCCATTTTTGATACCGCATTTATATTACTGTAGGAGTACTGTAATATTAAACGCATAATTTTACTTCCCACCGAGCTACGTGTAAAGTATTGTCAAATTCTTGGTAAGCTTAATGAGCTAAATTATTTAAGTCAGTTTTTGTTTGAGAGAAATAAATAGCATTAATTGCTCCGGTGTTGATGAAAAGTCGATCGAGATAAAGCAGCCGACCAGTAACTGCACTTAAATCCATCTCTTCACATGTATTTATTTCGAGGATTTGTTTCCACCAACCACATGCCTTGGGGGGAAAATACATTTTATTTAGGATAGAGGGAGAGAGGGAGCTTTGTAGCGCATGTTAAACCAGCACAGACATAAACACAGAGACGTGCTCCTTATCTCCTCAGCTATCATTTAGAATAAACCCCCCTTTCTCTGACAGCGCCATCTAACAGATAAATTAGTACAAATTCACTCAGATTTTACTCTAATAACAGTGATGAAAGCATGTAGATTCATCCCTAATTACACAAATGCCTAATCCCTAATGGTCTTGAAAATGACTGCGATTGAATTATAATCTAAACATTGTTGTTGGTTGATTCAGGGAAGGAACCTACTCAAACTACCCAAATTGTGACAACTTTGAAATTACATGGATGTGAGACTTGAATGGTTAATAATAGCAATATTTAAAGAGTAGTTGTATTGTTTTGAATAACCTAAATCTTAAATCAGTAAAAGTCTACTATAGGCTATACTTCAACCCAATTGGGTTCATATTCCATTCTCTTCAACAAAATTATGTGTTATCTGTTGTGTTGTTACTCTGTTATTATGATGAACTGTAATCATAGACCTATGGTCACGTTTCAATTATGTGCAATTTCAAAACAAATATCCCAGTAATTTGGGGTTAAAGCTATTAAGGGTGTTTTGTGGTAGTTTACAGATAAAGTCGTTCTAAAACGTAAACTAGAAGGATAAAAAGCTAATGAATCAGTGCAGAGAATGACGGGAAATAGTTGCTGCTAGGGCGTGGATGTGTGTGAGTGGCTGGCGATAGGGGGTCGTGGCGTTGACATTTCCAGAGTTCTATTCTGATTGGCTCTTATTTGAAGAAGCTCATGGGTTCTTTCAACTATTAAGTGCCTCCCCATCGCTCTAAAGGACATTATAATGCAAGGGTCCTCCTTTTTGAGCACAAATAGAATTTTCTTTCATTTGGAGGATATATAGCTTACTTAAAAAATATATATTTAAAGTTGTAAGGTAGAACACATTTGTAAGGTGGACCATATTTCGCACTGGAGCGGTGCGCCATGCTCTCTCACACCGATCTCCTGGATGCTCGGCTCGGTGAGTTATCATCGCAAAACCCCGGTCTTCAACTATACTGTAAGCTGGAGCAATTTCTAATCTAACAGCATTATGAAATTAAATCGACCCATTTGTCTTTGATGTCAGCCCGTTGCATCTAAGTAAAATAATTGTGTCAAAAACGAATCATTCAATCCTGCCATGATATTATGTGTAAATTCTGATGTTGATGTTGATTAAATAGAATTTGTGAGTCAAGCAGAGGATGGATTATATGTGTAACACTTTTAGAGGACTCGGATGAATAACAATTGCCTGTAATTTGACAAATATTTTACATTTCACATCAGGGAATTAAGATTTTACCCTACATAGACAAATGTAAGATCGTTCTTCAAATGCATAATTTCAGTAACTTCTAATTGTGTTTTACCCCTCACTCAAGGGTCTCAGATTTGTTCTCTGCAGCGCTAACTGTGTTGCCATCTATCTCTCTCTCTTCCCCCCGCAGGGATGAAGGATGCTGCGGAGCTGCTGGGGAACCGAGACCCGATGAAGTGCCGGCTGAGCGGCGGGGTGGCAGACCAGGGAGACATGGCCCCTGGCCCGGACACCGTGGAGGGGGCCACCTTGCTGCCCGGGGATGAAATCACCACAGGTGGATCCAACCAGCCGGGCATGCCGGTAAACAGTAAGGACACTGAGAAGCAGCAGCAACAGCAGCATAATTCTAGTCAGACTGCGAACCAGCAGAAACAGAAGCGGCATCGAACGCGCTTCACCCCAGCTCAGCTAAACGAACTGGAACGGAGCTTCGCCAAGACCCACTACCCAGACATCTTTATGCGTGAAGAGCTGGCGCTAAGGGTCGGCCTCACCGAATCCCGTGTGCAGGTAATCCCGTGTCCTGGGGGTATTGATGTTTCTTTAGATTACATTTACCCCCAAAATGTCCTGTTAAATTGATATCATAAACATGTGGAATCACATAATGATTAGGCTACTCATGCAAACATATTTGTATATATTTCTAAAACGAATAAGCCACAATGATATACAAATGTTTTGGTTTTACAAAATGTCTTTATTAGCCTAACTATGCAATTCACTATTTTATATACTGTAGCAAAGAGAATGCCTTTAAAATGAAATTATAATAGCCCATCAACATTTAAAAAAAATATTTAGCCTTGCTATATATTTCTTTTAAATTGTTAGAATTAGGCAATACAAAATGTCAATAACGCAATGAGCATAAAAACAAAGTGTCCAACATGTATCCAAGCAAATGTTTCACCCATTTAAGAAAACAGGTAAACTTATTCTGATATTTAGCTATATGAACAGAAGAACTGATGCACAATGCATAACATTGATTTCGTTATTTTATAGGCTAAGGGGCAGGTGATAGAAATGTAGAAAGACATATCAGGGTCAGGAGCGTTGTCCATGGTGCTGGTGCACCTCCCCAAAGCTTGCTGTTGCCCAACGTGTGCACGACTAATATCATGCCAAATGGCAGCGCTATTCCTTGTAAATAATCCAGTTTAATTGAATAAGAAACATGCTATTTTATGATTTATAATATTTACTCGATTATTTTCTAAACAATACTTGTTGTTGACGCTCACAGGAAAAGCTGCAGTCAAGCCATTTCTCTTTAGGATATTCATTGTAAAAAAAAAAAATCTTTTGTGGCAGTCTATAGTAGGCCATTCCTGAAATAATGGGGGACAGTTCATCTTGAAATAAAAACGATGCCTTGGAACTTTCTTCTCATTCAGCAAAGCATTTAATACCACACTATTGTAGGGCCTATAGTGCAAATCTGCAGAAGCGCTGTTTGTATTAAGAACTAGCAACGTACAAATCGAAATGCACATTGAACGTCACAGAGAAATAATACAATTTTCCATAGTTTATGCACGGTGCCATAATGTTTTAGGAAACATTTATACTGGTAACCTACAAGGATGCCTGCATGTTATCAATTTGAATATATTCATTCGTTTCTGTCTCTACCCGATACTTTTAGTACGTCAAAAACGTCCTAAATATTTTTACATTTATTTTAATATTTTTTTATTTAGAATGGCATTTTTATAACATAAAAACATTTTAATTACGTGGATGTATGCTGGATTTCTAAGACACTATAATAAAACCAAACACATTTTTATCAACCTATTTCAGTCTTATTTATAAGTTGACGGATTATTAACCAATGATGTGAAATTCATGCAAATTACCCTCATTGCAATAAAGTATATCATTAGTCATGGCTATAATTAAGTCGTTTTTATATTGTAAACAAACACTAAAGCATTAGGAAAGCAGGCCTATCTGATATCTAAACCTACATTTCTGCAAACAGTGCATTAGATCTGCAGTGTAACTTCGCCCATTTGTTGCCGTCCTCTGGAATGGTCTATCAGCTACGTCTTAATAGGACGCTGTGCGAGACTATATTGTACTTTGTTAATGGAATGAGAAATTGCATTTTCTTTCCCCTCGAGTGTAATGGATTCGCTCGGCGTTTCACGGCTGGCTGAAGGGAATGAGAGCGAGATTTTAGATTTAATACAGCGGCACAGACTCCCGGACCCGTGAACACATTAATCATGCCTGGAATAGCGATGAAATCTTCATAAACCTCTATCCATAAGACCCTACAAGTAACCTGCCATACTGCGTGTGTGTTTTTTTCATACAGAGTTTTATGATTGTTTTAACAATTATTTAAACCACTGATTTATGAGTATTTTTATTTGGTAAATACAGTTTTAACCACTCTTAACGTCAACCGCTGCTTCCGTGCGAAGTTGGTTTAGAACATTGTTTTAAGATACGAATTCCGTATTTTAGTAATGGATTTAATCTTAACGGTTCATAGACCACAGAGATCCTGTGCAATTACTGCTCCGATATGGGATGCCTACCTACACAAGGTTCAGTTTAACGCCCCTTGAAGGTCTCGAACCCACAACCACTGCTATCTACTGCTAACCACTGCTCCAATAAGGGTTAACACCTAGGCAAGGTTCATTACATTATTAAAGTATATTAAAGAATATGAGGACCAATTTCTAATGTTTATTTTTGAAATGTAACCTTATTTATCCAGGTTTAGTTTCTGATTAAATAAAATGTTAAAAACAAACCTGGTAATTTGTAAGACTTCTGGATATCCCTCTATATTCAATTTCCAAGTTTAGCCTATAAGAATAAATGCTATATGTTTGAAATGTCTTATGTAGCCTAACCATTCTCATACCCTCTTTCTTTTTCTCTACAGGTGTGGTTCCAGAACCGCCGTGCCAAGTGGAAGAAGCGTAAGAAGACCACCAACGTGTTCCGCGCCCCTGGCACTCTGCTACCAACGCACGGCCTGCCTCAGTTCTCTGCTGCGGCTGCCATGGAGAACAGCCTGTGCTCCTTCCACGCCAACGACTCCCACTGGGCCACGGGGATGCACGGGGTGTCCCAGCTCCAGCTCCCCCCGGCCCTTGGCCGCCAGCAGGCGATGGCCCAGTCCCTTTCCCAGTGCAGCCTCGGGGCCGGCCCGCAGCACAACTCCATGGGCCTGTCCAACGGCCTCTCCTCCAATGGCTCAGGCCTGCAGTCCCACCTCTACCAGCCCCCGTTCCCTGGGATGCCCGCCTCCCTCTCCGGTCCAACGAACGTGTCAGGCTCGCCACAGCTGTGTAGCTCTCCGGACAGTGACATGTGGAGAGGGACAAGCATTGCCTCACTGCGACGCAAAGCGCTCGAGCACACAGTGTCCATGAGTTTCACTTAATGACGTTTGAAGATGACACCCTTTGTTTAGCTTTTAGCTGTACCCCGCCATTTTAAGAAATACCTGTGTGAAGACTACTCAGGACTCCAAGTACTTCATGAGAATAACAAGGAAATAGAATGGCCAGACTGGAGTCTGAGTTTTGTTCAGATATCATAATAAAAACCCAGATGACATTGGCTTGTAAATTTGGTGAAGTGGACATGAGAAATAGGCTAATATACCTGCGTCTCAGTTTCTCTTAACGTCCATTTTCCCCAAAAATTAGTATATCACCTATTCATAATTATATTGTAATTATTTGGCCAAAAATCCTTGTCATTTTCTGTTTTTCGTTAGGTGTGACTGTCACATGCCGTAGGAAAGTAAGATATCATGTCAGTGAATTTATTTGTTTTCTAAGTTGTTCAGATGAAGCTGTTTTATGCTTTAAATTAAGTTGGGAATCAGATTTTTAAATGCCACATGTACTGCATGTTTGAATGGGTCTGACGCATGCGCAGTGAAGTGGATTTGACCCCTGAAATTGCCTATTTTTCTTCTGCTGCCTCTTCCCGAAATGCGCACTCGTTCACTTCTCCTTATGGATTTAAGAGAATGGAAATGGTGTAAGGACTGTTATGTAGACTCTGACTCTGTTCCAATATCCACACTAGCATAGGCTACTATGAAGAAATGTACTGGGCATGCATTCTAAGTGGTTTATATAGGCCTAGCAATCTTTTTGTTTTTACATCTATGCTGGGACGTGCATAGAGTGCATAAGACTGTCTGGGAGTGGTCTGATTGGGAGGGGAAAACTGAACATTTGCTGTTATTGGCAGAGAGACTTGGAACTCTCTTTCTTATTATTCAATTACTTAATTTACCGCCTGGTGTTAAAAAAACTCTATCCTAACATAAAAGGCTGAAATTTCAGTCAGTCTTTTCAAACAGCCCTTACAATAATAGGTCATTTTCATAATTCCGCAGTATGATTGCAACCTAATAGTGTGGATATATATATATATAAAACACAGAGGATCACGTTTTTGACTGCACTGGGACTTTAAGAAAGAAGAGTGAAAAAGAACGAAACAAACCCATTTCTACATAATCAGACTCATCTGCATGTGTTGGCCACGTGACAAATGGGGGTATTAACATTTATAAGACAAGAAAATTAACCTTTAAGTAACCTGTTCTAGGATGTTTTGTGTAGATAAAGCATTCTTGTACCCACTGGTCTGTTTGTGACATGTTTTAACTTATTGTTTGTGCTTTTCTTAAATGTTTGATCTTACACCAAATTGCATCACAATGTTTCCTTGAAAGGCTTATATTAATTTATTGTAAGTGGACAAATAAAATCATTTTCAATATGTCAAATTACGATTGGTTTATGTCTCAACATTAGTCTAATGTTAGAGAAAATGTGGGCTCCTCAAATCAAATGTTATTTGTCACATGCTTCGTAAACAACTGGTAGAGACTAACAGTGAAATGCTTCCCAACAATGCAGAGAGAATAAAATATAAATAATAGAAAAATAACAACACAAGGAATATATACACAATGAGTAATGATAACTTGGCTACATACATTGGGTACCAGTACATGTGCAGGGGTACAAGATAATTGAGGTAGATATGTACTGTACATATAGGTAGGATAAAGTGACTAGGCAACAGGATAGATAATTAACAGGAACAGCAGCATATGTGATGAGTCAAAATAATCAGTGCAAAAAGGGTCAATGCAGATAGTAAAATAGTTAACCAATAGCTACTCGGACTAACTATTTAGCAGTCCTATGGTTTGGGGGTATAAGCTGTTCAGTGTCCTTCTGGTTCCAGAGTTGGTGCATCGCTACCGCTTGCCTTGCTGTAGCAGAGAGAACAATCTATGACTTGGGTGGCTGGAATCTTTGGCAATTTTTAGGGGCCTTCCTCTGACACCGCCTGGTATAGAGTTCCTGGATGGCAGTGAGCTCGGCTCCAGTGATGTACTGGGCCGTACACACTACCCTCTGCAGAACCTTGCGGTCGGATGCCAAGCAGTTGCCATACCACGCGGTGATGCAGCCAGTCAAGATGCTATAAATGGAGCAGCTGTTGAGCTTTTTTAGGATCTGAGGGCCCATGCCGAATAATTTCAGCATCCTGAGAGGGAAGAGGCATTGTCGTGCCCTCTTCAGGACTGTGTTGGTGTGTGTGGACCATGATAATTCCTTAGTGATGTGGACACAGAGGAACTTGAAGCTCTCAACCTGCTTCACTACAACCCTGTTGATGTGGATGGGGGCGTGCTAGGCCCTCTGTTTCCTGTATTCAACAATCAGCTCCTTTGTCTTGCTGATATTAAGGGAGAAGTTGTTGTCCTGGCACTACAATACCAGGTCTCTGACCTCCCTTTAGGCTGTCTCATTGTTTTTGGTGATCAGGCCTACCAGCATCGTGTCGTCGACAAACTTAACTATTTAGGGAGTGGCAGCCGAGGTGTCGGTTTTGGAGATTCTGGCATGCCCAAAGTAAAATACCTGCCACTCAGGCCAAGAAACTAGGATATGCACATAATTAGTACTATTGGATAGCAAACACTCGGAAGTTTCTAAAACCGTTAAAATAATGTCTGTGAGTATAACAACTGATATAGCAGGCAAAAACCCGAGGAAAATCCATACGGAGTTGCATTTTTTTTTTTAGTTGACCTTTTTCTCCTGGCTGCCTATGGGATACAACGTTATCTAGGACACAGACTGCAGTACCTATGGCTTCCACTGGATGTCAACATTCTTTAGACAGGGTTTGATGACGTTAGGTTGAATTAGAAGCGAATAGAAGAAGAACTTAGACGTGGACCCCGGAACTCAATAGAATGACATGCGCGTTCACGGTCTCGCGTGCTCTGTGGTTTTTTCCTTTCTTATCATTCAGGCTATAATCCGGTTGAAATATTATAGTAAATATACATAAAAGGTTACCTAAGGATACATTACAAATGATGTTTGATTTGTTTGGACAAAGTTGATAGGTATAATTTGAACGCGTTCTCTTCACGGTTCAATGGGCGACTCGACGGTGGATTTTCTGAACATAACGCACCAAACGAAGATTTATGGATATAATAAATGACTTTTTCTAACAAAAGAACCATTGGATGTCTTCATTGGACACTTGGGAAGCCCTCAGCAGAGGTTATTCGAAAGGTAAGGGATTTATTTTAGCTCTTATATGGGTTTTGTGTGACCCGCGCTGGTTATGAATTTATGCTAATGCATAAATATGTGGGGTGCTATCCTCAAACAATCAAATGTTGTGCTTTCGCCGTAAAGCACCATACGGAAATCAGTTTCTGGTGACCTTTGGCTCTCTTAGACACACTCTATTGAATCAATTTGTTACCAGGACTGAGACTGCAACACCTATGGCTTCCACTAGATGTCCGCAGTCTATATATAAAGCCTCAGAGAGATTGGAGTAAGCAGGAAGAATAGGGAAAGGAAATAACCAAGGTAGCTGAGATGTCAACAAGTTTTCTCGTGCGCGAGTCTGGCTGCGCGCCCCACTTTATTTTACTAATATAACGTTTAGGTGACCATCCGAGTGAAATATTATCGCTAATATTCATAAAAGGATAGCTAAGGATGCATTTTAACTGGTATTTGATTTGTTTAGGAAAAGTTTATAGGTATATTTGAACGCGTTCTCTTCACGGTACAATGGGCGATGCGACGTTGGATTTTCTGATCATAACGCACCAACCAAACGGAGATTTATGGATATAATAAATTACTTTTTCTAACAAAAGAACCATTGGATGTCTTCGTTGGACACTTGAGAAGCCCTCAGCAGAAGGTCTTCAAAAGGTAAGGGATTTGTTTTCGCTGTGAAATGTGTTTTGTGTGAACCGCGATGGTTTATGAATTTATGCTAATGAAAAAAATATTGGAGGTGCTACCCTCAAATAATCAAATGTTGTGCTTTCGCCGTAAAGCCTTTTTGAAATCTGACAACGCTGTGATATTGCCAATAATCAGAGCTTTTGATGACTATGCAACACTTGTATATTGATGAATATTTAATAATTCAACTTTTGGATTTTGAATTTGGCGCCTTGCATTTCACCAGGTAGCGTCGGGAGTGGGGCGCTAGTGCTTGAGGGTCAGTGTGGTGAATGTGTTGTTGCCTACCCACACCACCTGGGGGCGGCCCATCAGGAAGACCAGGATCCAGTTGCAGAGGGACGTGTTTAATCCCAGGGTCCTTATCTTAGTGATGAGCTTGGAGGGAACTATGGTGTTGAACGCTGAGCTGTAGTCAATGAACAACATTGTCACATAGGTGTTCATTTTTTCCAGGTGAGAAAGGGCAGTGTGGAGTGCAATAGAAATTTGTCATCTGTGGATCTGTTGGGGCGGTATGCGAATTGGAGTCAGTCCAGGGTGTCTGGAATGATGGTGTTGATGTGAGCCATGACCAGCCTTTCAAAGCATTTCATGATTATAGATGTGAGTGCTATGGGGCAATAGTAATTTAGAAAGGTTACCTTGGTGTTCTTGGACAGAAGGAATATGGTGGTCTGCTTCAAACATGTACAGTCGTGGCCAAAAGTTTTGAGAATGACACAAATATTAATTTCCACAAAGTTTGCTGCTTCAGTGTCTTTAGAGATTTTTGTCAGATGTTACTATGGAATACTGAAGTATAATTACAAGCATTTCATAAGTGTCAAAGGCTTTTATTGACAATTACTTGAAGTTGATGCAAAGAGTCAATATTTGCAGTGTTGACCCTTCTTTTTTAATACCTCTGCAATCCGCCCTGGCATGCTGTCAATTAACTTCTGGGCCACATCCTGACTGATGGCAGCCCATTCTTGCATAATCAATGCTAGGAGTTTGTCAGAATTTGTGGGGTTTTGTTTGTACACCCGCCTCTTGAGGATTGACCACAAGTTCTCAATGGGATTAAGGTTTGGGGAGTTTCCTGGCCATGGACCCAAAATATCGATGTTTTGTTCCCCGAGCCACTTACTTATCACTTTTGCCTTATGGCAAGGTGCTCCATCATGCTGGAAAAGGCATTGTTCATCACCAAACTGTTCCTGGATGGTTGGGAGAAGTTGCTCTCGGAGGATGTGTTGGTACCATTCTTTATTCATGGCTGTGTTCTTAGGAAAAATTGTGAGTGAGCCCACTCCCTTGGCTGAGAAGCAACCCCACAAATGAATGGTCTCAGGATACTTTACTGTTGGCATGACACAGGACTGATGGTAGCGCTCACCTTGTCTCTCCGGACAAGCTTTTTTCTGGATGCCCCAAACAATCGGAAAGGGAATTCATCAGAGAAAATTACTTTACCCCAGTCCTCAGCAATCCCTGTACCTTATGCAGAATATCACTCTATCCCTGATGTTTTTCCTGGAGAGAAGTGGCTTCTTTGCTGCCCTTCTTGACACCAGGCCATCCTCCAAAAGTCTTTGCCTCACTGTGCGTGAAGATGCACTCACACCTGCCGGCTGCCATTCCTGAGCAAGCTCTGTACTGGTGGTGCCCCGATCCTGCAGCTGAATCAACTTTACTGGCGCTTGCTGGACTTTCTTGGGCGCCATGAAGCCTTCTTCACAACAATTGAACCGCTCTCCTTGAAGTCCTTGATGATCCGATAAATGGTTTAATTAGGTGCAATCTTACTGGAAGCAATATCCTTGCCTGTGAAGCCCTTTTTGTGCAAAGCAATGATGACGGCACGTGTTTCCTTAAAGGTAACCATGTTTGACAGAGGAAGAACAATGATTCCAAGCACCACCCTCCTTTTGAAGCTTCCAGTCTGTTATTTGAACTTAACTTCTTAGGGAGTGGCGCCCTACTCCCGACACTACCAGGTGAAATGCAAGGCAAAATCCAAAAGTTGAATTATTAAACATGCATCAATATACAAGTGTTTCATACTCATCAAAAGCTCTGCTTCTTGGTAATATCACAGCGTTGTCAGATTTCAAAAAGGCTTTACGGCGAAAGCACTACATTTGATTGTTTGAGGGTAGCACCTTCAATATTTTCCATTACCATGAAATCATTAGCCAGCGCGGTCCATAGAAAATACATTTCACAGGGAAAACTTGTGCCTTACCTTTTGTAGAACTTCTGCTGAGGGCTTCCTAAGTGTCCAACGAAGACAATCCATGGGTATTTGGTTAGAAAAAGTCATTTATTATATCCATAAATCTCTGTTTGGTTGGCGCCTTGTGTTCAGAAAATCCAACGTGAAGAGAACTGTTATAGAAATTTCGTTCTCTATGTTCATAAACTGAACTTCAATTAAACAAACTCTGTCTGTTACCCAGTATTTGTAAGATACTGGTTGAAATGAGACAAACAGAGGCCCAATCTATAATGATCAAATGTGGATTATTTATTCATGGGAGAGCTCTGAGCTCTAAAAGGTGTACACAGTCTTTTATATGGTACAATGTTGAAATACAAAGCTACAAAATTCCCACCTCTTCCCCCAATCTCTCCAAGAACATAGTGGTTCCCACAGTACCCATTCATTCCTTATCACAATCTTTGCAACATAGGTCAAACTCGGGAGATGTTGGGAGGTTCTTCTCAAGGACGGGCCTCTCGCATGTGTCTGGTAGAATCAAAGAATTCTTTGTTCACACAGACACCCCCTAAATGAAGTCATACTTCTGCACACCAAGTTAATATCTAGACACACACACATATTAATTGGACTGCCATTTGTCTTGTAACCCTATCTCTATTGCATACATTTTCAGAATGGAATGTTCTTAGTATTAAGTACAAACATTTAGTCATCCAAACATAAAATCTATAACAAGAACGCGTTCAACTAAACCTATAAACTTTTCCTCAACAAAACAAAAACCAATTAAAATGCATCCTTAGCTATCCTTTTATGAATAAAAGTGATAATCTTTCACTTGGATGGTCACCTAAATGTTATATAAGTCAAATAAAGTGGACCGCTCAGCCAAACGTGTGCCCAAAAACGTGCAACCGAAAAAGAGCTCCTCTCACCAAAACCCCTACCTATTTAACACATTAGTTCCGATTTCTATGATACTTTATATATACACTGCTGACATCCAGTGGAAGCCATAGGTACTACATTCAGTGTCGTGATATAAAGGATTTTCAATAGGCACTCTCTCAAAGTGAGCCATAAGCCACCAGAATGACATTTCCGGATGGAATTTTCTCTGGTTTTTGCCTGCCAAATGAGTTCTGTTATACTCACAGACAGTATGTTAACACTTTTGGAAACCTCAGAGTGTTTCCTATCCAATAGTACTAATTATGTGCATATCCTATTTTCTGAGCCTGAGTGGCAAGCATTTTACTTTGGGCACGCCAGACGCTCCAAAACCGTCACCCCAGCTGCCGCTCCTAGAGAGGTTAATCAGCATGACAGAGTGATCTCCAGCCTTGTCCTCGTCAACACTCACACCTGTGTAAATGAAAGAATCACTGACATGATGTCAGCTGGTCCTTTTGTGGCAGGGCTGAAATGCAGTGGAAATGTGTTTTTGGGATTCAGTTCATTTGCATGGCAAAGAGGGACTTTGCAATTAATTGCAATTCATCTGATCACTCTTCATGACATTCTGGAGTATATGGAAATTGCCATCATATAAACTGAGGCAGCAGACTTTGTGAAAATTTATATTTGGGTCATTCTCAAATCTTTTGGCCACGTCTGTAGATGTTTTCATGTCATTTTTGTTAGTGCAGGGTGAGCTGCACACAGTAGACTTCCTACTAGGGTACACTACCTCAGTGCTAACAATATAAATCTGGTTCATAGGCACATGATTACTGTATACAAAGCAGTAGGATCGGCAGAGACATTCAGGGCAGTGAGAGGGACATAAATTAGGATACTTACATTGTGTCTACCAACTCCCCTGGTATAATGCTGAAGCATTTTGAAAACTCAATTTCACAATGGTATGGATTAACTGAGCTGGGCTTGGGTCATTGATAAGTCATTGTCTCAACGCTGCCTTATAATGCTGTGAAAGGATCCAGGAACCCAAATGATTTGGGTGGATCCCACCCTCCTTATGAAACGTGTTTTGTTCCAAAAGGTATCGAAATTGTCAACAAAAGTTAATACCCATTGAGCTGCAATAATCACGTGTGAAGAGAAAGAATCCTTCTAAACCGTTCAATGCCACGATTCATAGAGGGCACAGGGCCAGATATGATGTGTCTTTTGTTAGTGTCTAGCAGAGAGTCAATCAGCTCTTTAAAACCCAGTTTCAACTGTTCAGAGCTGCCCTTCATAATGTCATTAACTACTTAGGGAGCAGTGGGGCGCTGTCTGGTACAGGTACCCCGCCACACTCCCCCCTCTCTCCCGAGCTTTCGCTCGCCTCCAGCACACACACACATACACACACCGCAGACTTTGGACTGATGAGAATTTTATGTAGGCTAATTAACTTGTGAAGCTTATTATGTGAGTTTCCTCAGAAACACTTTAAAATCGATTTCCATGTCTTGACGTGGTACATTCGGGTGCAGCCTAGTAATGTAATTTACTCGAGCTCTGGGATAGGACATTGTTTTTGCACCAGGAACGGTCACATTTCTTACCATGGAGCTGCCCAAAATCACAGCTGATGAGAAGGATGAGGAAATCCGCCCACTCACACGCTTCACAGGATTCGGAGAACCCTTTATGGATGGGCGAGAGCCCGTTGCTCCCGATGCCTGGTGCAGGCCTCTGACAGATGGAGAAGCCACCCCTCGATCCAGAGCAGGGATGGAAGGTTGCCGATGTCGACTTCGAAATTGTAGGAGTAGGCACTGCGTCCGCAGACACAGGTACCCCAGCGACAAAGGTGCAGGAAATCACTCTCCAGGACGGCAAAACTATTCATTCTATCCGCTCCGGGCCTCTCGTTGGGAGTGTAGACTGCTTTGTGGGAGGCCACTGTCTTCGGCTTCCACGGCTCGTGACATGCGGCCATCGTTGATTGCCATGCTCCTCTTGCTGTGCTCCTTCGACTACTCTATCAGAAGGGGGAGCTCCAGGTAACACCGGCCAGTTGGATAACGACAAACCACAAGGCAGAGATGCATTCATCAAGCGTGAAGGCCGTCCAGCCACCGGTGTAGAAAAGGTACACATTCCACTCTGCGTTTTCCCCAGTTTCTTACGTAGGCTGGTGACGTGCGTGATCAAGGAAGCCAACTCCAGGCTATAATCTTCGGCAAGCAAACAATTGCCGCATTGGAACTCTGAGTGATCCGGTTTGTCCTGAAAGCGCTGGAACCATTGATTTATTTCTCCAGACAAAGAGGGCTCCATTGCAAAACTCATCTGGGACTAACTTCACTAGCTTGATGGCTAGCAGCTTAGCGGCTCTGTCAAGCAGGCTTCACCTGTCTGTTAAGCGGGATTCCGGGACAAGAAATAGCGGTCCTAGCTGTTAAAAGCTAACCGCGTTGCGGATTCCATGCAAAAACAAGTTTGGTATTTATATTTCACAAATATTGGTTATGTTTTAGTAAAAAATAACAAACCAAGTGTTTCCAGCATACAGTGTTCAGTTACGCACCCTGATGACGTCACTTGTGTCATTCAATGATTTGTTTTACTGCTATTAAATCCAGTGTGCTAAATTTGATTTAGTGTAAAATAGTTCAAATTCAAATGTAAATGAATTGTTTTAACCGTAGAATGCTGCGGTAGATTAGTTTTATCTTGAAAATTCTCAGTAATTTCCTCACACATTTCAAACAAACAGACTCAAAACCAAAAGAACAAATTACAATTACAAGTTAACTCAGTTTTAAAGAGCACAAACTCTTCTTTAATATGATACCACATGAATTTCAATAGGAATGACACTAATTGTTTCCCATTTGGTAAAGACTCTGTAATGGATGAAATTTACTTTGTGCGTCTTATCTTTGGTGTCATAAACAATCCTTGGTTCCTGTTTGTGTCTGGTCTAGAACGGAGGGGGAGGGCCCCCTCTGGAGGAACATCTGGCAGAATGCCCAGAATATGTTCTTTAAGTCAAGATAGACGGAGCCAGTCACATGTGTGAACCGATCCAATTAATAATGTTGATGTAGGTTTAGATAGCAGTATAGAAGGCTCTATGTAAGGAACACCCTTTTAGAGCTCACTTCAGACCGGTACTTATGCATCTAAGTTTGACTGTTACCTCTCCAGCTTGCTGACAATAAAGAGTGATTAATTTAATATTGACTTTGAGTGTAAGAATTTCCATAACAATTCAACACAACAAACAACTTTAGTATTTATTTAAATTGTAGTACATTTGACCAAATTACTCAATCACAATGTACCAACTACAATATATTATACTTACAAATATTATTTACATATACTGTACATATTCAAAGAACATATATCAAAAAGTTGACCAGAGGACAATATTTAGAAATGTTTTCAAAACCCACACAAAGTACTCTATTGAATTGTCAAAGATTATTGTTGCAATGTTAAAATGGAAACAACATTTCAAAATGTAGATAACCTCTCCCAACACAATTTATTAGAAACCAGGCCTGACACAAAATATAGAAATAGTACTTTGATAACAATTTTGTGAATGCAACTAGTATTAGATAGAGAAAGATTCAGATAAGAAGCACAACTGTTCAGAGACTATTTTAAAACATACACAATTTTCCTATAAGATTTGTAGTAAAAAGGAAAGTCACACTGTCACACGAGTGTTTGCAATTAGCCTACAACATGTCATTGAACTTGTTGAAGCATGGCCCCATTCTACAAAGTGGCACAACATTATTAAATAATAATGACAACAATTCAGTAAATACAACAAGTATTAGAGACAGATAAAGAGAGAAGGTAAAAAACACACTAAATGTTAGTCTAGATTCAGAATTCTTTTACCTATGAGATTTGAAGGACAAATTCATATTTCACATTGTCACTTTAGTGTTTGAATTTAGCCTGCAACATGTTTTGAAGCTTCTGGAAGAACGGCCCCATCCTGCAAAGTGGGATAGAACACAGAGAACCCAAAGGTTTCTACACATCTCCCACACTTTGCCCTGCGTTCACTCCGGAGACACACCTTCAAAAGCAGGGAGTGGCCTGCTTTCAAATCATGAGTTACAACTCGATCCACACCCCCTGGTGCCACACTCTTGGCTCCCCGCTTCCTGCCACTGTATCCATCACAAAGCGAATGCACAAGTTGCATTTTGAATGCCTTCAGGGACACGCGCCTTTTGAATGCCTTCAAGGACACGCGCCTGCGGTTTCTGGGAAGGGGCCTTTGCAGGGTCCCCCACACAATGTAAGCATTGATAATTGCAATGTTGAGCATCCCCCAAAGCACATACTTCCAATATTTCCTGCCTGTGCGTCCAACATTATAGTAGCTCCTGAACTAGTCAAAATGGCCATTTTCTTGTTGTAATCCAGGACCAGCTCTGGAACAGATATGAGTTCATTCTGCCTGTATTTTGATACTGGTTTTAGGGTGTCATTCACTGATCTGTTAGAACATAGAAAGTACACATCTCGTTTGTCCCTCAAGTGGCACGCCATAACATTATCCGCAGACCAATTTAGACTCTGACCTCTGTGCCGCTTGCCCTCCATAATGGCCTTTGGGAAATTCTTCCTATTGGGATTGTGTGTCAGCATCAAGAAGATCGCTCACCAGAGGTATGGATGAAAATAAGTTGTCAACATAGACATGATGATGTGACAAGAGACAGCCCCTCATGAGCTCCATGACAACTCTGTAGGCTAAGGGCAGGTGCACTCCACGAAAACGTAGGCTGGGCTGTTGCCCCCATAGATACCCTTCTCTGGTGTGCTCTCCCTCCTCCTCCACTCCCCACTCCAATCATCTCCAACTCCTCCTCCCTGCCTTCTGGTGCTGAGCCCTGACTCTTCCCATCACTCCTGTCACACACAGAGAGAGAGGCGGAGAAAAGATGATACAACTGTGGTCAAGAACATAATCTTTCTCTCTCTCTTCTTCCTCTCTCTTTTTTTCTCAACCATATACATACTTTCTTCTTAACAATCACCTCTTAGGGGTTTCCGTAATAAATTGTGTGGTACAGTTACGCCTCCCATTCCACTCACTCACTCACTCACTCACTCACTCACTCAAAACAGTATCATCATGATGCTATACAACAATCACTCACACACACACACACACACACACACACACTAAAAGGTGTTTTAAGATCTTTTTTAAATACAGTATATCCACAGTTTTGGCCCCCCTCAGGTTCTCTGGCAGGCCATTCCAGAGGCTGCTGGGGGCATAATAACTAAAGGCTGCCTCTCCATGCCTCTTGGTCCTAGGCTTTGGGATAATTAAAAGGCCAGTGCCAGGAGACCTGAGTGACCTACTGGGTACATACACTATATGTACAAAAGTATGTGGACACCCCTTCAAATGAGTGGATTCATTGCTGACATGTGTATAAAATCGAACACACAGCTGTGTAATCTCCATAGACAAACATTGGCAGTACAATGGCCTTATTGGAAGCCACCTTTCCAACAAGTCATTTCGTCAGGTCAACTGTAAGTGCTGTTATTGTGAAGTGGAAATGTCTAGGAGCAACAATGGCTCAGCAACAAAGTGGTAGGCCACACAAGCTCACAGAATGGGACTGCCAAGTGCTGAAGCGCGTAGAGCGTAAACATCATCTGTCCTTGGTTACAACACTCACTACCGAGCTCCAAACTGCCTCTGGAATCAACATCAGCACAAAAACTGTTCGCCAGGAGCTTCATGAAATGGGTTTCCATGGCCGAGCAGCCGCACACAAGCCTAAGATCACCATGCACAATGCCAAGCGTCGGCTGGAGTGGTGTAAAGCTCGCCGCTATTGGACTCTAGAGCAGTGGAAATGCCTTCTCTGGAGTGATTAATCACACTTCACCATCTGGCAGTCCGACAGACTAATCTGGGTTTGGTGGATGCCAGCAGAACACTACCTGTCCCAATGCATAGTGCCAACTGTAAAGTTTAGTGGAGGAGGACTAAAGGTCTGGGACTGTTTTTCATGGTTCGGGCTAGGTCCCTTAGTTCCAGTGAAGGGAAATCTTAATGCTACGGTATACAATGACATTCTAGACAAGGCCCTTTCCTGTTACAGCATGACAATGCCGCCGTGCACAAAAAGAGGTCCATACAGAAATGTTTTCTCGAGATCAGTGTGGAAGAATTTGACTGGCCTGCACAGAGCCCTGATCTAAACTCCATCGAATACCTTTGGGATGAATTGGAACGCTGAGCCAGGAAAAATCGCCCAACATCAGTGCCTGACCTCACTAAAGCTCTTGTGGCTGAATGAAAGCAAGTCCCTGCAGCAATGTTCCAACATCTAGTGGAAAGTCTTCCGAGAAGATTGGAGGCTGTTATAGCAGCAAAGAGGGGACCAAATCAATATTAATGGAAAGAGATATTCGACAGGCAGGTGTCGACATACTTTTGGTAGTGTAATGTCGTGTAATGCAAAAGCATGTCTGACATGTATTGGGGTGCACAATTGTGGATTAATTTAAAGGCCAACCAGTAAAAGCACAGCCCCCTTCCTTATTGACACATTGTGCCGACAAAATCAAAAAGTCATTCCAGACTCTGAATAGTTCAAGAGTTATGTGTTAGCCAGACTAGTGATTAACTGCAATGGAAAAATAATAGTTTGTCTAGCTACAACATAACATCATTTGAAGTCATATGTGGCAGAGTCTCACAAGCGTTAGAAACAGAATTGTGTGTGGATACGGTGGGAACATGTGGATCTGACCAAGTGTGATGTCATACGTTTTTTGGGATGTAATTGTTATGTAATTGTTATGTAATCTATTGTTTTTCTCAATCTATGTTTTATTTTACAAAAAGTAAAATAAAATATTCCAGAAAAGGTAATTGTCTGCTTTACAACAGATTGCTCATCACTTCCACATTTTAAACCCAGACTTCTCGGGGAAACTCACTGGACCGCAGTCTTCAAGGACAAAAAAGCTTTGCTTCGCCAGCCCAGAGAGAAGCAGGCCCAAGATCTTCTCTTCGAAGTGCAGGTATAGTTTGAAATTACCCTGCTGGTGGTGCCTCAGATGCTCATTTATCTTTTGCCTTAAACAATCAACTTACATTTTTTATTTTTTTTTAATCACTAAACATTCTTCTCTCCAGATCCTACACAAGCTGACTTCGCTTCAAGACTTCTGCCAGTGGTTCTCCCAACACCAGTCTACAAGATAGGCAGGAAGACATTCTGACGCAGCTTCAATGAGACTAGAAAGTCCTTCATTGATTTGCAGACCACTAATAAATAGTGGATAGGCTTAGGGAGATAGATAGGGAAATTAGATGATGGCATTTTGTAAACCTTGAATGAAGGGAACAGCATTCCAATATCAATTATCCATAACTGCACACTCCGAGACATTAGAGAAGGTTTATATCCAACAGATTTTCATGTGAATATTCTAAAATCTGCGTAAAACAATATGCTCATTTTCCCACTTGAGATGTTTCTACCAAACCTACTTTTTGCGGATAAAATTATGTGTGTGATGACGTAGTACAAATAAAAATTACTTTTGCCATTAAATTCCCATGTACCGAATAAAAACAACAACAACAAGTTAAATGGGCTTCCATCGCATTTTCAACTCTACTGTTGGTTTTGTCACAAAGTGTTGCGTTATAAAGCAAATGCACCCACTCTGGTCTTGGCACGTGCTCTAGCCAACAGCTCGCACATACAGTGGGGGTAGGCTATCTACATTATGAGATTATTATAGATAAGAGCGATATTATTTGTATTTGTCAAACGGCAGCCAAGCATCGATCACCAAGTTTCTATGTGACTCCAAGTTTACTTTGATATGATGGTTATTATATCAACATTTGCGCATGAAGGAGTTTCCACCACCATTGCTCGCATAATACATTTTAACGACAAAAAAAGATCCCACCATGTTAAACAAACAAATTGTCTGTAGGCATGTATAAAATTGTACAGTAATTTCATGTTTCCATCCGCCGGGTCGTAGCTTTTTTCATACGTCAGGTAATTCATCCTGTCATGTCTACTACAGCTCCTCCCCTCCGGCGTTCAACGTCACCGGTCTACTAACCACCAGTCCTGGCAACTCATCTTCACGCACACCTGGCAACTACCATTACTCACACCTGCATCTCATCATCAGTCACACCTGGACTTCATTACTCCCTGATTACTTACCCTTCATAGAACACTCTTTTGTTACTAGTCATCAGGTAGTGTTGTTTGTGTTTCCATGTCAGACGCTTCTCTTGTTTGGTATCGTTCCATGTTTGTTGTTATTAAACTCACTAACTGCACCTGCTTCCTGACACCCTGTGTCTACGTTACAGAATACTACCTCACCAAATGGAAGCAGCAGTTAATCAGGGCATCTCCCAGATGGTCAGCAAACAGAGACACCTACTTCGCCAACACCACAACCAACTGGGGACAGCTATGGAAGAGGTCCTCTGTGTTCTTCAACGTCTCAACATTCCCAGAGGGGCGTCGACTCCAACAAGTGGAGGAATCTCCACCACAAGTCGACCCAGCACCCCAGCCCATCCAACAGTCCGCCCAAGTCAGCGATGCCCGTTTGTCCATCCAAATGCCATGGCTTCCTACTCCAGTGTTCCCTCTATTTCCCTCATCGGATCGGAGCCCCCACCACCGAGAGATCCAAGGTTGCCACGGTTATTTCATTGCTGACCAAACGGGCGTTGGAGTGGGTTACGGCTGTCTGGGGAGAGAGGAGAGGAGGAGCTGGGTTCCTATGAGGGGTTCATGGCTCTGTTCAGGGGAGTCTTCGACCATTCACCGGAGGGCAGAGAGGGGATGAGCTCCTACTCCAACTTTGGAAGGATGGCCAGACCACGCCGAAGTACGCGCTCACATTTTGGACAGTAGCAGCATCGAGCGGATGGAATGAGACGGCGCTCTGCACCCTATTCAGAAGACAATTGCGAGAAATTGTCCAGACTGAGTTGGCTCGCCGAGATAACAATCTAACCTTGGACTCACTCATCGTGATGGCCATCCATCTGGATAACCTTATTCGGGTGTGTTGGCCCCCCCATCGCCTCTCTCCCTCCTTCGTTGACCGTTCTGAATATGAGCCTGAACCCATGGATGTAGGGGCCACCGCGGCAGAGCGGTGTCGCCAGAGACAGCTGGGGCTCTGTCCCTATTGCGGCAAGGAGGGGCACCAGCTTCAGTGGTGTCCGGTGCGCCCTAACCCGGGTTCCACTAGAGCAGAGGGGTGGCCCCGTGACCTTCCATATCCCAGGGTAGGCGTCAGTATCCCATTTTCATTGTTTTCCACCAGAACCCTTTACAGTTCCTATTTCACTGGCTGGCTGTCCCTTAAGTGTTGTCTCTACAGCTCTAGTGGACTCCGGTGGTGCTGGGAACTTCCTCGACCAGGCTCTCGCCTCCTCCCTGAACTTAACTTCATACCCGCTCTCCTCGCCTTTTCCTATCCAAGCTCTGGTCACATGACTATTGAGATCCGATACAGTGACGCACATCACCGCACCACTCACCCTCACCTTGGGACGGATGCACCAGGATTGCACCAGGATAGCCTTCCCTTCTTCATCACCTCCGCACCTGTACACAAGGTAATCCTCGGCCTCCCGTGGCTCCAACGTCACAATCCAACATCACATAGTCGAATATGAAAATTACTGCCTAGGGACCAGGATATCAGAGGACCTGCTTTCCCATACCCTGTGGTTCCACGTCGGTTGAGGGCCCTGTGAGTGTCCACCAGCCCATCAATCGGTCCTGCCATATCTTTGGCCCCGTGTGTTGGGATGTGGATGTGGCCATCTGCCATGCTCTTGAGCCGGAACCTGCTCCTGCCCTCCAGAGCGCATCTATGTTCCCACAGGGATGAGAGATTTGCTGTTGACCTGGGCACACACTTCCCTTGCCACTGGACACCCAGGTAACACCCGCACTATCCAATCCCTTTCTGATAAATACTGGTGGCCCACTTTGGCGCAGGACGTAGCCCAACATGTCAATTCATGTTTGGTTTGTACTCAATCCAAATACCCTGCAACACTCCAGCAGAAAAACTCCTTCCCGTGTCTCCGCGTCCCTGGTTTCATCTGTCCATCAACTTTGTCACTGATCTCCCCTCTTCTGTTGGTTTTACCACCATTTTGGTGATAGTGGACAGAATCATGCCGTTTCATCCCTCTCTCTGGGCTCCTTACTGCTCTCCAGGTTGCTGAGACACTGTTCTATCAGGTCTTCCAGCATTTTGGCCTTCCGGAGGATATCGTCTCAGACCGTGGCTCCAATTCACATCGCAGGTATGGAAACCTTCATGGAGAAGCTGGGGTTCACGGTTAACTACTTAGGGAGTGGTGGGGCGCCCCACTCCCGACACTACCCTGTGAAATGTGAGGCGCCAAATTCAAAATCCAAAAGTTTAATTCTTAAACATTCATCAATATACAAGTGTTGCATAGTCATCAAAAGCTCTGATTCTTGGCAATATCACAGCGTTGTCAGATTTCAAAAAGGCTTTACGGCGAAAGGACAACATTTGATTGTTTGAGGATAGCCCCTCTAATATTTTATTCATTAGCATAAATCCATAACCAACGCGGGTCTCAAAAAACGCATAAAATCGCTAATATAAAATCCCTTACCTTTTGAAGAACTTCTGCTGAGGGCTTCCCAAGTGTCCAACGAAGACATCCAATGGTTCTTTTGTTAGAAAAAGTCATTTATTATATTATATCCATAAATCTGTTTGGTTGGCGCGTTATGATCATAAAATCCACTGTTGAGTCGCCCATTGAACCGTGAAGAGAACACGTTCAAATTATACCTAAACACTTTCTACAAACAAATCAAACATCATTTTTAATGTATCCTTAGATATCCTTTTGTGTACTTTTGCTGTAATATTTCAACCGGACGATAACGTGAACGATAGGAAAGAAAAATAAAGTGGTGCGCGTTCACAATCTCGCGCGCGTCAAACCTTGTTTACAAAAGTGGTCCTCTGACTTCTTCCTGTTCCTATCCATTCTGGTCATTCCTAGAATTCCCAGTCTTTGACTGTTGACTGTTGACATCTAGTGGAAGCCATAGGTACTGCAGTCTCAGTCCTACATAACATTGTATGCAATAGGCACAATGGAGAAGATGGGCATTTACAAAATAAACTGCAAATCCGGATGGATTTTCCTCGGGTTTTCGCCTGCTATATCAGTTCTGTTATACTCACATACATTTTAACACTCTTAGAAACTTCAGAGTGTTTCCTATCCAATAGTACTAATTATGTGCATATCCTATTTTCTGGGCCTGAGTGGCAGGCATTTTACTTTGGGCACGCCAGACTCTCCAAAACCGTCACCTATGCAGCCGCTCCCTAAGAAGTTGACTGCCTTGTTCAGGGGCAGAACGACAGAGTTTTACCTTGTCAGCTCAGGGATTCGATCTTGCAACCTTTCGGTTACTAGTCCAACGCTTTAACCGCTAGGCTACCTGCCGCCCCCAAAGAGCCATGCGCTCCAGTCAGCCTGAGTATGCGTGTGCCGAGCCTTTCGCTAAAAGGAAATCTTGCGGTGGAGTAACTTTGCCAGATCACGGTCGAACCAGGGGCTGAACCTGTTTTTAATTCTCATTTCCTTTATGGGGGCGTGTTTGTTAACTTCTCAGGGATCACTGGGGTGCTAGCGCCCCACTCCCGACACTACCAGGTGAAATGTGAGGCGCCAAATTCAAAATCCAAAAGTTGAATTATTAAACATCCACCAATATACAAGTGTTCCATACTCATCAAAAGCTCTGTTTCTTGGCAATATCACAGCGTTGTCAGATTTCAAAAAGGCTTTACGGCGAAAGCAATACATTTGATTGTTTGAGGGTAGCACCTCACATACTTTCTCATAGCCATGAATTCATTAGCCAGCGTGGCACACACATAACACATTTCACAGCAAAAACAAATCAATTACCTGTTGAAGAACTTCTGCTGAGGTCTTCCTAAGTGTCCAACGAAGACAATCCATGGTTCTTTTGTTAGAAAAAGTAATTTATTATATCCATAAATCTCCATTTGGTTCGCGCGTTATAATCAGAAACTACAGCGTCCACACCTCCATTGAAACGTGACTAGAACTCGTTCAACTTATACCTATAAACTTGTCCAAGAACAATCAAACATCATTTTAAATGTATCCTTAGGAACACTTTTACATATATTTACTATAATAAATCAACCGGAATATAAACTGAGCTCTAAAGACGGTAAAAAACACAGTGCCAGTCCAATAGAGTTCCAAAGAGGCACTTCCTTATTCCCTCTTCTTCTCTGCTCTAATTCATCTGAACAGAATCAAAACACTTTCTCGAGACTGTTGACATCTAAAGGAAGCGATAGGTACTGCATTCATATGCCCTTATATGGGCATTTTCATGAGGGAGGGGTTCCAAATGAGGCAGTCTGTGAAAACCACTTGTCCAACGAAGACAATCCATGTGTGTTTTCTATCCAATGGTACTAATTATGTGCATATCCTATTTTCTGGGCCTGAGTGGGAGGCTTTTTACTTTGGGCACGCCAGACTCTCCAAAACCGTCAACTCGGGAGCCGCTCCCTAAGAAGTTAAGTGTGCATTGAATTCTAAATAAATCACTGACAGTGTCACCAACAAAGCACCCCATACCATCACACCTCCTCCTCCGTGCTTCACGGAGGAAACCACACATGCGGAGATCATCCGTTCACCAAATCTGCGTCTCACAAAGACACGGCGGTTGGGACCAAAAATCTCACATTTGGACTCATCAGACCAAAGGACAGATTTCCATCGGTCTAATGTCCATTGCTCGTGTTTCTTGGCCCAAGCAAGTCTCTTCTTATTATTGGTGTCCTTTAGTAGTGGTTTCTTTGCAGCAAATTCGACCATGAAGGCCTGATTCACGCAGTCTCGTCTGAACAGTTGATTTTGAGATGTCTGTTACCTGAACTCTGTGAATAATTTATTTGGGATGCAGTTAATTTCTGAGGTGCAGTTAACTCTAATGAACTTATCCTCTGCAGCAGAGGGAACTCTGGGTCTTCCTTTCCTGTGGCGGTCCTCATGAGAGCCAGTTTCATCATAGCGCTTTATGGTTTTTGCGGGTGCACTTGAAGAAACGTTCAAAGTTCATTTTCCATATTGACTGACCTTTATGTTATATGATGTCGTTTCTCTTATTTGAGCTGTGCTTGCCATAACATGGACTTGGTCTTTTGCCAAATAAGGCTATCTTCTGTATACCAACCCTACCTTGTCACAACACAACTGGTTGGCTCAAACGCATTAAGAAGGAAAGAAATTCCACAAATTAACTTTTAACAATGCATACCTGTTAATTGAAATGCATTCCAGGTGACTACCTCATGAAGCTGGTTGAGTGAATGACAAGAGTGTGCAAAGCTGTCTATAAGGAAAAGGGTGGCTACTTTGAAGTCTAAAATATAATATATATTTTTATTTGTTTAACACTTTTTTGGTTATTTCATAGTTTTGATGTCTTCACCATTATTCTACAATATAGAAAATAGTACAAATAATGAGGTGTGTCCAAACTTTTGAATGGTACTGTATATGGAGACTGTTTAGTCACACACATAGGGGGTTAGATATGTTTAAAAAAAAAATCAGGTTGTTCTTCATGATCGTTCTTATATCTCTCAGATAAAGGAATATACACTTCAGAGAATTTTTTCTATTTTTGGGTGGGGGGGGGGATTATATGTTGTTCCATGTAGTGAATCTGTTATTCAATGTGTTTGTATAGGCTAATAGCAGTAAGGCCAAATATATTTTTTAAACATCTACAGGATTGGTGTCCCCGAGCGGGACGGTTGAGTTAACGAAGGAAAATGTGATTACCATAACAAAAACATTTCCCAGGACATAGACATGTCTGATATGGGCAGAAAGCTTAAATTCTTGTTCATCTAACTGCACTGTCCAATTTGCAGTAGCTATTACAGTGAAATAATACCATGTTATTGTTTGAGAAAAGTGCACAGTTATGAACTTGAACATTTATTAATAAACCAATAATGCACATTTTGAACAGAAATACAATGGTTCATTGAATCAGTCTAAAACTTTGCACATACACTGCTGCCATCTAGTGGCCAAAATCTAAATTCCTAAGTCATAAACTCAGCAAAAAAAGAAACGTCCCTTTTTCAGGACCCTGTCTTTCAAAGATAATTCGTAAAATTCCAAATACCTTCACAGATCTTCATTGTAAAGGGTTAAACACTGTTTCCCATGCTTGTTCAATGAACCATAAACAATTAATGAACATGCACCTGTGGAACGGTCGTTAAGACACTAACAGCTTCCAGACGGTAGGCAATTAAGGTCATAGTTATGAAAACTTAGGACACTAAAGAGGCCTTTCTACTGACTCTGAAAAACACCAAAAGAAATATGCCCAGGGTCCCTGCTCATCTGCGTGAATGTGCCTTAGGCATGCTGCAAGGAGGCATGAGGACTGCAGATGTGGCCAGGGCAATAAATTACAATGTCCGTACTGTGAGATGCCTAAGACAGCGCTACAGGGAGACAGGACGGACAGCTGATCGTCCTTGCAGTGGCAGACCATGTGTAACAACACCTGCACAGGATCGGTACATCCGAACATCACACCTGCGGGACAGGTACAAGATGGCAACAACAACTGCCCGAGTTACACCAAGAATGCACAATCCCTCCATCAGTGCTCAGACTGTCTGCAATAGGCTGAGAGAGGCTGGACTGAGGGCTTGTAGGCCTGTTGTAAGGCAGGTCCTCACCAGACATCACAGGCAACAACGTCGCCTATGGGCACAAACTCACCATCGCTGGACCAGACAGGACTGGAAAAAAGTGCTCTTCACTGACGAGTCACGGTTTTGTCTCACCAGGGGTGATGGTCGGATTTGCGTTTATCGTCGAAGGAATGAGAGTTACACCGAGGCTTGTACTCTGGAGCGGGATCGATTTGGAGGTGGAGGGTCCATCATGGTCTGGGGTGGTGTGTCACAGCATCATTGGACTGAGCTTGTTGTCATTGCAGGCAATCTCAACACTGTGCGTTACACGGAAGACATCCTCCTCCCTCATGTGGTTCCCTTTCTGCAGGCTCATCCTGACATGACCCTCCAGCATGACAATGCCACCAGCCATAATGCTCGTTCTCTGCGTGATTTCCTGCAAGACAGGAATGTCAGTGTTCTGCCATGGCCAGCGAAGAGCCCGGATCGCAATCCCATTGAGCACGTCTGGGACCTGTTGGATCGGAGGGTGAGGGCTAGGGTGCCTTGGTGGAAGAGTGGGGTAACATCTCACAGCAAGAACTGGCAAATCTGGTGCAGTCCATGAGGAGATGCACTGCAGTACTTAATGCAGCTGGTGGCCACACCAGATATTGACTATTACTTTTGATTTTGACCCCCCCCCTTTGTTCAGGGACACATTATTCAATTTCTGTTAGTCACATTTTTCTGGTACTTGTTCACTTCATGTCTCAGTTGTTGAATCTTGTTATGTTCATACAAATATTTACACGTTAAGTTTGCTGAAAATTAATGCAGTTGACAGTTTTTTTGCTGAGTATATATTGGCCTTTCTCTTGCATTTCAAAGATGATGGGGAAACCCCCCCAGATAAAATACATGCTTTTTTCTTTTTATTATATTTTCCCAGATCTAATGTGTTATATTCTCCTACATTAATAAAAAAAATCCACAAACTTCAAAGTGTTTCCTTTCAAATGGTATCAAGAATATGCATATCCTTGCTTCAGGTCCTGAGCTACAGGCCGTTAGATTTGGGTATGTCAATTCAGGCGAAATTGTAAAAAAGGGTTCGATCCTTTAGCAAATAATTGTTTTATATCCGTTACCGTTCAAAAGTTTGGGGCCACTTAGAAATGTCATTTTTGTCCATTAAAATAACTTCAAATTGATCAGAAATACAGTGCAGACATTGTTAACTTCTTAAGGTCCTGAGCTACAGGCCGTTAGATTTGGGTATGTCAATTCAGGCGAAATTGTAAAAAAGGGTTCGATCCTTTAGCAAATAATTGTTTTATATCCGTTACCGTTCAAAAGTTTGGGGCCACTTAGAAATGTCATTTTTGTCCATTAAAATAACTTCAAATTGATCAGAAATACAGTGCAGACATTGTTAACTTCTTAAGGAGCTAGCGCCCCACTCCCAACACTACCCGGTGAAATGCAAGGCGCCAAATTCAAAATCCAAAAGTTGAATTATTAAACATTCATCAATATACAAGTGTTGCATAGTCATCAAAAGCCCTGCTTCTTGGCAATATCACAGCGTTGTCAGATTTCAAAAATGCTTTACGGCAAAAGCACTACATTTGATTGTTTGAGGGTAGCACCTCCAATATTTTTCCCATTACCATAAATTCATAAACCATCACGGTTCACACAAAACACATTTCACAGCGAAAACAAATCAATTACCTTTTGAAGAACTTCTGCTGAGGGCTTCCCAAGTGTCCAACGAAGACAATCCATGGTTCTTTTGTTAGAAAAAGTAATGTATTATATCCATAAATCTCCGTTTGGTTGGCGCGTTATGATAAGAAAATACAGCGTCCACTCGCCCATTGAAACGTGAAGAGAACTCGTTCAACCTATACCTATAAACTTGTCCAAGAACAATTAAACATCATTGATAATGTATCCTTAGGAACACTTTAATGTATATTCAGTATAATATTTCAACCGGAATATAAACTGGGCGATAGGAAAGGAAAAAACCACAGAGCGCGCAAGCCAGGAACGCGCCTTCTCTTCTGTTGACTTCTGTGTGGCCACTTCCTTATTCTTCTTCTTCTGCCATCTAAAGCAACTAAATAGAATCAAAACCATGTCTAGAGACTGTTGACATCCAGAGGAAGCAATAGGTACTGCATTCATACTCCCTTATATGGGCATTTTCATATGGGAGGGGCTCAAAATGAGGCAATGTGTCAAAATCACTTTTTCCAGGACAGAAATTCCTCGGGTTTTCGCCTGTCATATCCGTTCTGTTATACTCACAGACAAAATTTTAACACTCTTAGAAACTTCAGAGTGTTTCCTATCCAATGGTACTATATGTGCATATCCTATTTTCTGGGCCTGAGTGGGAGGCATTTTACTTTGGGCACGCCAGGCTCTCCAAAACCGTCACCTCGGGAGCTGCTCCCTAAGAAGTTAATGTTGTAAATGACTATTGTAGCTGGAAACGACAGATTTTTTATGGAATATCTACATAGGCATACAGAGGCCCATTATCAGCAACCATCACTCCTGTGTTCCAATGGCACGTTATGTTAGCTAACCCAAGTTTATTCTTTTAAATGGCTAATTGATCATTAGAAAACCCTTTTGCAATTATGTTGGCACAGATGAAAACTGTTGTCCTAATTAAAGAAGCAATAAAACTGTCCTTCTTTAGACTAGTTGAGTATCTGGAACATCAGCATTTGTGAGTTCAATTACAGGCTCAAAATGGCCAGAAAAAAAGGTATTTCTTCTGAAACTCTTCAGTCTATTCTTGTTCTGAGAAATGAAGGCTATTCCATGCGAGAAATTGCCAAGAAACTGTAGATGGGAGGCCCCGGTGCACAACTGAGCAAGAGGACAAGTACATTAGAGTGTCCAGTTTGAGAAACAGATGCCTCACAAGTCCTCAACTGGCAGCTTCATTAAATAGTACCCGCAAAACACCAGTCTCAACGTCAACAGTGAAGAGGCGACTATGGGATGCTGGCCTTCTACGCAGAGTTCCTCTGTCCAGTGTCTGTGTTCTTTTGCCCATCTTAATCTTTTATTTTTATTGGCCAGTCTGAGTTATGGCTTTTTCTTTGCAACTCTGCCTAAATCATCCCCAAAATATTGTTATTTTTTAAACAAAGTGATTATTATTATTGTTATTACTTTAGAATTATATAAAAGCCCCTTGAATATTTTCACAGATATTATTAACTCTGTTATTATCAGGACAATATATATTGGTCATGGCTCCCGAGTGGCGCACAATAGGATTGCCTGGCAGTTCTCCAGCTGTATCCGCTGAAAGTGCGCAAGGTTCAAGGCACGAGGGCAGGGGGCATGTGATGGGCCGTAGAGTCGCACACAGAAGATGGACCTAGTGGAGGAAGCGAGGGGGGGGGTGGACCCCCACCCAACCACACTGGGTAGCACAGAGCAACACTAAGGGACATTGTACTAATAATGGCACTGACTAGGGAAACGTTCCCGCTGTTCTTAGTGCCAGTCTGCACGTTCAAACTATAAAACAATGTAACTAATTATGCCATCTTTATGCTTTCATTAACCTTTTCACAAGTGAGTTCCAAATATTCCTTAATAAAATAATGATAAAATACACTTTCAAAATGCCGATGTTTATTTAGTTATGGATCCATAACGAATTACTATGAAATAAATATCACTCAATTACAGAAATATCCTCCAATCCTCTATATGTAATTATTGGTGGAGAGTCACATCATATTTTTTTATATACTGTAGGCCTACCGTAGGCGACATGAGTCTCACTAGTGTTGAGTAATGTGCTGTTAAAAGTTGTGTAGGTCTTATTTATTTAAATAGAATATTGAAGTAAGAAGCAAAAGGATTTGAAGCAATAGCCTACAACTATTTAAGCTCCGTTTGCGTTGCTCTGAGACAAGCATGGGGACTGGTCTTCATAAATCAATGAGATTTTTATTTTGACGGAATTTGGGTATTGGTTAGACTACAATTTTACAATTAGGGTGTAGAAATGTTATGTTCTTGGTGTAAACTTTATTTAACTAGGCAAGTCAGTTAAGAACAAAATCTAACTTACAAGGACAGCCTACTCCTTCCTCCCCATCGGGGAATTGAACCCCGGTCACCTGTGTGCCCACACTACACGGGGATTCTTTGGGTAAATAGCCCAGTACTGTAGCCTACTCCGAACCGTCACGTTTTCCGTTCCATCCTAAAGGAAACCCACAGGGTTTTTCATTTTTCTTGGAATAGAAACACTATAATATTAATCAAATTAATCCCAAACTCTAAAAGTAATTGTAAAGGTAGATACAAATAATTTGTAACATTGTGGTTACAATAAAGAATGAAAACAAGATACTGTGTTTTCATTTACAGTAGTGATGGACAGCTAGTGGCATTTT
The DNA here is from genome assembly GCA_003317085.1 of Hucho hucho. Classification (NCBI taxonomy): domain Eukaryota; kingdom Metazoa; phylum Chordata; class Actinopteri; order Salmoniformes; family Salmonidae; genus Hucho; species Hucho hucho. Next base: position 1,173,865 of record QNTS01000029.1, on the reverse strand, counting down.
GAAAACATGTTTTCAAACACTTGTAGCCCCGATTAGCAGGACAATAAACTCTTTATAGCCCGGCTACTGTAGGTATGAACATCCTCCTACTTGCAATGTATTCAATGCATAAGTAATCTAAAGTGTTACATTTCTAACTCAAAACAGCAGTACAGTATTTCTTCATCAATATCTTTAGAAAAAAGACAGATGGTTATTTAACCTATATTTTAGTCGCACTTCCACCCAGCTCCACGACCACAGGTAAAACCTTGCTGAGATGATCAATGTATTTGTTGCATTGTAGTATCGTTAATTTCTCTAACCAAAATGTCTTGATGGCCTTGACCAGTTCATCTTTGCTTGTAGGCTTGGCAGAGATACGGATTAATGTTTTCAGTTGATGCCAAACAAGTTAAATCGGGTTTAAATCTGGATACCTACATGTAGAGATTAAAAATACATTTTTAGATATACTGTAGGACTACCGTAAGTGTTGTAGTTCTTTTATTTATATTTATTTAACCTTAGGCCAACATTAGGTACAATACTAGAAATATACATGTACATAGGCATAAACATAACAAAATATTGCTATAATCCTACCTTGAAAGATATTATGTGGTCCCAGAAACACCTCTCTGACATAGGGATTTCTTCCTCAAAGAAATCTTGAGCCATGATGCCTGAAAAATGAATTATTGTGGAACAGATAGCAGTCTGTGCGGTGTAGGCTACAATATTTTATCTGCTTAGGGAGTGGCAGGTGAGGTGACGGTTTTGGAGAGTCTGGCGTGCCCAAAGCAAAATGCCTGCCACTCTGCTCAGAAAATAGGATATGCACATAATTAGTACTATTGGATAGGAAATACTCTGAGGTTTCTAAAAGTGTTAACATAAGGTCTGTAAGTATAACAGAACTCATTTAGCAGGCGAAAACCTGAGAAAAATCTATCCGGAAATCAGTTTCTGGTGACCTATTGCTCTGTATGACACACTCCCTATTGAATCCATTTGTAACCAGGACTGAGACTGTAGTACCTATGGCTTCCACTAGATGTCAACAGTCTATATACAAAGGCTCAGAGAGATTGGAGTAAACAGAACGAATAGGTACAGGAAATGGCCAAGGTAGCTCAGATGTCAACAAGTTTTCTCGGGCGCGAGTCTGGCTGCGCGCCCCACTATATTTTTTGAACATAACGCACCAACCAAACAGAGATTTATGGATATAATAAATTACTTTTTCTAACAAAAGAACCATTGGATGTCTTCGTTGGACACTTGGGAAGCCCTCAGCAGAAGTTCTTCAAAAGGTAAGGGATTTGTTTTCGCTGTGAAATGTGTTTTGTGTGAACCGCGATGATTTATGAATTTACGCTAATGCAGAAATATTGGAGGTGCTACCCTCAAACAATCAAATGTTGTGCTTTCGCCGTAAAGCCTTTTTGAAATCTGACAACACTGTGATATTGCCAAGAAGCAGAGCTTTTGATGACTATGCAACACTTGTATATTGTTGAATGTTTTGTAATTCAACTAGGGCCACGGTTGATTTGTCTGTGAAGATGGCATCATTGAATGTCTCGCCAGCAGGACGCGAAGGTCTTTGTTTGTCAGACGAATCATCGGGTCGAAACTACAGAACCATACAAAACAAGCAAACACAGATGGCAAGTGTTCTGAAAGAAATGAAATATATATACAGTATATAAAACATGTCTTACAGAGCCTTTCCATAAGTCCACGCAAGTTTCTTCAACTGTCTTCTGACTGTGATTAGAGCGATGTTGATGTTGTGCCGTGATGCCAGCAGATTCCAGATTGCCTTTGCCGATCGCTCATCATCTTCAACCATCAGTGAATAGTCTCGCTGCAAATGGAATACAATGTAAAAATGTGCAGCATACAGTAAAGACCAGCAGTCGATTTATTTAAGCATTATTTTTAGCATTATTAGGCCTACTTTACAGTATTGCCGCCTTCTGTACCTGTTCACTGTAATCGATGGGGGGCTCAGGGCGGTACCATTCTGTTCATCTGATGAAGGTGCACATGGATCAGATTCAAACTTTTTAGATCGAGTCATTGAGTGCAGAGATATGGGCGACAGCTGATGCATTGGTCCAGAGCCAGGCGGCATTGGCGGAGAGTCAGGCGGAGAATGACGCGTTGAAGAGGGCGAGGAACGAGATGGAGTCACAATCCATGCCAGGCACACCTGTGAGCTCTGGAACTCCACCTCCTACAGGCAGAGTCAGCATACCTGGCGGGTTCATCAGGTCGTCGGTTCACCCTGACATTTCCATTTCTCTTCTGACAACAGAACTTGACCAACTGCTTACCAGGCACAGCAAGGGCCGTCCGGACCGTTCTGCTGTTCTGCTGTAGCCTAATAAACAAATGCAGGTGGCTTATATCTTCAAAATGCTTTATTATCCAAATGTAAAAGCATATACTGTACAGTACTGTATTTCTTCATCAGCATCTTTATGCTTTCGTTAATAAAATAATGATAAAAATACTATTTCAAAATGCAAATGTATATTTAGTTATGGATCCATAAAGAATTTCTATGGGAATAAATATCACTGAATTACTTAAATATTGGAACAAAGTTGTCTAATGTAGGTAAACAAATTGTTGCTTACTGGAAAATACTCTTTCAAACACACATGGTCACGTTGTACAGCACCATTATGGCTATTAGCAGTTAGCTGGACAATAGACTTGCCTAGAAGGAGGGTAGGAGGAGAATTATATCATCAAATGTATTTCTTAGTTAGGTTGGCCGTGTTTGGTTGTAATTTCAGTTTAATCCACAAGAAAAGACAAAACAAATAATACAACAAAAAGTATTATGATTATTATTATTATGTATCACATCCGACTGTGATTGGGAGTCCCATAGGGCGGCGCGCAATTGGTCCAGCGTTTCTCTCCCTCTAAAATAATAAATAAATGTTTTGGCCTTGACAAATATTATTTTGGCCTTTTTTCAGGTACAATCACTCACTTTAGCTTTTTTTGAAAATGTAATAACCTCCAAAATATCGTTATATATTATCAAGTTGATGGCACAGTCATATAGCCCGGCACCTACATAAAGCTTTCTGATAGTCTTTAATAAAGAAATGGTTTGGTTATCCTGACCTGGAGACCATGTACAGTATTATAATATGGGCTATTAGCAGGACAATATACCTTTATCAACACCTCTCTGTATTTTGATACTTTGTGCTTCAAATCCTATTGCTTCTATCTTCAATATGCTCTTTAAATAAATAAGACCTACACCACTTTAAACAGCACATTACTCAACACTAGTGAGACTCATGTCGCCTACGGTAGGCCTACAGTATATAAAAAATATGACGTGACTCTCCAACAATAATTACATATAGAGGTTTGGAGGATTCTAAATTAAATCCCAAAGCCACCTCTTGGATCTCCCGGTGGCGGCCGGCACAGGTATCGAACCTGCATTTGTAGGTTCGATACATAGCGTTACTACAGATGCAGGTTTGATACCCATGCCGGCCGTCACCGGGAGACCCATGAGGCGGCTTTTGGTTTTAATTTAGAATCCTCCAATCCTCTATATGTAATTATTGGTGGAGAGTCACGTCATATTTTTTTATATACTGTAAGCCTACCGTATGCGGCATGAGTCTCACTAATATTGAATAAGGGAAGACCCCCATGAAATGGACAAAAATGAATGGCAACTTATTGGCATTGTACATATACATGATCGAAAAGAGTGCCCTAATGGACGGCAGATCATTCAAAGCTGATGACAAGTGTCATATGGCAAATGCCAATTGTAATACCCCAAAATTACTAAAGATGGTGAGCGTGCTCCGCCGTTGATTTTCATATTGCATATGGACATAGAGTCGAGACCCAAGAGTCAAATTTAGAAAATTCCCCCCCAAAATCCAAAATACCTATGCACCCTAAAAAAGTGCTAGATTTTTTTGTTCATAACACATATATAACAACCATATGAACATACCTTTGTCTTATTTTATTGAGTTTGTCCATAAGGCCTATGTTTTGTCCATTTGCAATATGTTACCATAGGAAGTCAAAAGTCAATGAACCATGGCCAAATGGCATAAGAAATGTCCAAATGCCAAAAGATGCCATACATAAGTATTGAAAGTGCCAAATCAAGATGTTATGTCCATTTCCATATATGATCATAGGAAGTTGGCTTCTGAACCCAAAAGTCAGTGAACAATGTCCAAATGGCATTTAAACTGACAAAATGATATATATCACTATGTTAAGCCCTGAATCATCCTATAGGGTCTATTTGTCATGTTTGATGAGAGAGAAGTGGGACTTTTTTAAGATTTTTTGAAAACGTCCAAAATGACCAGGGGTGCCCCCTATTGGATGGACACGGGTGGGGGGTTCTCCCAACCCAGCCATGGACCCCTTGCACCCTCCAAAAGGCATTAAAAATCATATTTAAAAAGTGCTCATGGTAACCAGTTCCAATCACCAGGTGCACGGCTGTCAATTTGCAATGTCTTACAATGGGCATTTACCATCACGAATTTGACAGGCTCTAAAATACTGCAGAAATGCCCGATTGACTGGCCCGTTGAACTCGGGATGGCCGGGCAGTGATTGTGGTTCCTCTCCATCGCTCGTTGGTGTTGATTTCAGCATGTCAATTTGGTGATGGTAAATGCCCATTGAAACATACTGCAAATGCACCATACATTTGCAATAAGTTTCAATGGGCATTTACCGTCACGAATTTGACAGGCTCTAATATACTGCAGAAATGCCCATTTGACTGGCCCGTTGAACTCGGGATGGCCGGCCAGTGATCGTGGTTCCTCTCCATCGCTCGTTGGTGGTGATTTCAGCATGTCAATTTGGTGATGGTAAATGCCCATTGAAACATTGCAAATGCACAGTACATTTGCAATATGTTTTAATGGTCATTTACCATCACCAATTTGACAAGTTCAAAAAATTTGACAAGTTTTAAGTTATTGCAAATGGACAAAAGTCTGCCATCAAGTCAGCGTCAATCAGTCAATAAGATATCATTCTAACACCAAACTGATACAAGCTGACACCAAACCCACTTTTTCCAACTCGTTTAGAAGCCAACTATCACATAAGTCAGAGCAGGCCCAAAATTCACAGCGCCTTCTGTAAAAACCATAATAAAAACGTAAACACGTAGTTACATTCTAGTTGCGGGTCCAGTTCCGATATTATGTTTAGGCCTAGCTGAGGCGACCCCGAATCCCGAGTTTCAGCTCGATAGGTCATTCCGAGCCCGAGCAGCGACCTTAATTGGTGCTGAAAATCCACGTTTTCCAGGCGTTGCTACGGGGTCCTTGAATGAGTTATGAGTAGGGTCTGTCTCTATGGGCCGAGGCGGTTTCAATGCACCTAGTCTTGTGACTTTTCTAAATGTTGTCATTTTCGTGATGTAAAAATGAATTGAAGTTATTGCAAATGTACGAGGCTGTTTCTCGGCCTGAAAACCTTCTAGAGCCCTATAACTCACCGTGCACTATCGACATAAGCTCTAGAAAAGGTTTCTAAAGTTTCAGAGCTCTAGGTCTGATGGTTCTTTGATAGTTCGAACGAAAGGTAACTATTGCAGGCAGTGTGTGTCTGTAAGCCCCACACTGTGTCACTCCCCATTGACTGTGTGTGTGAGTTTTTCTTGGAAATCTGATGGGAATAATGACTGATTTACAGTTCATGAGGGTTGCCTAATCACACATATGAAGTTTTGGAAAGATGTGACCTTTTAACCCTTTGAAACAGAACCTATGACCCCAATTTAAGGCACTTCCGGTTGGCACAGGAAGCTGTAAGTGAACACATATCCTCATTGGGGTAAGCTTTTACAGAATCCGGAGTTTTAAGTCTTTAAGTTAAGAACTGACTAATTTACACAGGATTGAATGCAGTGTTTTTCACAAACTGCAGGTTGGGTATATCAAAACCACTTACGGTTGCTCCAGGAAGCTTAGAATCAACACAGGTAGACCTCATAGTGGCCTGATGGATTGTCATCGAAGACAGGTTCATAAGGCATTCATAACTCACATAGGCTTCAGGTTGAATTTAGGGGAGCAGGCAATGTATTCCTATGGGGAGAGATGTCATTGCAAACTGTTTGATGTAAACACCCTGTTTTCACTGTTAAGCGTTAATGCCACACGGTCACGGTTAGGCTTGCACAGATCGGGAGGACCTTAGGAACGTTCCTAAGGTTGAATTGTGCTTCTAACCCTAACGGGTCTGTCGCTGTCACCCAAAAGCACCTGAAATTTAGGTCCAGGCTTCATTTTGGGCCTACCTTTTTGCATGGTCTATGAGGTCAGACCGAGTGAGCTACGGTCAAGTGGGGCATTTGGTTTAACTCGGCACGGCCTAGAGACTATGGTGATGCCCTTTAGTGTTGATTTCAGTCTGTCATTTTGATGATGGTTCAGCCCTGTTTAAACTTATTGCAAATGTACAAAACTCAGCCAGCAAGTCAGCGTCCATCAGTCAATTAGATATCATTCTGACACCAAACTGATAAAAACTGACACCAAATCCACTTTTTCCAACTCTTTTAGAAGCCAACTATCACATATGTCAGAGCAGGCTCAAAATTCACAGCGCCTTCTGTTTAAACTATAATAAAAACGTAAAACACGGATTTACGTTCTAGCTGCGGGTCCAGTTCCGACATTATGTGTAGGCCTAGCTGAGGCGACCCAGAATCTCGAGTTTCGGCTCAATGGGTCATTTGGAGTCCGAGCAGCGACCTTAACTACTTTAGGGAGTGCTGGGGCATCACTCCCGACACTACCCGGTGAAATGCAAGGCGCCAAATTCAAAATCCAAAAGTTGAATTATTAAACATTCATCAATATACAAGTGTTGCATAGTCATCAAAAGCTCTGCTTCTTGGCAATATCACAGCGTTGTCAGATTTCAAGTAGGCTTTACGGCGAAAACACTACATTTGATTGTTTGAGGGTAGCACCTCCAATTTTTTACCATTAGCATAAATTCATAAACCATCGCGGTTCACACAAAACACATTTCACAGCGAAAACAAATTCCTTACCTTTTGAAGAACTTCTGCTGAGGGCTTCCCAAGTGTCCAACGAAGACATCCAATGGTTCTTTTGTTAGAAAAAGTAATTTATTATATCCATAAATCTACGTTTGGTTGGCGCATTATGTTCATAAAATACAGCGTCCACTCTCCCATTGAATTGTGAAGAGAACGCGTTCAACCTATACCTATACACTTGTCCAAGAACAATCAAACATCATTGATAATGTATCCTTAGGAACACTTTTATGTATATTTACTATAATATTTCAACCGGATTATAAACTGGGCGATAGGAAAGGAAAAAACCACAGCCCGTGAACGCGCATCCTCTTCTGTTTACATCCGATGACCACTTAGAAATTCTTCTTCTATTACCATCCAGAGCAACTAAACATCATCAAACACTGTCTAGAGACTGTTGACATCCAGTGGAAGCAATAGGTACTGCAATCTTACTCCCATATATGGTCATTTTCAATAGGGAGGGGTTCAAAATGAGGCAATGTGTCAAATACACTTTTTCCAGGACAGAAATTCCTCGGGTTTTCACCTGCTATATCCGTTATGTTATACTCACAGACAATATTTTAACACTCTTAGAAACTTCAGAGTGTTTCCTATCCAATAGTACTAATTATATGCATATCCTATTTTCTGGGCCTGAGTGGGAGGCATTTTACTTTGGGCACGCCAGACTCTCCAAAACCGTCACCTCGGGAGCCGCTCCCTAAGAAGTTAACTACTTAGGGAGTGGTGGGGCACTAGCATTCATCATTATACAAGTGTTGCATAGTCATCAAAAGCTCTGATTCTTGGCAATGTCACAGCGTTGTCAGATTTCAAAAAGGTTTTACGGCGAAAGGACAACATTTGATTGTTTGAGGATAGCACCTACAATATTTTTCCATTAGCATAAATTCATAAACCATTGCGGTTCACACAAAACCCATTTCACAGCGAAAACAAATCCCTTACCTTTTGAAGAACTTCTGCTGAGGGCTTCCCAAGTGTCCAACGAAGACATCCAATGGTTCTTTTGTTAGAAAAAGTCATTTATTATATCCATAAATCTCTGTTTGGTTGGCGCGTTATGTTCATAAAATACAGCGTCCACTCGCCCATTGAACCGTGAAGTGAACACGTTCAACCTATACCTATACACTTGTCCAAGAACAATCAAACATCATTGATAATGTATCCTTAGGAACACTTTTATGTATATTTACTATAATATTTCAACCGGATTATAAACTGGACGATAGGAAAGGAAAAAACCACAGCGCGCGCGAGTCCGTGAACACGCATCCTCTTCTGTTTACATCCTTTGACTAGTTCGAAATTCTTCTTCTATTACCATCCAGAGCAACCTAACATCACCAAACACTGTCTAGAGACTGTTGACATCCAGTGGAAGCAATAGGTACTGCAATCTTACTCCCATATATAGCTGTTTTCAATAGGGAGGGGTTCAAAATGAGGCAATGTGTCAAAAACATTTTTTCCAGGACAGAAATTCCTCGGATTTTCGCCTGCTATATCAGTTCTGTTATACTCACAGACAATATTTTAACACTCTTAGAAACTTCAGAGTGTTTCCTATCCAATAGTACTAATTATGTGCATATCCTAGTTTCTGGGCCTGAGTGGCAGGCCTTTTACTTTGGGCACGCCAGACTCTCCAAAACCGACACCTCAGCTGCAGCTCCCTAAGAAATTAACTAAATAGCCAAGTACTGTAGCCTACTCCTGACTGTCACGTTGTACAGTGCCATTTTTCCGTTCCATCCTAAAGTTAACCCAGATGGTTTTTCTTTTTTCTTGGAATAGAAACACCATAATATTAAGCTAATTAATTAAGCAACATTTCTTACAATCAGTCCCATATACTATGTTCTCACAAAAAACATTTTAAATTCTCTAGTACAGCCACTATTGAAGGCTATCAAATGATTCTCAAAGATGCCCTCTGGTTGTCAAACTAGCACTAAATAGCACTAATGCTACCAGTGGATGGCACATAAATAAGTAACGCTGCAACATTTAAAGGACAAACCACTGTACACAAGGGAAACTGTTGAGTGTGAAAAATCCAGCAGCATTGCAGGTCTTGACACACTCACACCAGTGCGCCTGGCACCTATTACCGTACCCTGTTCATGGCACTTCAATCTTTTGTTTTGCCCATTCACCCTCTGAATGGCACACCTACACAATCCATGTCTCAATGCTTAAAAATCCTAATTTAGCTTGTCTCCTCCCCTTCATCTACACTGATTGAAGTGTATTAACCTCTTGGGGATAATTAAGGAGCAGTGGGTCACAGGCGCCCCACCAATGACAACATCCGGAAAAATGTAGCGCACCAAATTTAAAATGCAAATGTGGTATTATAAAACATTCATAAAAATACAAGTGTTGCACAGTCTTGCACAAGCTTGGAATCTTGGCAATCTCACAGCGTTGTCAGATTTCAAAAAGGCTTTATGGTGAAAGCATAACATTTGATTGTCTGAGGACAGCGCCCTGTGTACTTCCACCATTAGCATAATAATAAAACCAGCACGGGTGTCACAAAATACATAAAAAGAGCTAAAATAAATTGCTTACCTTTGAAGATCTTCTGCTGATGGTAATCCGAAGTGTCCAAGCAATGTTCCTTTTGTTCGAAAAAGTATTTCTTTATATCCATAAAGCTCCGTTTGGTGGGGCGTTCTGTTCAGAAAATCCACCGTCCACTAGTCCCATTATACATGACAAAAAATATACCCATAAACTTTGTCCAAACAAATCAAACCACGTTTCTAATTGATCCTTAGGTACACTATTATGTATATTAACGATTATATTTCACACAGATAATATCTTGGATGATAGAAAAGTAAAAAACCGAGGCGCACGCTACCGGTCCTGTGGGCCACAGACAGAATTTACTTCCTCACTCCACTTGGATAAACTTCCTCTACTCCTCTAGTTTTCAAGGTAAACGCTTGAAACCGTGTCTAAAGACTGTGACATCTAGTGGAAGCCATAGGTACTGCAACCTGGAAGCTAGATTTAAGCATTTCCAATAGCAACCCATTGGAAAATGAGCAAGCTCACAAAATCACATTTCCCTGTACAACGGGCGAGTGGACGGTGGATTTTCTGAACATAACGCGCCAACCAAACAGAGATTTATGGATATAAACAATGACTTTTTCTAACAAAAGAAACATGAATTGTCTTGCTTTGACACTTCGGGTTGCCCTCAGCAGAAGATCATCAAAAGGTAAGCGATTTATTTTAGCTAATGCAGAAAATATGTGAGGTGCTATCCTCAAACAATCAAATGTTGTGCTTTCGCCGTAAAGCCTTTTTGAAATCTGACAACGCTGTGATATTGCCAAGAGTCTAAGCTTTTGAAGACTATGCAACACTTGTATATTGATGAATGTTTTATAATTCAACTTCTGGATTTTGAATTTGGCGCCTTACATTTCCCCACTAGCGCCCCAATGATTCGTAAAAGGTTAACGAGTTACCATCTCCCAAATTAAACTCAAGAATATATATATATATAAATTATATACCGATAACAGTCACTTATTAAAATCCTTACCTCATGTCAGTCTCTTTCTGAATTCGCAAGTACCCCAGCCTTTTCTGATTATTCAGTTCTACACAAATGTATTTAATTATTTATTTACTAACTAAATAATAACACAAAATACACATACACACTTACATGACACAAAAGTCCCTAGTGGACTGACATGGATAAGGGGTGGAGAAAATAGAGAGATGGGGAGAAAGGGTCATACATTTGTTAACTACGCTCACAGAAACCATATACCTTGCCACACGAGCCGCCACCCATTTGGGTAAGAAATGCAATGTATTTACGTGTAGTTGTCTTTTCCGTCGTCTCGCTGGACCAATCAACCCTTCTATGGGAAGGGCTCGATGGGTGTAAGGCTCTGGTTGTCCACCAGAGGTCACAATGTTCTTCTTCTTAGTTGTTTGTGGCTTCAATTTTGTTAACTATGCTCACAGTTTCTTCAGAACAGATCTTCAGATGCACCAATGATTGTCTGAGGTGAGCTTCTTGCCTCTTTTCTTCCTCGGGTAGATAGTCAAAGCTCTAGATCTCTTTATATGCACAGCTGCAGACTGTCAATGTTTTGGTCTAGTCAGTTTTTCTTCACCTCGTGTTGAGTTTCAGAGTTTCCAACCATTTCAACGTGTAGCCACGGCTTCACGTCTGGTGGTCTGAATATGTTAATTTATAGCAAATCCATTTAGCCTGTTTGGGCTAGGGGGCAGTGTTTGGAAGTTCGGAGAGTCTGGCGTGCCCAAAGTGAAATGCCTGTTACTCAGGTCCAGAAACTAGGATATGCAAATAATTGGTACTATTGGATAGAAAACACTCTGAAGTTTCTACAACTGTTAAAATAATGTCTGTGCGTATAACAGAACTGATATGGCAGGCGAAAATCAGATACATTTTTTTTGGCTTCCCTGTCCATTCTTATCCTTTCCCTATGAAAGGAATAGCTCACAGATTGCAGTACCTATGGCTTCCACTGGATGTCAACAGTCTTTAGACAAGGTTTCAGGCTTTTATTTTGAAAAATTAAGAAGTAGTTTAAGGAAATCCAGGTGTCACTCATTCTGGCTGTAGTCTTGTGGCGCGCGTGACTGAGAGTGCGCTCTTCGTTATTTATCTCCGGTATTGAACATAATACATTCTGTCTTAAATTGTATCGTATATTTACATATTAGGGTACCTGAGAATTGATTAGACACGTTGTTTGACTTGTTTGGACAATGTTTATCGTAACTTTTTTAGGTTTTCTATGTATATTGAACGAGTGGAACGGGTGGATTACTGAACAAAACGCGCCAACCAAACAGAGTTTTTGGGATATAAAGAGGGACTTTATCGAACAAAACAACCATTCTTTGTGTTCCTGTGACCCGTGGGATTGCAACCAGAGGAAGATCTTCAAAGGTAAGTGATTTATTTTATCGCTATATTTGATTTTGCAATGCATGCGCTGGTTTGAAATATATTTATATGCAGGAAGTATGCGAGGCGCTGTCCTCAGATAATCAAATGCTATACTTTCGCCATGAAGCCTATTGTAAATCGGACAAGGCGGTTCGATTACCAAGATTATAAGCTAAAGAATGGTGTACAACACTTGTGTTTTCATGAATGTTTAATATTACTATTTTTGTAATTTGAATTTGTCCCTCTGCATTTCGTCGAATGTTGTCGTAGGTGGGACGCTAAGAAGAAGTTAAGCACTCTGGTCAAAAAGGGTGGTTCCATCACACTGACACGCTCGTCTGACCTCATTCGGGGCGTGGCTTAGTTCATGTGCAATGGACATGAAAACTATGAAATCATTAGTAAACTAAAATCACATTCCTATCTTAACAAAATAGTTTAATCGTTCTCCATATTGGATGGAAACTTAACATACACAGTGCAAAAGCTCTTCAAGTTACAGTATTTTCGTTATACAGTTCTTAATGACATCACAAAATGAAAAACAATATGACATGATTAGTCTTTAGATCCCCACTGACCATTCTTAACATTCCTATCTTATAAATATTGTTCCAATATTACATTTTTTGGCCGTTATAGTTTTGGTGGCAAAAGTTTAATGGAGGACAAATGCATTCCTTTGGTTGGTACTGAAGAGCAGGAGAGGGTTCTCTGCTGCATAAGATTTACGATTAGCGTGAAGTGTCATAAAACTGGCCCAGCCGCCCCCCCCCCTCGGGAGGAGAGGGGCGTCTGGCTATTTGTCAGCCATTTGCCAAGCTGATCTGAGGCCTTGGATCTTCAACCAGGAGAGTCATGACACATCCCTGATAGTGATTATTTCTCCTTTGCCAAGATAATCCATCCACCTGACAGGTGTGGCATATCAAGAAGCAGCAGGATCATTACACAGGTGCACCTTGTAATGCGGACAATAAAAGGCCTCTATAAAATGTACAGTTTTGTTACACAACACAATGCTACAGATGTCTCATATTTTGAGGGAGTGTGCAATTGGCATGCTGACTGCAGGAATGTCCACCAAAGCCGCCTCCAACGTTGTTTTAGAGGATTTGGCAGTACGTCCAACTGGCCTCACAACTGCAGACCACGTGTATGGCGTCGTGTCAACATTGTGATGTCGGTGGGGTTATGGTATGGGCAAGCACAAGCTACGGACAACAAACACAATTGCATTTTATCGATGGCAATTTGAATGATCCAGAGACCATTCATCCATCGCCATCACCTCATGTTTTAGCAGAATAATGCACAGCCCCATGTCACAAGGATCTGTACACAATTCCTGGAAGCTGAAAATGTCACAGTTCTTTCATGGCCTGCATATTCACGGCACTCTATCCCAACTCTTCCAAATGTACTTTTGTTTTTGTTCGGTGCGGTGATAGAGTGCTGTTTGAACTAAGGATAAGACTTTGAGTCTTGTTTTAAAAGTAAAATTTGTATAAATTGTTTAATTGATTTTCTCTTTTTTGCCCCTTCCCTTTTGATGTCCAGTTGATTTGATTTGGCTGCTATGATTTCATAACTTGTTGATGTAATTGCTTATTATTTATTTAAATATTGATTTTCTGAAATTATTATCTTTTAAATTGATTGAAATTTAAATGATGTATGACTCATGCATAACCAAATAAAATGACCGAAAATGTATAACATTACTATTTATATATTGTAACAAAGATGTAACTATCACAACATTGGGATATGCATCCACTATTGAGGAACTCATACACTTATGTAAGCCTCATTTAAAATACAAAAGTATCAGTGTTCATGTGATAACAATACAGAACAGATTAACTGGAATTTCATTTACTCTCATGGGTGGCCAAAAATAGCTATCTGAAAGCCACAACCCTACTAAGCTGTGCCACCAGTCTTCTGATCTGACCTACTGGGTCATATCTCAATAACCCAGCATCAACAACCCAAACTTGATATACATTTTTTTAACAACAACTAAGTGACCCAATACCTGCAACCCAGCATATGGGTCATCCAAACAACCCAGCCTTTTTAGAAGCATTCCTAAAGTAGCCTATCTACATCAAGCCTTTTCTAAAGTCCATGTACATGCACGTGTAGAAAATAACTGAATATCTTAGAAGAGTGACAACATTGATGCTACAAAGTTCATAATCAGATACAGTACCAGTCAAAAGTTTGGACATACCTAATCGTTCAAGGGTTTTTCTTTAATTTGACTATTTTCCACATTGTAGAATAATAGTAAAGACATCAAAACTATGAAATAACACATATGGAATCATGTTGTAACCAAAAAAGTGTATATATTGTAGATTTTAGATAATTCAAAGTAGCCACCCTTTAACTTGATGACAGCTTTGAACATTCTCTCAACCAGCTTCACCTGGAATGCTTTTCCAACAGTCTTGAAGGAGTTCCCACATACGCTGAGCAATTGTTGGCTGCTTTTCCTTCACTTTTTGGTCCAACTCATCCAAAACCATCTCAATTGGGTTGAGGTCGGGTGATTGTGGAGGCCAGGTCATCTGATGCAGCACTCCATCACTCTCCTTGTTGGTCAAATAGCCCTTACACAGCCTGGAGGTGTGTTGGATCATTGTCCTGTTGAAAAATAAATGATAGTCCCACTAAGCGCAAACCAGGTGGGATGGCGTATCGCTACAGAATGCTGTGGTAGCCATCCTCATTAAGTGTGCCTTGAATTCTAAATAAATCACTGACAGTGTCACCAGCAAAGCACCCCATACCATCACACCTCCTCCTCCGTGCTTCACGGAGGAAACCACACATGCGGAGATCAATCGTTCACCAACTCTGCATCTCACAAAGACACGGCGGTAGGGAGTAAAAATCTCACATTTAGACTCATCAGACCAAAGGACAGATTTCCACCGGTCTAATATCCATTGCTCGTGTTTCTTGGCCCAAGCAAGTCTCTTCTTATTATTGGTGTCCTTTAGTAGTAGTTTCTTTGCAGCAATTCGACAATGAAGGCCTGATTCACGCAGTTTCCTCTGAACAGTTGATGTTGAGATGTGTATGTTACTTGAACTCTGTGAAGCATTTATTTGGCCTGAGGCTGGTAACTCTAATTAACTTATCCTCTGCAGCAGAGGTAACTCTGGGTCTTCCACTCCTGTGGCGGTCCTCATGAGAGCCAGTTTCATCATAGCGCTTCATGGTTTTTGCGACTTCACTTGAAGAAACTTTCAAAGTTCTTGACATTTTCCACAATGACTGAACTACATGTCTTAAAGTTATGATGGACTGTCATTTATCTTTGCTTATTTGAGCTGTTCTTGCCATAATATGGACTTGGTCTTTCATCAAATAGGGCTATCTTCTGTATACAGCCCCAACTTTGTCATAACAAGAAATTCCACAAATTAACTTTTAACAATGCACACCTGTTAATTGAAATGCATTCCAGGTGACTACCTCATGAAGCTGGTGAGAGAATTCCAAGAGTGTGCAAAGGTGTCATAAAATATGTTTTGATTTGTATAACACTTTTTTGGTTACTACATGATTCCATGTGTGTTATTTCATAGTTTTGATGTCTTTACTATTATTCTACAATGTAGAAAATAGTAAAAATAAAGAAAAACCCTTGAATGAGTAGGTGTGTCCAAACTTTTGACTGGTACTGTATATATAAATTATGTTTTATCAGCGGGTGCTGCAGCACCCCTAATTCCTGTGCTGCAGTAACAGATGTGAAATCACATTACCCAAGTGCTGCAATTAGTCTCACTCGCTCACGGGTTAATGAGTTTGTGAAAATGGGTGACCCATTCCTCATTAGATAGTTTCTCACGCACTGATGAGAGAGAGAGAAACAAGGGTATGTGGTAACCACCCAATGGAAATAGTAAACCACTATGCATGGGGAAATGGAAATCTACTACTGGGGATACGGTAACCTTCTCAAATCTCTCTCACATTCTCACTGCAGAACTCAACGTTCATACACGTTCTCCAAACGTCAAACTTTGAAGTGTTTTTGTTGCTCCTGCTGCTCTGTACCATTCCATTCTTCCAAACATCAAATTTCACAGTTAATGGTTAAGTTCAGGCACTTATTCTGAATGGTTAAGGTAAGGGTTAAGGTTTGGGATAGGGTTAAAACAAAATAAAAATAAAAAACTGTGTCCACAACTGGGATTGAATGCAACCTTCTGATCCAGAGTCACGGGATTATGCCTATCTGCCACCCACATCCACAACGCCTTAGCAAAACCCAAGCCTACTTGATGGTACTAGCGCTCACTGTTTTCCCTAATGGCTGGTTTTGAAGGCATTTACCAACATCCTCAGGACATGGACAGAGGTCCAATTTTGACATCAATCTTGAATGACCTGGATGAACTTGATCTAAGCGATTACATTAATATACTATAGAAAGAAAATGTAACTTCTATAGGGGCATATGGTAACCTACTATAGGGATCATGGTTACCCAGAAAAGGAGGATATGGCAATATGCCTGACAAAGATCTTCCAGTCAAAATGTTGCAAAATAAAATCACATGAGTAACTGAAAACAGGGAGGGAGTGTATATATCTATATTATTTTTAGAAACATGACTTGATGCAGAGGTCAGAGATAGGCAGCAAATAGATACCCCGGGGAGTAAGTCTTCTAGGCCACAATGGAGGACATTAAAGCAACCAATTAGCAATCAATTACTGACATGTCTCTCTTCTGTACCTTTTGTTTAGTTAGTGTAGAGCAGGCTACTGCTGGGGAAACCCCATTCAGATACCAGGCACCTGCTGTGTGTGTGTGTGAATGGGGGGGGGGGGTTATATGGTATCTCAGTGATATGTGGCTCCTGCCTGAGAATGTTACTGTCTTAAATGAGAGTTAAGGAAGAAGAATGTTGTAATTACTGGGTTGGGTTTAGAGAGACTGATGGACGGACAAACAGGACACTTCCATGTGTTTTTTGAACCAACACTCACTTACATCCTCTTCTCACTGTGTGAGAAAGAGAGAGAATAAAGTAAGCGAGAAAAGTAGGGCTGTATATTTGGAGCTATGTTTTGACAAATGGTGGTGAAGGATGTTGAGTACACGCACACACACACACACACACACACACACACACACACACACACACACACACACACACACACACACACACACACACACACACACACACACACACACACACACACACACACACACACACACACACACACACGATTCACACCTAGGGAGAAATGGCATGTGTGGAGGCTCAGGGTGACTATCATATTAACTCTACATCCCAACAGCCAGTATCTATCATCATCAACACTAACGTCTGCTCTGAGCCTCAGGTATAATTTCTCTCTAGCATTGGTTTACACCTGGCGCTAACTTGCGTCCTTTGTCCTGATCTTCTACACATTCTGATTGTGCCCACATTTTAAGAAATATGTCTACACATGGTATTAAAATGTGTGTCATATCCGCCACTGTATCTGCATTGTGACCAGATATCCTGGTCCATCCCTGTATGGTAATTATTTGACAGCTATTATTTCAAAATAATATTAATTTATTTTAAGACAAATATTGATGCCATAATTCAATGGTGCCTGTCAATAATTTTAGAAGGCGTGATGGATAATTATGATTTAAATGGTTTCACTGGCTCCCGAGTGGCGCAGCGGTCTAAGGCACTGCATCTCAGTGCTAGAGGTGTCACTACTGACCCTGGTTTGATCCTGGGCTGTATCACAACCGGCCGTGACTGGAGTCCCATAGGGGGGTGCACAATTGGCCCAGTGTCATCCGGGGTAGGGAAGGGTTTGGTCGAGGTAGGCAGTCATTGTAAAATAAGAAATGGCCTGCCTAGTTAAATAAAACAAAAATTGTCTTTTGATCGTCTACACCTGTCGGAAAATTTGGGCACAATCAGAATGTGGACAAGATCAGGACAAAGGATGCATGTTAGAACCAGGTATATAACGGGACTTCTCTCTCTCTCCCTCCTGTTTGTCTCTGGCTCTCTCCATGTTTTCCCTCTGCCTGTATCTTAAATCCCTTCCCTGTCCTTCCCTGTCCATCTCTATGTTTCTCTTCCTCTCTCTTTCCCTCGCATTGTCTCCATCACTGTTTATCTCAAATTAAATAAAATCTAATTTTATTTGTCACATGCGCCGAATACAACAGGTGTATTACAGTGAAATGCAATGGGCTTACTTACAAGCCCTTATTAACCAACAATGCAGTTTTTAAAAAAAATACCTAAAAAAAAGAAGAAATAAAGTAACAAATAATTAAGTAAAATAACAATAGTGAGGCTATATACAGGGGGTACCGGTACAGAGTCAATGTGCGGGGCACCGGTTAGTCGAGGTAATATATGCATGTAGGTAGAGTTATTAAAGTGACTTATGCATAGATAATAACAGAGAGTAGCAGCAGCGTAAAAGAGGGGGGGCAATGCAGTAGTATGGGTAGCCATTTGATTAGATGTTCAGTAGTCTTATGGCTTGGGGGTACAAGCTGTTTAGAAGCCTCTTGGCCTGGCCCTAGACTTGGCGATCCGGTACCACTTGCCGTGCGGTAGCAGAGAGAACAGTCTATGACTAGGGTGGCTGGAGTCTTTGACAATTCTTTGGGCCTTCCCCTGACACTGCCTTTTATAGAGGTGTTACTTGCCTCGAAGTGAGCATAGAAGTAATTTAGCTTGTCTGGTAGACTCGTGTCACTGGGCAGCTCTCGGCTGTGCTTCCCTTTGTAGTCTGTAATTGTTTGCAAGCCCTGCCACATCCGACGAGCATTGGAGCCGGTGTAGTATGATTTGATCTTAGTCCTGTATTGACGTTTTGCCTGTTTGATGGTTTGTCGGAGGGCATATCAAGATTTCTTATAAGCTTGCGAGTCCCGCTCCTTGAAAGCGGCAGTTCTACCCTTTAACTCAGTGCGAATGTTGTCTGTAATCCATGGCTTCTGGTTGGGGTATGTACGTACAGTCACTGTGGGGACGACGTCATCGATGCACTTATTGATGAAGCCAGTGACTGATGTGGTGTACTCCTCAATGTCATCGAGAAGAATCCCGGAACATATTCCAGTCTGTGCTAGCAAAACAGTCCTGTAGCTTAGCATCTGCTTCATCTGACCACTTTTTTATTGACAGTCACTGGTGCTTCCTGCTTTAGTTTTAGCTTGAAAGCAGGAATCAGGAGGATAGAATTATAGTCAGATTTACCAAATGGAGGGCAGGGGAGAGCTTTGTATGCATCTCTGTGTGTGGAGTAAAGGTGGTCTAGCGTTTGTTTTTCCTTCTGGTTGCACATTTAACATGCTGATAGAAATGAGGTAAAACAGATTTAAGTTTCCCTGCATTAAAGTCCCCGGCCACTAGGAGCGCCGCCTCTGGATGAGCGTTTTCCTGTTTGCTTGTGGCGGTATACAGCTCATTGAGTGTTTGTCTTAGGGCCAGCATCAGTCTGTGGTGGTATGTAGACAGCTACGAAAAATACTGATGAAAACTCTCTACTCTCTAGGTAGATAGCGTGGTCTACAGCTTATCATGATATACTCTACCTCAGGCGAGCAAAACCTTGAGACTTCCTTAGATATTGTGCACCAGCTATTGTTTACTGATATACATAGACCACCACACCTTGTCTTACCAGAGGCTGCTGTTCTATCCTGCCGATGCAGTGTGCAACCCGCCAGCTGTATGTTAATCATGTCAGTTTTTAATTTCCCTTTTGACGGTTATATGTGCATTTCGTTTTCCATCTCTTTCTCCTGCAAATGACGGGGATGAGGGCCTGTTCGGGTGTCTGGAGTAAATTACTCTTGTCCGACTCATTAAAGAGAAATTCTTCGTCCAGTTCAAGGTGAGTAATCACTGTTCTAATTTCCAGAAGCTCTTTTCGGTCATAAGAGATGGTAGCAGCAACATTTTGTACAAAATAAGTTACCATAAATGCAAAAAAACTAACAAAATAGCACTGTTGGTTAAGAGCCCATGAAACGGCAGCCATCCTCTCAAGCGCCATCTCTGTCCCTGTGAGTATGAATGTGTGTCTGTATATACAGTGGCAAGAAAAAGTATGTGAACCCTTTGGAAATACCTGGATTTCTACATAAATTGGTCATAACATTTTATCTGATCTTCATCTAGGTTCACAACAATAGACAAACACCGTCTGCTTAAACTAATAACACACAAACATTTATATGTTTTCCTGTCTTTATTGAACACACTGAAAACATTCACAGTGCAGGGTGGGAAAAGTATGTGAACCCTTGGATTTAGTAACTGGTTGACCCACCTTTGGGAGCAATAACCTCAACCAAACGTTTTCTGTAGTTACAGATCAGACCTGCACAACGGTCAGAAGGAATTTTGGACCATTCCTCTTTACAAAACTGTTTCAGTTCAGCAATATTCTTGGGATGTCCGGTGTGAACTGCTCTCTTGAGGTCATGGCACAACATCTCAAATCGGGTTGAGGTCAGGACTCTGACTGGGCCAATCCAGAAGGCGTATTTTCTTCTGTTGAAGCCATTCTGTTTTTGGTTTACTTCTATGTTTTGGGTCGTTGTCCTGTTGCATCACCCAACTTCTGTTGAGCTTCAATTGGGGGACAGATAGCCTAACATTCTCCAGCAAAATGTCTTGATAAACTTGGGAATACATTTTTCCGTCGATGATAGCAAGCTGTCCAGGCCCTGAGGCAGCAAAGCAGCTCCAAACCATGACGCTCCCTCCACCATACTTTACAGTTGGGATGAGGTTTTGATGTTGGTGTGCTGTGCCTTTTTTTCTCCACACAGAGTTGTGTGTTCCTTCCAAACAACTCAATTGTAGTTTCATCTGTCCACAGAATATTTTGCCAGTAGCGTTGTGGAACATCCAGGTGCACTTTTGTAAACTTCAGACATGCAGCAATGCTTTTTTTGGACAGCAGTGTCTTTTTCAGTGGTGTCCTCCCATGAACACCATTCTTGTTTAGTGTTTTACATAAGGTAGGCTCGTCAACAGGGATGTTAGCATGTTCCAGAGATTTCTGTAAGTCTTTAGCTGACACTTTAGGATTCTTCTTAACCTCATTGAGCTTAACCTCAGCTTATGCATGTCAACATTCTAAATCTTAGGTCTTCTGAGATCTCTTTTGTTCGAGGCATGGTTCACATCAGGCAATGCATGCTTCTTGTGAATATCAAACTCAAATTTTGTGAGTGTTTTTTATAGGGCAAGGCAGCTCTAACCAACATCTCCAATCTCGTCTCATTGATTGGACTCCAAGTTAGCTGACTCCTGACTCCAATTAGCTTTTGGAGAAGTCATTAGCCTAGGGGTTCACATACTTTTTCCAACCTACACTGTGAATGTTTAAAGGATGTATTCAATATAGACAAGAAAAATACAACAATTTGTGTGTTATTACTTTAAGCACACTATGTTTGTCTATTGTTGTGACTTAGATGATGATTGGATCAAATTTTATGACCAATTTATACAGAAATCCAAGTAATTCCAAAGGGTTCAAAAACTTTTTCTTGCCACTGTAGGTGTGTACTGTCTAGATTCTTTGTTATCAGTGCTTTTGTGTGTGATTTAGCTAGTGTTAACCCTTTCACACGTACCATCACACGGGTGTGATCGTTCACACCCTTGTGATTAGAACGCTTATTTAGAACGCTTATTTAGAACGCTTATTTAGAATGGCCACAATCAGCATTTGAGCTGGCCACTTTTTTCAGAAACTATTTACACAAAAACAGTCCTTACAAAGTTAGGTCCAGAATGTGAGCAGTTTTTTGGAGATGCAATGTTCCGATATTCACAAAAGTACGGCAGGTAGCCTAGTGGTTAGAATCTTGGACTAGTAACCGGAAGGTTGCAAGATCGAATCCCTGAGGTGACAAGGTAAAAAATATGTCGTTCTGCCCCTGAACAAGGCAGTTAATAACTAGACAGGGAGCGGTGGGTCGCTACCACCAGGTAAAATGTAAAGCGCCAAATTCAAAATCCCAAAGTTGAATTATTAAAAATCCACCAATATACAAGTGTTTCATACTCATCAAAAGCTCTGTTTCTTGGCAATATCACAGCGTTGTCAGATTTCAAAAAGGCTTTACGGCGAAAGCAATACATTTGATTGTTTGAGGGTAGCACCTCACATACTTTCTCATAGCCATGAATTCATTAGCCAGCGTGGCACACACATAACACATTTCACAGCAAAAAGAAATCAATTACCTGTTGAAGAACTTCTGCTGAGGTCATCCTAAGTGTCCAACGAAGACAATCCATGGTTCTTTTGTTAGAAAAAGTCATGTATTATATCCATAAATCTCCATTTGATTCGCGCGTTATAATCAGAAACTACAGCGTCCACACCTCCATTGAAACGTGACTAGAACTCGTTCAACTTATACCTATAAACTTGTCCAAGAACAATCAAACATCATTTTAAATGTATCCTTAGGAACACTTTTACATATATTTACTATAATAAATCAACCGGAATATAAACTGAGCTCTAAAGACGGTAAAAAACACAGTGCGCGCTTCCCAAGAGCGCGCGCCCAGTCCTATAGAGTTCCAAAGAGGCACTTCCTTATTCCCTCTTCTTCTCTGCTCTAAAGCATCTGAACAGAATCAAAACACTGTCTCGAGACTGTTGACATCTAAAGGAAGCGATAGGTACTGCATTCATATGCCCTTATATGGGCATTTTCATGAGGGAGGGGNCTCTGTGAAAACCACTTTCTCCAGGACAGAAATTCCTCTGGGTTTTGCCTGCCATATCCGTTCTGTTTTACTCACAGACAAATGGTTAACAGTTTTACAAAATTCAGAGTGTTTCCTATCCAATGGTACCAAATATGTGCATATCCTATTTTCTGGGCCTGAATGGGAGGCATTTTACTTTGGGCACGCCAGGCTCTCCAAAACGGTCAAGTTGTGCAGTGATCCCTGAGAGGTTAACACTTTTAGAAAATTCAGAGTGTTTCCTATCCAATGGTACTAAATATGTGCATATCCTATTTTCTGGGCCTGAATGGGAGGCATTTTACTTTGGGCACGCCAGGCTCTCCAAAACGGTCACCTCGTGCGCTGCTCCCTAAGAAGTTAATAATTCAACTTTTGGATTTTGAATTTGGCGCCTTGCATTTCACCTGGTAGTGTCGGGAGTGGGGCGCTTGCGCACCACTGATCCCTAAGAAGTTAACACTATGATTAAAGGTTAATTGGCCTCAAACAATCGCATGGCATGCTTTTGCTGTAAAGCCTACTGTAAATCGGACAGTGCAGTTAGATTAACAATAATTTAAGCTTTCAACCGATATAAGACAATTGTATGTACATAAATGTTTAATATCCATCATTTTTATCATTATTTATTTGAATTGCACGCCCTCCAGTTTCACCAGAAGTTGTCCCGCTAGCGGGACGCCTAGCCCGCATGTGCATGCAGTACTTAGCCTTGCCTGAGGTTCTCAGTTATGTGGATATTTGAAAAATAATAAAACAATGAAAATAATAAAGTAACTACATAAACCCTTACAATGTCATTATAAATAAGATGCCTAAATATAAAGCCCTCCCTCACAGACACCTCTCTAACAACGTTTTATCACATATGAAAAACCTTTTAAAGGATTAAGGGCATGGTCAATAGACACTTGTAACCGTAAACCCTATGTGACCTAAATGTTTAAGCAAACAGTATTTAGAAGTTCTAACTTCATTTATCCATTATTAAAAGTTACAGCAGATGCATGAATATATTCCTTTAACATTGATTATATGGTTATATCCCTTTTATACTATGCATATCATTTAAGCACATTCCTCATCCTTACAAATGGGACAGTCCCCCCTTTGACACATTGCACAGAAAAATGGTTCAGGATGATGAAAATGTACATCTCTATTTTCCTTTGTACACCACTTGCAACTCCTTCTTTTACAACAAGGTTTGTGTACATTAACAACCTCATAACCATTAGAGTCTTGTGCATTGCCAAAGACAGGAAGTTCATCAAGATAATCATAACAAGCATATCCACCTCCTGGTGTAACTCCATATAGGCAGTTTGGGGTTCCAAAAGGACAGTCCAATGGTCCTCCAAGGGCATTGCATTCTTTGCCATATCTGTCCGTATATTGTCCAGGAGCCCCAGGAACGGGACTCACTACCACAGGTGGAGGACAAATGCCCATTGACATTTGATATCCACACAAATATTGATTCAAAACCTGATTTAATCACATCTCTTGCTTTATATTCATTAGGAACTCCTCTGGGTTGTCCAATTGCATTTAAGCTCTTTTTACCCTATGTGTTGTGGTCTGCTGTCATTGTGATTCAATAATGGTAACCTGCTGTACTGCTCTAACCAGTGTACAAAGTCCTGCCCATTTTGCTGGTAAAACATTCAATAGTTTTTGGATGTGTGGGAAAAATAAACTATCTGCTATACCTATGTCTTGGTTTTTTAGCATTGATAAATGATTAAGGTCATTCATAGTAATTTTCCACTCATCCATTCCTCTATTTACTTTTAAGTTACACCCCTCATTATCCCAAATAACTTCCCCTACCACTGGATGATGGTTCCATCCACATAGTGCTTTTTCTGGTAAAGGTTTGCTTCTCCTGATTGTGAAAGATTTCCTAATTCCAATTCCTGTCATTATTTGGGCTGAGATTAGAATACTAATCCTACTCTTTTCCAAAAGAGATTTAGAAGAGACCTGTTTTCTTATTCTATGTTTGGAATGCTGTATGACTGTAGGTGGGTCTGTTACCATTGCTCCTAGGTTCGTCAGTATTGCTGTCCAGGGCATTCCTTCATCTTTCAGCTGGTCTGGTTTCACTTGTCTGTTCAGAGGGCCATTCAAGGGCTGAGAAGTCGATTGTAGGGAAACCTTCTTCCCCTTCTTCCTGTGGTATTTCTCCTTCCAATCGGAACTGGCTTCCGTCAGAGGAAGCATTGATTGTAGGGAAGTCTCTTTCCCATTCTTCTGCTGGCATTTCTTGGTCCCATTGGAAAGGGCTTCCGTCAAGTGTAGAGTAGGTATATCGTCAGGAGTAACAGGCATGTCACTCCCCCCCCATCTCTGGACTTTCTGGTCCCTCAGGAGAGAATATCCGTTGTCTGCAAGTTTCTGCACCTGCTTCGTCCTCTGCTTCTTTCTGGTTCCCGCTGGGCGCATTGACATCTTGGATCCTGCCTGGCGCATCGACGTCTTGGCTCCTGCCTGCCGCATCACCTGCCACTCGTGCTAAATCTGTCTATGATGACAAATTTGTACCTTTTGCTGCACACTGGTTTTATCATATCCACATAATCCATTACAATGTGTCGAAATGGTCCTTCTGGGACCGGTATGTGGCCTATGGGTGTAGTTATTCCTTTACGTATGTTATTTTGCACACGTACTTCACATTCCGTCAATACTTCATCTACTGTTGCCTGTAGGTATGGTGACCAGTATCCTTGTTTTTAATTTTTCTTATTACCTCCCCCCTTGTGCAATGGTCTAGACCATGCACATCATTAATAAGCAAATTCAACAAGGTGGTAGATGCTACTATGGCTCCATCATGGGATCTCCATATTCCTTTCCTGTCTATGGAAGCACCCCTTTGTTTCCACATAGATTGTTCATAAATCCCAGCTCGAGGTTGGATTTGAATTAGGTCAGTAGGAGACGCTAAGGATACAAGACTTATCGAAGGGGCTGTTAGTATTGGAACATTCATTTAGAAGCCTTTTTAGCTGCTTCACCTGCTGCATTGTTTCCTTTTTCAACAAAGTAATTTCCTTTTTTGTGTGCCTGACATTTTATTATCGCAAATTTTCTAGGATACATCAATGCCGCCATCAACTTCACAATTTGTGATGTTGCATGGATATACCATCACTTTTATTGAATCCTTTCTGTTTCCAAACTGCTCCAAACAAATGACATACACCATGTCCATAAACTGAATCAGTATAAATATTAACTGTCTTTCCTTTCCCTAGCACACATGCTGCAGTCAGTGCCTTAAGTTCTGCCAATTGGGCTGAACATGGTTGAGGACAAAACTCCAATTTTTCCCTCATTCAATATTTTCCCTGTTTTCTTACCACTGCATACCATGCATGGTTTCCTATATAGTCTTTATAGCTTGAGCTGTCTACAAAGTAATTTTCCAAATCAATTCCTTCTCTGTCTAGCAATGATATAGATTCAAGATCTGGACGCAGCTTAATAAACATTAGAGATTCTGCTACACAATCGTGCTTTCCTTTCAAATTCCAATTCCACCCAGAGTGCATTGTATGTCAACAAACATGGCTCCACACATAGCTGGAATGAGCTTAGCTCATCATAATCAGTACAACCTTCAAAAAAGTTTTTTACACACATACAGTGAGGGAAAAAAGTATTTCATCCCCTGCTGATTTTGTACGTTTGCCCACTGACAAAGAAATGATCAGTCTATAATTGTAATGGTAGGTTTATTTGAACAGTGAGAATAACAACAAAAAAATCCAGAAAAACGCATGTGAAAAATGTTATAAAATGATGTGCATTTTAATGAGGGAAATAAGTATTTGACCCCCTCTCAATCAGAAAGATTTCTGGCTCCCAGGTGTCTTTTATACAGGTAACGAGCTGAGATTAGGAGCACACTTAAAGGGAGTGCTCCTAACCTCAGCGTGTTACCTGTATAAAAGACACCTGTCCACAGAAGCAATCAATCAATCAGATTCCAAACTCTCCACCATGGCCAAGACCAAAGAGCTCTCCAAGGATGTCAGGGACAAGATTGTAGACCTACACAAGGCAGGAATGGGCTACAAGACCAGCGCCAAGCAGTTTGGTGAGAAGGTGACAACAGTTGGTGCGATTATTCGCAAATGGAAGAAACACAAAAGAACTGTCAATCTCCCTCGGCCTGGGGCTCCATGCAAGATCTCACCTCGTGGAGTTGCAATGATCATGAGAACGGTGAGGAATCAGCCCAGAACTACACGGGAGGATCTTGTCAATGATCTCAAGGCAGCTGGGACCATAGTCACCTAGAAAACAATTGGTAACACACTACGCCATGAAGGACTGAAATCCTGCAGCGCCCGCAAGGTCCCCCTGCTCAAGAAAGCACATATACATGCCCGTCTGAGGTTTGCCAATGAACATCTGAATGATTCAGAGGACAACTGGGTGAAATTGTTGTGGTCAGATGAGACCAAAATGGAGCGCTTTGGCATCAACTCAACTCGCCGTGTTTGGAGGAGGAGGAATACTGCCTATGACCCCAAGAACACCATCCCCACCGTCAAACATGGAGGTGGAAACATTATGCTTTTGGGGTGTTTTTCTGCTAAGGGGACAGGACAACTTCACCGCATCAAAGGGACGATGGACGGGACCATGTAGCGTCAAATCATGGGTGAGAACCTCCTTCCCTCAGCCAGGGCATTGAAAATGGGTCGTGGATGGGTATTCCAGCGTGACAATGACCCAAAACACACGGCCAAGGCAACAAAGGAGAGGCTCAAGAAGAAGCGCATTAAGGTCCTGGAGTGGCCTAGCCAGTCTCCAGACCTTAATCCCATAGAAAATCTGTGGAGGGAGCTGAAGGTTCGAATTGCCAAAATTCAGCCTCGAAACCTTAATGACTTGGAGAAGAACTGCAAAGAGGAGTGGGACAAAATCCCTCCTGAGATGTGTGCAAACCTGGTGGCCAACTACAAGAAACGTCTGACCTCTGTGATTGCCAACAAGGGTTTTGCCACCAAGTACTAAGTCATGTTTTGCAGAGGGGTCAAATACTTATTTCCCTCATTAAAATGCAAAGCTAACTAAAAAGCAGCATTCCCCAAGAGAGGATGGCTTTCACTTTAGCAGTGATACATTCATGAACTTCTTTGAGGAAAAGATCATGATCATTAGAAAGCAAATTACGGACTCTTCTTTAAATCTGCGTATTCCTCCAAAGCTCAGTTGTCCTGAGTCCACACAACTTTGCCAGGACATAAAATCAAGAGAGACACTCAAGGTTTTTAGTACCATATCTCTTGACACATTGATGA
>QNTS01000029.1:1123902-1145245 GCA_003317085.1 Hucho hucho | reverse complement strand
CTCGTGCTCCTAGACCTTAGTGCTGCTTTTGATACCATCGATCACCACATTCTTTTGGAGAGATTGGAAACCCAAATTGGTCTACATGGACAAGTTCTGGCCTGGTTTAGATCTTATCTGTCGGAAAGATATCAGTTTGTCTCTGTGGATGGTTTGTCCTCTGACAAATCAACTGTAAATTTCGGTGTTCCTCAAGGCTCTGTTTTGGGACCACTATTGTTTTCACTATATATTTTACCACTTGGTGATGTCATTCGGAAACATAATGTTAACTTTCACTGCTATGCGGATGACACACAGCTGTACATTTCGATGAAACATGGTGAAGCCCCAAAATTGCCCTCCCTGGAAGCCTGTGTTTCAGACATAAGGAAGTGGATGGCGGAAAATTTTCTACTTTTAAACTCTGACAAAACAGAGATGCTAGTTCTAGGTCCCAAGAAACAAAGAGATCTTCTGTTGAATCTGACAATTCATCTTGATGGTTGTACAGTCGTCTCAAATAAAACTGTGAAGGACCTCGGCGTTACTCTGGACCCTGATCTCTCTTTTGACGAACATATCAAGACTGTTTCAAGGACAGCTTTTTTCCATCTACGTAACATTGTAAAAATCTGAAACTTTCTGTCCAAAAATGATGCAGAAAAGTTAATCCATGCGTTTGTAACTTCAAGGTTAGACTACTGCAATGCTTTACTTTCCGGCTACCCGGATAAAGCACTAAATAAACTTCAGTTAGTGCTAAACACGGCTGCTAGAATCTTGACTAGAACCCAAAAATTTGATCATATTACTCCAGTACTAGCCTCTCTACACTGGCTTCCTGTTAAGGCAAGGGCTGATTTCAAGGTTTTACTGCTAACCTACAAAGCATTACATGGGCTTGCTCCTATCTATCTTTCCGATTTGGTCCTGCCGTACATACCTACACGTACGCTACGGTCACAAGACGCAGGCCTCCTTACTGTCCCTAGAATTTCTAAGCAAACAGCTGGAGGCAGGGCTTTTTCCTATAGAGCTCCATTTTTATGGAATAGTCTGCCTATCCATGTGAGAGACGCAGACTCGGTCTCAACCTTTAAGTCTTTATTGAAGACTCATCTCTTCAGTAGGTCCTATGATTGAGTGTAGTCTGGCCCAGGAGTGTGAAGGTGAACGGAAAGGCTGGAGCAACGAACCACCCTTGCTGTCTTTGCCTGGCCGGTTCCCCTCCACTGGGATTCTCTGCCTCTAACCCTATTACAGGGGCTGAGTCACTGGCTTACTGGTGCCGTGGCGGAGATCTTGTGGGCTATACTCGGCCTTGTCTCAGGATGGTAAGTTGGTGGTTGAAGATATCCCTCTAGTGGTGTGGGGACTGTGCTTCGGCAGAGTGGGTGGTGGTTATATCCTGCCTGTTTGGCCCTGTCCGGGGGTATCGTCGGACGGGGCCACAGTGTCTCCCGACCCCTCCTGTCTCAGCCCCCAGTATTTATGCTGCAGTAGTTTATGTGTCGGGGGGCTAGGGTCCGTCTGTTATATCTGGAGTATTTCTTCTCTTATCTGGTGTCCTGTGTGAATTTAAGTATGCTCTCTCTAATTATCTCTCTCTTTTTTTGCTTCTTCTCTCTCTCTCGGAGGACCTGAGCATTAGGACCATTCCTCAAGGCCTACCTGGCCTGATGACTCCTTGATGTCCCGAGTCCACCTGGCCGTGCTGCTTCTCCAGTTTCAACTGTTCTGCCTGTTTTATGAACATTTTAAAATCTTGTCCATGTTCTGTTATAATTTGCACCCGGCACAGCCAGAAGAGGACTGGCCACCCCTCACAGCCTGGTTCCTCTCTAGGTTTCTTCCTAGGTTTTGGCCTTTCTAGGGAGTTTTTCCTAGCCACCGTGCTTTTACACCTGCATTGCTTGCTGTTTGGGGTTTTAGGCTGGGTTTCTGTACAGCACTCTGTGACATCAGCTGATGTAAGGGGGGCTTTATAAATACATTTGATTTGATTTGATTTGATTAAAATGCAAATCAATTTATAACATTTTTCACATGCGTTTTTCTGGATTTTTTTGTTGTTATTCTGTCTCTCATTGTTCAAATAAACCTACCATTAAAATTATAGACGGATCATTTCTTTGTCAGTGGGCAAACGTACAAAATCAGCAGGGGATCAAATACTTTTTTCCCTCACTGAACAGGGGGTACCTGTACCGAGTACTGCTTTCCGTGTGGTAGCAGAGAGAACAGTCTATGACTAGGGTGGCTGGAGTCTTTGGCAATTTTTAGGGCCTTTCTCTGACACCGCCTGGTATAGAGGTCCTGGATGGCAGGAAGCTTGGCCCCAGTGATGTACTGGGCTGTGCGCACTACCCTCTGTAGCACCTTGTGGTCAGAGGCCAATTAGTTGCCATACTAGGCAGTGATGCAACCAGTCAGGATGCTCTCGATGGTGCAGCTGTAGAACTTTTTGAGGATCTGAGGACCCATGCCAAATCAGGCAAACGTACAACATCAACAGGGGATCACATACTTTTTTCCCTCACTGTAGGTTCCCATTGCAATCTACACAACCCCTCCTGTCCCTGCTGTTTGCTTTGAGTCCCAGTCTGGAGTGCAGTGCCCCTTGCCATTTCCCTCTGAGGCAGAGTGCTTCAAGTTGTTTCTGACAGAGGAGCTTGTGGGAGACACAGTAAAGGAGACCAATCACTATGCCTTAGAGCTACAGGAGAAGAGAGAGCCAGGAGTGGGGGAAACTAGCTGAATGGGTGACAATCACAATTAGTGAAATGTATACCTTTCTGGTGACAGTCCTTCTCATGGGGATAGTAAAGAAGAACTCCCTAAGTGAATACTGGAGCAAAGATCCTATGTTTGCAACTCCCTTCATTGCCACCCCTCTTTTCCCAAGACCGCGATGCCTGCATTTCATCAACAATGCTACTGCCATCCTAAATGACCCGTCATACAAAATAAGAAATGTTCTTACCAGCCTGACATCAGCATTTGCTCGGGTCTTTGGGCCATACAAGGACCTAGAACATTGACGAGTCCCTGATGTTATGGAAAGGTAGGCTGGCGTTCCGTCAGTATATTCCCTCCAAAAGGCACAGGTTTGGGGTCAAGTTCTTTGTCATGTGCGACGTGAAGACAGGATTTGTCCAGGACGTTATAGTTTACACAGGGTCCACAACTGACATCCAACATTTATGAGGGGCATGGAGTGTCCGGGTCCGTGGTGATGACCACACTGGCTCCTCATCTCAGCAAGGGACACACTTTGTATGTGGACAATTGTTACAGCAGTCCCACACTCTTCCAGCAGCTGCTCTCCAACAGCACAGGGGCCTGTGGCACAGTCAGGTTGAACAGGAAGGGGATGCCGGCATTCGGATGCAGGAAGATGCAGAGAGGGGAGGTGGAGTTCAAGGAGAATGGCCAACAGCTGGCAGTAAAGTGGCATGACAAACAAGACGTCTATGTCCTCTCTACTGTCCACACAGCAACCATGTCGGCCACAGGGACAGTGGACCACGTGACGGGAGAGAGAAAAATCTAACCAGACTGTGTGCTTGACTATAACCTCAAAATGGGGGCAGTGGATAAGCCGGACATGAGAAACAGCTTTGTGGAATGCACTCGGAAAACGACCAAGTGGTATAAGAAGATATTTTTCCATCTAATCAACTTTGCTGCCGTCAATGGCCACATAGTTCACCGTCAACTAACAGGTGAGATGATTAATGAACAACGTATTTTTTTGTAATTGGACGTACAGAAACGATTATAACGTAATAAGGCACTTAGTTTGATAGTACCGCAGCCTGGATTTGAACCAGGTAGTGACACCTCTAGCACTGAGATGCTGTGCCTTAGACCTCTGCGCCACTTGTGAGTCATAAGGCCAGTGTAGCTTCAAAATACAACACAAGCTAATACAGTTGAAGTTGGAAGTTTACATACACTTCAGCCAAATACATTTAAAAACTCAGTTTTTCACAATTCCTGACATTTAATCCTAGTAACAATTCCCTGTCTTAGGTCAGTTTGGATCACCACTTTATTTTAAGAAAGTGAAATGAAGTGAAATGTCAGAATTATAGTAGAGAGAATGATTTATTTCAGCTTTTATTTCTTTCTTCACATTCCCAGTGGGTCAGAAGTACACTCAAAATACAGTCAATTAGTATTTGGTAGCATTGCCTTTAAAATGTTTAACTTGGGTCAAACGTTTTGGGTAGCCTTCCACAAGCTTCCCAAAATAAGTTGGGTGAACTTTGGCCCATTCCTCCTGATAGAGCTGGTGTAACTGAGTCAGGTTTGTAGGCCTCCTTGCTCGCACACGCTTTTTCAGTTCTGCCCACAAATGTTCTATAGGATTGAGGTCAGGGCTTTGTGATGGCCACTCGTTGTTGTCCTTAAGCCATTTTGCCACAACTTTGGAAGTATGTTTGGGGTCATTGTGCATTTGGTAGACCGATTTGCGACCAAGCATTAAAACCTGTTAGGGCTAGGTGTCCCGCTAGCGGGACCAAAGTCGACAACATCAGGTGAAATTGGAGGAAGCGCAATTCAAATAAAAAAATCGTAATATTAAACATTCATGAAAATACAAGAGTCTTACATAATTCAAAAGCTTAAAATCCTGTTAATCGAACTGCGTTGTCCGATTTACAATAGGCTTTACAGTGAAAGCGAAAGTTTGCAGACGACACTACAGACAACACTACAGTGGTAGGCTTGAATACCAACAACGACGAGACGGCCTACAGGGAGGAGGTGAGGGCTCTCGGATTGTGGTGTCAGGAAAATAACCTCACACTCAACGTCAACAAAACAAAGGAGATGATCGTGGTCTTCAGGAAACAGCAGAGAGAGCACCCCCTTATCCACATTAACGGGACAGTAGTGGAGAAGGTGGAAAGTTTTAAGTTCCTCGGCGTACACATCACGGACAAACTGAAATGGTCCACCCACACAGACAGCGTGGTGAAAAAGGTGCAACAGCGCCTCTTCAACCTCAGGAGGCTGAAGAAATTCAGCTTGTCACCAAAAACACTCACAAACTTTTACAGATGCACAATCGAGAGCATCCTGTCGGGCTGTATCACCACCTGGTACGGCAACTGCTCCACCCACAACCGTATGGCTCTCCAGAGGATAGTGAGGACTGCACAACGCATCACAGGGGGCAAACTACCTGCCCTCCGGGACACCTACACCACCCGATGTCACAGGAAGGCCAAAAAGATCATCAAGGACAACAACCACCCGAGCCACTGACTGTTCACCCCGCTATCATCCAGAAGGCGAGGTCAGTACAGGTGCATCAAAGCTGGGACCGAGAGACTGAAAAACAGCTTCTATCTCAAGGCCATCAGATGTTAAACAGTCATCACTAACATTGAGTGGCTGCTGCCAACATACTGACTCAATCTCTAGCCACTTTAAAAATTTGTAATAGGATGTAACAAACGTATCACTAGTCACTTAACCTGTTACGGATCCAATCCCGTGAACGGGATTGATTTTGACAACATCCGGTGAAATGCAGAGCGCCAAATTCAAATTACAAAAATACTAATTTCAAACATTCATGAAAATACAAATGCTGCAGACCCTTCAAAAGCTTAGACTCTTGTTAATCTAACAGCATTGTCAGATTTCAAAAAGGCTTTACGGCGAAAGCAGAACATTTGATTGTCTGAGGACAGCGCCCCACTCAAAAACTCAATTAGCATAATAACATAACCAGCAGAGGTGTTACAAAACTCAAAAATAGCATAAAATAAATCGCTTACCTTTGATGATCTTCCTCTGATGGCATACCCAAGCGTCCAGGTTACACAATAAAAGGTCATTTTGTTTGATAAAGTTCCTCTTTATATCCATATAGCTCAGTTTGGTTGGCGCGTTTTGTTCAGTAATCCACCTGCCCAAAGGCTTTCATCAATGCAGACAAACGATATCCCAAAAGTATCCGTAAAGTTTGTCGAAAAAAGTCAAACAGCATTTGTAATCAATACTCAGATACCCTAAAATGAATATACACTATAATATTTCAGAAGGAATATAACCTGCTGAATAGAAGAAAAAAAGAACTGAGCATGCATTCCCTGTTACGCGCAAAAACCAAAACAGGACACTTGACGTGAACTCAGGAACAAGTGGTCTTACTCCCTTGATTTTCATGATTGAAGCTTCAAACCTTTTTCTAAAGACTGTTGACATCTAGTGGAAGCCATAGGAACTGCAATCTGGGGGTTAATGACTCCATCCTAATGTATGTAAACTTCCGACTTCAACTGTACATATGTACATTTATTTGAAGAAAAATCGACTTGATTTGGGTGTGTAATAGCTGCATATGCCTATATTAATTTTTTTGTGAATAGTGGATCATATTATGATAACATATACATTGAGCAATGATTTGGGACATGCAGCCTTTTTGAATCATTATGAAACGCAGACCATACATGTAGCAGTTTAAACCTGCACCCTGGTTTACGGTTCACGACGACTGGATTCAAATTAAAGGTGTACCAAATTTAAAGGGATGGCTTTAGATAAATGTACTGAAAACCCTATTGAATGAAAACGTCATGAGAAAATATGTTGGCCAACAAGTGGGAGGGTTTTCTGTGGTTGAATTAAATGTATTGAGTGCGCGCAAGGGAGCCACACCTGCAAAGCCCTCTACACACCTGCATACGGTAGCTAAGTCTGAATATCAACAACAAACACATAGAAAACAAATGGATTTGAGTCAGGCCCAAAGTGTTTCAGAGTAGGAATGATGATCTAGGATCAGTTGTGTCTTTTAAATTGTAATGAATAAAGGGGAACTTATTCTAAAACTGGCACTCCTACTATGAGACGCAGTGTCTCCCGACCCCCTCCTGTCTCAGCCTCCAGTATCTATGCTGCAATAGATTATGTGTTGGGGGGCTAGGGTCAGTCTGCTATATCTAGTGTAGTGTGTGAATTTAAGTATGCTCCCTCTAATTCTCTCTCCCTCTCCCTCCCCTCCCGGAGGACCTGAGCCCTAGGACCATGCCCCAGGACTACCTAGCCTGATGACTCCTTGCTGTCCCCAGTCCACCTGGTCATGCTGCTTCTCCAGTTTCAACTGTTCTGCCTGCAGCTATGGAACCCTGACTTGTTCACTGGATGTGCTACCTTGTCCCGGACCTGCTTTTTTCGTCTCTCTTTCTACCGCACCTGCTGTCTCAAACTCTGAATGCTCGGCTATTAAAAGCCAACCGACATTTACTCCTGAGCTGCTGACCTGTTGCACCCTCTACAACCACTGTGATTATTATTATTTGACCCTGCTGGTCATCTATGAACGTTTGAACATCTTGGCCATGTACTGTTATAATCTCCACCTGGCACAGCCAGAAGAGGACTGGCCACCCCTCAGAACCTGGTTCCTCTCTAGGTTTCTTCCTAGGTTCCTGCCTTTCTAACGAGTTTTTCCTAGCCACCGTGCTTCTACATTGCTTGCTGTTTTGGTTTCTGTATAGCACTTTGTGACATCGGCTGATGTAAAAAGGGCTTTACAAATACATTTGATTGATTGATAATGAATACGGTCACAGACCTCTGATCCTATTCCAATAAAAAGTCATTTTAATCAAATATCTTCAGTAATGTGTGATGCATGAATACAGTATATCTCCAGGGACAGAGTAAGGAATATGCAGCACATTACTTCAGACAATCAATATTGGATTTCTCTCTGAGTAGCTGTGTTGGCTCCTCTGACATTTTCTACCAGCGCAAAGTGATCTGTCATGATTAAACGGGTCTTTGTAGTTTATCAACATTCATTATTAGCCCTGTTGATGCATGGATTGGGACTTCGTGGCAATCAACTAAGCAAACCTAAAATAGTTTTTGTTTATGTTCTCTACTAATAGGAAAGAGGGTGTCATGTCAATCCAAACCAAAACACAAAATGTGCGAATGCAGCTTCTGATAAATAAATATATCAGTCACACTTTTTTGGGATAGTCCATCTGTAGATGCTGCTTGCTAAGGTTATGGTTTAGAATAATAGTTAGGGCAAGGGTTAAGTTTAGGGTTAGGATAAGGGCTAACGTTAGAGTTAGTAGATATTTACTTACTAGAAATGCTACTGATGGAGCATCTACAGATGGACTAAATGTTTTAAAGAGATTGTTTGTGTCTTTGTAACAACCAAATAGTAGTGGTATGTCTGTGGGGGACATGGTTGTCTGTGCGGCATACATTTCTTCTCTCAACAAAAGAGGGAAGAGCGAGAGAGGAGAGAGAGGTGTGTGTGTGTGTGAGAGAGTGAGAGAGTAGGAGAGAGAGAAAATGAGTCTGTGTGCTATTCAGTACAAGTGTGTTTG
Source organism: Hucho hucho (assembly GCA_003317085.1). Lineage (NCBI taxonomy): Eukaryota > Metazoa > Chordata > Actinopteri > Salmoniformes > Salmonidae > Hucho > Hucho hucho. The sequence goes on along the minus strand of QNTS01000029.1, from coordinate 1,136,888 downwards.
TGTGTCTGTGTAAGCTTGAGTGTACACTAAATCAAAGATCTGTGAAGGTCACAGGCATCAATGGCTGCTGTTTCTTTTGCATTTACTCTTTTGGACAGAGAAAACACTAAAATCGGAATATTTAATTATCTGTCCTGGTTTGTCTGTATAGATGTTGATATATTTAGGACTGTCTGTGAAAACTCACATGGTAGTTTTTTATATAAAGATATGTATCACTTTTAGTATATCTATTTGTGTACACATGATCATTGCGTTACCATGTGACATTTTTTAGAAGATTGTGTGTTTTAGAAGATTGTCTGATGAGGCGATGCAGGATACGTAATCTTCAAACTAGATTGTAAATGGTGGTGTTTCTTTTCTATACATATGCATTTTTAAATTGAGCTATGTATTATGCAATAAATCTATCAACACATGCCAATGGGTATGTGTGGATTTACCGCTAGACCAGCTCCTCAACATTGGGAATGGGAGTAGATAGGTAAATACTGTCATCTGCTGGTCACAGGTAGGAACTGATGTCTACTGCTGGTAAGTTCACAGCTACCCAGTAGGCCTACTCTCCTCAGAAGTGACAATCAATTGATGTTTCAACAGTTCTCTCGCACTAACCTCAGTGTCTGTGCAGCCTATAGCATCAGAATACTGCAATTATTGTTTGCTTAAAAAAAATCCCAATAAAATTTAAAAAATACATAAAACATGAATGTTACCAAGTGTGTTTGAATGTAATCAATAATTTTATGCAGTGTGCTAAATCATTGTCATTGTGTGCATAGATGGTGTACCATATAAAGCTCTCAGAACATCTCTCTCTGTCGGGCAGGTCCAAACGGGGAGGGGCCGCTCATTACAGCCACCACAGGAGATTAATGGTTCATTCAGAGTGGGAGGGAGAACCAGGCTGAAAGAGTTAGAGGTCCAACTGATGATGCGTTGCGATTTTCAAGTCTAAAGTGGCCTACTCTCCTGGTCTCCACCTGTAATCTGAGCTAACATGAAGTGACAGGTGAAAGCTACATTCTCAGTAGGTGTCTGCAATTTTGCTTTCAGATCAGTGCAGTTAAAGGACAACAGGGGAAGCTAATTTAGACTATTGAGCCCAAAACTCTGCTGCTCCCCTCCCTCTCACCCATAGGCGTCGTTAGACCTGGGCTTTCAGGGCTTCAGTCCCAAAGCCATAATTCACTTTCATCTCAAACACCATCCTGATATGCATTACATTAATTTACAGAGATAAATATAACCATTCACAATAGGACAGCATTGTTATCGATAGAGGATCATTAGATAATTTTTTTAATCACAAGCACATTCAGAAGGGCGGAGCATTTAACTTTTATGAACAGCTGATTATTGAGTTGCAGCTGTCAGTGAGCAGCAGCTTAATAGACCTTTTGCAACATTCCAAATTACAATAGCTGGAAAACAGTTTAAAAAGTAATTGGCTAGGTCCACTAAAAGAGGAGAATCTCATCTTTCCAAAACTACCTAAATTATTTCTCAACTCCCTATATTGAGCAAACAGCATCTTTTTACAACCGGAGAAGCCTATCAAGTATGGTTTTGAAGGGGAGTGTGGTGGCCATCCCCGGTGAGTGCTCATATTCACTATTTATCATTGGGTGAGTTAGTGCTTCCAGTCCAGGCTAGTAACTTGCAGTTGGATAATTCACCTGAATGTTGAGCATGCATTGAAAGCCCACCAATTAAGTCCTAGATGGTACTTGTCAATTTCTGTACGGAGCCAGGCAGTGCATGAATTCGAATATGCTCCCAAAAAAATACACATGAAATTTCAAAAGCTTGAAATTGCACCCTGGTTCAACCGCTTTGACTGCCTGTCTCCTTGACAAGCTTATGATATGTTTTGGCGAGCAAATTCAGCCAAGACAGTGTGTGATTATGTGGTTCAGCGTTGTTTTTTGGCACAAATAGCAAGGCATGGCTGAGGGTCTGATGGTCTGGCTTCTTCTATTCTGGTTCAAATGGCAAAAGGATAACAAGCCTTCAGATAGATGTCATAGGCTACTGTTCAATCTGTGTCTACCCTCTTTGTTTCGTATTGGTTGCATACAAGACAAGGGGTTGGGTTGTCAGAGTAGCCAAGTAATTTTTGGTGTATTAATGGAGTGGACTGTAATGGAGTGGGCTGGCTCATAGGTATAACTGTTTGAAACCACCTTGTTGACACCTATCCAATCAGATTTTTGAGAGTCAGTGAGGTGAGAGGTGCTTCTAGGATTTGCCCACATTTGGGGCTCAGCCTCACTGACTCACCCTCGAAAATCTGGTTGGATAGGTGGCAGCAAGGTGGTTTAAAACAGTTCCACCTACAGTATGAGCCAGGCCACTCCATTACAGAGGACAACACCGACACACGAAGTCTGTAATCAGACATGATTGTGTGTGTGTGTGTGTGTGTGTGTGTGTGTGTGTGTGTGTGTGTGTGTGTGTGTGTGTGTGTGTGTGTGTGTGTGTGTGTGTGTGTGTGTGTGTGTGTGTGTGTGTGCTATCTAGGAGCAGGTGTGAGAAGGTGGCCTGCACGCTGGGATTTAAAATGGTTACGAAGTGTGAACTCAACACATGCTCTGAGTTAGCTATGACCACAGCAGGGATTTTAGGTTTCACGCCTGGCGCCCGCGGTAATCCTCACCGTTATAGAGGGCTCTCTCCAAATGGCTTCTCTTGTCTCTTTCGCTGCTCAGCAAACTCAGGGATTATGGAGCACTTTCCCTAGTTTGGTTTCGTGAACTGAATATACTCTCCGACAACCTCCATGAATATTCCATTTTACTGTGTGCTGTTTTTCTGTCCTACATTAATTATTTGTTTTATATCAAGGTTTCTGACCATAGCTGCTGGAGCATAACTTCAACCAGACCCCCTCTCACCTTAGAGGGGGGAGGAGGGAACTGGTGGGGGTAAACTCACGCCCTGTTGTAAATCATGTTGTAAATCAAAGTCGAAGATTCAGATATCCCTCTCCGAATTCACAGAAGGAATGTGACTTTGTTTAAAGATATTTTTTCCCGACGAAAATCATGGGGAATAGTCAGAGGCGATCTAAAGAACACTAATGTTGTTGTTGTTGTTTGTTATGTTGTGATGTCATAAAAAAAGATTAAGGAAATACTGTAACTTGGAAAGTATACCCACTACATGTGTGAAGTGTCCATCCTATGCGTTGTGCATGAAATATGAAAAATTATAGTGTTTTTGTTAACCTGTTTGGGCTAGGGGGCAGTATTTTGAAGTTCGGATGAAAAATATGCCCAAAGTAAACTTCCTGTTACTCAGGCCCAGATGCTAGGATATGCATATAATTAGTAGCTATGGATAGAAAACACTCTGAAGTTTCTAAAACCGTTAAAATAATGTCTGTGAGTATAACAGAACTGATATGGCAGGCGAAAACCCGAGCAAAATCCATCCAGGAAGTGGGATGCTTGGGTATGCCATCAGATGAAGATCTTCAAAGGTAAGCGATTTATTTTATACTATTTTTGAGTTTTGTGACACCTATGCTGGTTATGTTATTATGCTAATTGAATATGTGTGCGGGGCGCTGTCCTCAGACAATCAAATGTTCTGCTTTCGTCGTAAAGCCTTTTTGAAATCTGACAATGCTGTTAGATTAACAAGATTCTAAGCTTTTGAATGGTGTGCAACACTTGTATTTTCATGAATGTTTAAAATGAGTATTTTTGTAATTTGAATTTGGCGCTCTGCATTTCACCGGATGTTGTCGATGTGAGACGTGACCGTCCCACCTAGCGCAGAGAGGTTAAGAAAGGGATATCATTTTAGGAGCCATAAGAGATCATTGTTTTACATAAACTTTGCACCGTGACAAGTCACACCCCTGAGTGAGGTCAGAGAGTGTGTCAGCCTGACGGAACCACCCTTCACATCACTCTCATCACCCCACTGGGAACCATTGACACGGCTGGCTAGCCTATCTTCAAAGAAGCATCTTCCAGAGCGAATGGAAGGAGAATAAACTCTGTAGTTCTGTTCAGGACTACATGACAAGTCACAGGATACTGGACAACTACAGAGAAGAACAACAGTAGAAGACTTGTTGGAATTATTTTTGGACAATCAGAGCCCAACCCCGTTTTTAAGGCCCTGTCAAACGAGAGAGATACACGGCGAACCAAGGCATTTCACGTGAATACATTCATGATTTCTTACTCCAAGCGGGCGGCAGTTCGTGTGCAAAGTATAGCAGTACTATAAGTGAGAGTAGTTTCTAAATGTACCAACGCTAACTGTCTCTGTCCCTCTCTCTCTAGCCCTCTCCGTGTCTTTTGTAACAAGCAGCTATATTGTTGTCAGTCCGTTAGAGACCTGTTTTAATAGGGAGCAGTGGGGCGCTAGCCGGTGAAATGTAAGGCGCCAAATTCAAAATCCAAAAGTTGAATTATTAAACATTCATCAATATACAAGTGTTGCATAGTCATCAAAAGCTCTGCTTCTTGGCAATATCACAGCGTTGTCAGATTTCAAAAAGGCTTTACGGCGAAAGCACAACATTTGATTGTTTGAGGATAGCACCTTCACTATTTTTCCATTAGCATAAATTCAAAACCCAACGCGGGTATCAAAAAACGCATAAAATCCCGTACCTTTCGAAGAACTTCTGCTGAGGGCTTCCCAAGTGTCCAACGAAGACAATCCATGCTTCTTTTGTTAGAAAAAGTAATTTATTATATCCATAAATTGGTTGGCGCGTTATGATCATAAAATCCACCGTTGAGTCGTCCATTGAACCGTGAAGAGAACGCGTTCACATTATACCTATACACTTGTCCAAGAACAATCAAACATCATTGATAATGTATCCTTAGGAACACTTTTATGTATATTTACTATAATATTTCAACCGGATTATAAACTGGACGATAGGAAAGGAAAAAACCACAGCGCGCGCGAGCCCGTCAACGCGCCTCCTCTTCTGTTTACATCCGATGACTAGTTCGAAATTCTTCTTCTATTACCATCCAGAGCAACCTAACATCACCAAACACTGTCTAGAGACTGTTGACATCCAGTGGAAGCAATAGGTACTGCAATCTTACTCCCATATATGGCTGTTTTCAAAAGGGAGGAGTTCAAAATGAGGCAATGTGTCAAAAACACTTTTTCCAGGACAGAAATTCCTCGGGTTTTCGCCTGCTATATCAGTTCTGTTATACTCACAGACAATATTTTAACACCCTTAGAAACTTCAGAGTGTTTCCTATCCAATAGTACTAATTATGTGCATATCCTAGTTTCTGGGCCTGAGTGGCAGGCCTTTTACTTTGGGCATGCCAGACTCTCCAAAACCGACACCTCAGCTGCCGCTCCCTAAGAAGTTAACGCATTAAGTGTGTATGTTTATCCTATGTTCCCATTTAATTAGCTAGTAAATAAATAATTAAACCAATTTGTGTAGTACTCAATCATAAGTAAGGCTCTGGTTTTTGCACAATGATGACATGGTACGAGGTTATGATTAACCTGTTTGGGCTAGGGGGCAGTGTTCGGAAGTTCGGAGAGTCTGGCGTGCCCAAAGTAAAATGCCTGTTACTTAGGCCCAGAAACTAGGATATGCAAATAGTTGGTAGTATTGGATAGAAAACACTCTGAAGTTTCTAAAATGGTAAAAATGTCTGTGAAAATCCATCTGAAAAAATGTTTTTGACTTCCCTGTCCATTCTTATCCTTTCCCTATTGAACAATGAAAGGAATAGCTCCCAGATTGCAGTACCTATGGCTTCCACTGGATGTCAACAGTCATTAGACAAGGTTTCAGGCTTTTATTTTGAAAAATGAAGAAGTAGTCTTGTGGTGCACGTGACTGAGAGCGCGCTCTTCGTTATTTATCTCCGGTATTGAACATAATACATTCCGTCTTAAATTGTATTGTTTATTTACATATTAGGGTACCTGAGGATTGATTAGAATGTTGTTTGACTTGTTTGGACAAAGTTTATCGGTAACTTTTTTAGGTTTTCTATGTCTGTATATTGAACGAGTGGAACGGGTGGATTACTGAACAAAACTCGCCAAACAAACTGAGTTTTTGGGATATAAAGAGGGACTTTATTGAACAAAACAACCATTCTTTGTGTTCCTGTGACCCGTGGGATTGCAACCAGAGGAAGATCTTCAAAGGTAAGGGATTTATTTTATCGCTATATTTGATTTTGTAATGCATGCGCTGGTTTGAAATATATTTATATGCAGGAAGTATGCGAGGCGCTGTCCTCAGATAATGACTAGCTAGCGCCCCACCGACCCCTAAGAAGTTAATAAGTTGACTGTTTATGGATGTGATAGGTAAAGTTTGTGACATTATTAATTATATAATTAGTAGCTTTGGATAGAAAACACTCTTAAGTTTCTAAAACTGTTAACTTCTTAGGGAGCGGCAGCAGAGGGGACGGTTTTGGAGAGTCTGGCGTGCCCAAAGTAAAATGCCTGCCACTCAGGCTCAGAAAATAGGATATGCACAAAATTAGTGCTATTGGATAGGAAACACTCTGAAGTTTCTAAAAGTGTTAACATAATGTCTGTGAGTATAACAGAACTGATATAGCAGGCGAAAACCCGAGGAAAATCCATCCGGAAATGCAGTTTTTGGTGACCTTTGCTCTGTTTGACACTCTCCCCATTGACTTCGAGGCAATCCAGCTCCTGGATTGCAGTACCTATGGCGTCCACTAGATGTCAACAGTCTATATACAAAGATTGGGAGTGATTGGAGTAAGAGGAACGGATAGGAACAGGAAATGGTCAGGGGACCTGAAATGTCAACAAGGGTGTGCAGCATTTGTATTTTCATGAATGTTTGAAATGACTATTTTTGTAATTTGAATTTGGCGATCTGCATTTCACCGGATGTTGTCAAAATCGATCCCGTTCAAGGGATTGGATCCGTAACAGGTTAAGGTCCAGGAACGCCCGGTCAGTAGCTGGGGACCTCGTGAACGGGACCTTGGGAGAGGTGAGTGCTGACAGGGGGGAAGCCAGGGTCTGTAACTCCGGATAAAACGCAGATAGAAATTGGCAAATCCCAAGAAACGTTGCAGCTGCATTCTGAACGTGGGTTGGGGCAAATCCAACACCGCTCTCACCTTTCCCGGATCCATCTGCACATTCCCAGCAGCGATGATGTATCCAAGGAAGGAGATGGAACTCACATTTTTTGGCTTTGACGCTGGAGGACTTGTCGGATGTGGAGAACGTGTTCTTGAGCCAAGCTGAAAAAGACGAGGATGTCGTCGAGGTAGACGAACACGAACCAGTTCAACATATCCCGGAGAACGTTATTAACCAGGGCCTGAAACACAGCAGGAGCATTGGTCAAACCGAATGGCATCACCAGGTATTCATAGTGTCCGCTAGCAGTGTTGAAGGCTGTCTTCCACTCGTCACCTTCCCGAATCCGTACCAGGTGGTAGGTGTTCCGCAGGTCTAACTTAACTACTTAGGGAGCAGTGGGGCGCTAGCGGGGATAATGGGGAAATGGGCGACACCTAGAGGGGGATGGAGACAAGCACAAGACAGATGATACAGATCAGGGTGTGACATGCTACGCTTAACTACTTAGGGAGCAGTGGGGAGCACCGACACTACCCGGTGAAATGTAAGGCGGCAAATTCAAAATCCAAAAGTTGAATTATTAAACATTCATCAATATACAAGTGTTGCATAGTCATCAAAAGCTCTGCTTCTTGGCAATATCACAGCGCTGTCAGATTTCAAAAAGGCTTTACGGCGAAAGCACAACATTTGATTGTTTGAGGATAGCACCTCTAATATTTCTGCACCAGCGCGGTTCACACAAAACCCATATCACAGCGAAAACAAATCCCTTACCTTTCGAAGAACTTCTGCTGAGGGCTTCCCAAGTGTCCAACGAAGACATCCAAAGGTTCTTTTGTTAGAAAAAGTCATTTATTATATCCATAAATCTCTGTTTGGTTGGCGCGTTATGATCATAAAATCCACCGTTGAGTCGCCCATTGAACCGTGAAGAGAACACGTTCAAATTATACCTATAAACGTTCTACAAACAAATCAAACATTTTTTATGTATCCTTAGGTATCCTTTTGTGTATATTTGCTGTAATATTTCAACCGGACGATAACATGAATGATAGGAAAGAAAAATAAAGTGGTGCGCGTTCACAATCTCGCGCCCGTCAAACCTTGTTTACAAAAATGGTCCCCTGACTACTTCCTCTTCCTATCCGTTCTGCTTACTCCTAGAGCTCCAAGTCTTTGTATAGAGACTGCTGACATCTAGTGGAAGCCATAGGTACTGCAGTCTCAGTCCTGGTTAAAATAAAAATGAATAGGCAGCCTGGAGAAGAAGGTCAAGTACAAAAACAACTGCAAATCCGGATGGATTTTCCTCTGGTTTTCGCCTGCTATATCACTTCTGTTATACTCACATACATTATTTTAACACTCTTAAAAACTTCAGAGTGTTTCCTATCCAATAGTACTAATTATGTGCATATCCTATTTTCTGGGCCTGAGTGGCAGGCATTTTACTTTGGGCACGCCAGACTCTCCAAAACCGTCACCTATGCAGCCGCTCCCTAAGAAGTTAAAGAAGAGCGGCTGGAATGCCGGGGCGATGAGTGGTAGCGAGTAGCGGTTCTTAACTGTGATGTTATTGATGTAGTCGATGCACGGGCACAGAGTTTTGTCCTTCTTCTCAACAAAGACGAACCCTGCACCGGTAGGGGAGGCAGAAGGACGGATACCCCCTGCAGCCAAGGAATCCTCGCCTTGGTCTCCGGACCCAACAGTGAATACAGCCGTCCCCAGGGTGGTGTAGTGCCCGGGAAAAGGTCGATCCCGCAATCATAGAGTTGATGCAGAGGAAGCCAAGTGGCCCGGGCCTTGCTGAAAACCTCCAGAGATCCTGGTACTCCGTGGGAACGACGGAGGGGTCCGATGCTTCTTCTAAGCCCACAGGAAGACGTCCCGGGGCAGTCTGCGAAGACTACAGGCAATGGGTATGGCAGAACGGGCTCCAGCCCACGACAGTACCAGCAGTCCAATTGATAAGGGGATTGTGGTAATGGAGCCAAGAAAACCCCAATACCACGGGAACCTGAGGAGACTTGATGAGCATCAACTATATAGACTCACTGTGGTTCCCGGACACACACAGGTGGATAAGAGTAGTACTGTGGGTAACCCTCCCTATAGAGTGCCAGTGCTCTAACGTCCAGGGTACTGGACAGGGACTGAGTGGGGATGCTCAGCTCAGACAGCATAGTAGCGTCCATGAAACATTCGTCGACCCCAGAGTCAATGAGAACCTGGAGAAATTTAGACTGGTCGCCCCACAGCAGGATAGCATGGAGTGGGGTGCAAATAATGGGAGAAGAAACACTCTCTGTATGGCCCACCAAAGTACCCGTACCTACTGATGAGCCTGGTCTCTTTAAGGGACAGGTAGACACATAATGCCCGGCAGTTCTGCAATACAGACAACTCTGGGTGTTAAGTCTGCGTAAGCATTCGGCTGGAGACAGCCTAGCTCTGCCGAGTTGCATCGGCTCCAAAAAAGGCGAGTCGGCTGACCTAGGAGACTCTCGGGGGAACTCGGGTACGTAGACGCTGGAGACTTCTGGAGTTCCTCGGAGGCAAGGTGGGATCCTTGGGTGAGCGATTGCAACCAGAATCAGACCTCCTCCTCTCCCTCCTACATTCATATATGCCCTTAAATCAGGATGGTCAAGGTGATGAGCGAATCGAGATCTGTAGGCAGCTCCCGGGCTGCGAGCTCGTCCTTAACCTCCTCCGATAATCCACGAACGAATGTGTCGAACAGGGATTCCGGGTTCCAGGCACTCTCGGCAGCCAACGTGCAGAAATCAACCTGCATAGTCCGCCACACTGCGGGAGCCTTGGCGAAGCTGGAGTAACTTTTGGGCAGCCTCTCTCCTGGACAACAGAGAACCAAAAACCTTTTTCGCATCAGCCAAAACTCCTACAGGCTGAAACACATGGCAGATTGTTGTTCCCACACCGCAGTAGCCCAGGCGAAAGCCCTCCTGGACATTAGCTTTGTAAGATACTCTATCTTCGAGCAGTCCGAGGGGAAGGACGAGGGATGCAGCTCGAAGATGGGAACACTTGGGAGAGAAACGCCCGACAGGTTCCTGACCCTACAGCGACGTGTTCTGGAGGTGGTAAGCGGGGTTCTCGGGAAGCCGGGGTGCCCTGGAGAGATGCACTGCTGACAGCAAAAGGGACAGGCAAATGACAGGTCAAGGGCAGGCAGAGGTCAGTAATCCAGAGCAGAGTCTGAAAGGTACAGAACAACAGGCAGGCTCAGGGTCAGGGCAAGCAGAGGTCAGTAATCCAGGGCAGTGTCACAAGGTACAGAACGGCAGGCAGGCTCAGGGTCAGGGCAGGCAGAATAGTCAAAACCGGGAAAACTAGAAAACAGTGACTAGAGAAAAAAACAGGAGTACGGGAAAAACGCTGGTAAGCTTGATGAATCAAGACGAACTGCCAACAGACAAACAGAAAATACAGGTATAAATGCACAGGGGATAATGGGGAAAATGGGCGACACCTAGAGGGGGATGGAGACAAGCACAAGACAGATGATATAGATCAGGGTGTGACATGCTACGCTTAACTACTCAGGGAGCAGTGGGGAGCACCGACACTACCCGGTGAAATGTAAGGCGCCAAATTCAAAATCCAAAAGTTGAATTATTAAACATTCATCAATATACAAGTGTTGCATAGTCATCAAAAGCTCTGCTTCTTGGCAATATCACAGCGTTGTCAGATTTCAAAGCACAACATTTGATTGTTTGAGGATAGCCCCTCTCATATTTTATGCATTAGCATAAATCCATAACCAAAGCGGGTCTCATAAAACTATAAAAAAATATAAAATCCCTTACCTTTTGAAGAACTTCTGCTGAGGGCTTCCCAAGTGTCCAACGAAGACATCCAATGGTTCTCTTGTTAGAAAAAGTAATTTATTATATCCATAAATTTGGTTGGCGCGTTATGTTCAGAAAATCCAACGTCGAATCGCCCATTGAAACGTGAAGAGAACGCGTTCAAATATACCTATAAACTTTTCCTAAACAAATCAAATACCAGTTAAAATGCATCCTTAGCTATGCTTTTATGAATATTAGCGATAATATTTCACTTGGATGGTCACCTATACCTTATATAAGTAAAATAAAGTGGGGCGCGCTGCAAGACTCGCGCCGAAGAAAACTTGTTGACATCTGAGCTACCTTGACCATTTCCTGTAACCTATTCGTTCTGTTTACTCCAATCTCTCTGAGTCTTTGTATATAGACTGTTGACATCTAGTGGAAGCCATAGGTACTGCAGTCTCAGTCCTGGTTACAAATGGATTCAATAGGGAGTGTGTCAAACAGTGCAATAGGTCACCAGAAACTGATTTCCGGATAGATTTTTCTCGGGTTTTCGCCTGCTAAATGAGTTCTGTTATACTCACAGACATTATGTTAACACTTTTAGAAACCTCAGAGTGTTTCCTATTCAATAGTACTAATTATGTGCATATCCTATTTTCTGAGCCTGAGTGGCATTTTGCTTTGGGCACGCCAGGCTTTGGGCATTTTGCTTTGGGCATCTCCAAAACCGTCACCTCACCTGCCGCTCCCTAAGAAGTTAATGAGGGAAATAAGTATTTGACCCCTCTGCAAAACATGACTTTGTACTTGGTGGCAAAACCCTTGTTGGCAATCACAGAGGTCAGACGTTTCTTGTAGTTGGCCACCAGGTTTGCACACATCTCAGGAGGGATTTTGTCCCACTCCTCTTTGCAGATCTTCTCCAAGTCATTAAGGTTTCAAGGCTGACGTTTGGCAACTCGAACCTTCAGCTCCCTCCACAGATTTTCTATGGGATTAAGGTCTGGAGACTGGCTAGGCCACTCCAGGACCTTGAAATGCTTCTTACGAAGCCACTCCTTCGTTGCCCGGGCGGTGTGTTTGGGATTATTGTCATGCTGAAAGACCCAGCCACGTTTCATCTTCAATGCACTTGCTGATGGAAGGAGGTTTTCACTCAAAATCTCACGATACATGGCCCCATTCATTCTTTCCTTTACACAGATCAGTCGTCCTGGTCCCTTTGCAGAAAAACAGCCCCAAAGCATGATGTTTCCACCCCCATGCTTCACAGTAGGTATGGTGTTCTTTGTCCTCCAAACACGACGAGTTGAGTTTTTACCAAAAAGTTATATTTTGGTTTCATCTGACCATATGACATTCTCCCAATCCTCATCTGGATCATCCAAATGCTCTCTAGCAAACTTCAGACGGGCCTGAACATGTACTGGCTTAAGCAGGGGGACACGTCTGTCACTGCAGGATTTGAGTCCCTGGCGGCGTAGTGTGTTACTGATGGTAGGCTTTGTTACTTTGGTCCCAGCTCTCTGCAGGTCATTCACTAGGTCCCCCCGTGTGGTTCTGGGATTTTTGCTCACCGTTCTTGTGATCATTTTGACCCCACGGGGTGAGATCTTGCGTGGAGCCCCAGATCGAGGAAGATTATCAGTGGTCTTGTATGTCTTCCATTTCCTAATAATTGCTCCCACAGTTGATTTCTTCAAACCAAGCTGCTTACCTATTGCAGATTCAGTCTTCCCAACCTGGTGCAGGTCTACAATTTTGTTTCTGGTGTCCTTTGACAGCTCTTTGGTCTTGGCCATAGTGGAGTTTGGAGTGTGACTGTTTGAGGTTGTGGACAGGTGTCTTTTATACTGATAACAAGTTCAAACAGGTGCCATTAATACAGGTAACGAGTGGAGGACAGAGGAGCCTCTTAAAGAAGAAGTTACAGGTCTGTGAGAGCCAGAAATCTTGCTTGTTTGTATGTGACCAAATACTTATTTTCCACCATAATTTGCAAATAAATTCATTAAAAATCCTACAATGTGATTTTCTGGATTTTTTTTC